>PVKU01002604.1:0-217697 GCA_004027475.1 Anoura caudifer | reverse complement strand
CCCAATCTGGCAAAGGAAATAGACTTCCAGGAAGTCCAGGAAGCTCAGAGAGTCCCAAAGAAGTTGGACCCAAGGAGGAACACACCAAGGCACATCATAATTACATTATCCAAGATTAAAATGAAGGAGAGAATTCTAGAAGCAGCAAGGGATAAGGGGACAGTCACCTACAAAGGAGTTCCCATCAGACTGTCAGCTGATTTCTCAAAAGAGACCTTACCGGCAAGAAGGGGCTGGAAAGAAGTATTCCAAGTCATGAAAGTCAAGGACCTACATCCAAGATTGTACTATCAAGCAAAGTTTTCATTTAGAATGGAAGGGAAGATAAAGTGCTTCTCAGATAAGGTCAAGTTAAAGCAGTTCATCATCACCAAACCCTTATTATATGAAATGTTAAAGGGACTTATCTAAGAAAAAGAAGATAAAAATATGAACAGTAAAAAGACAGCAAACTCACAGGTATTAACAACCACACCTAAAACAAAAGCAAACTAAGCAAACAGCTAGAACAGGAGTAGAAACACAGAAATGGAGATCACAAGGAGGGTTAGCAACAGGGGAGTAGGGGGAGGAGAGAGGGAGAAAAGGTACAGAGAATAAGTAGCATAGATGGTGGGTAGAAAATAGATAGGGGGAGGGCAAGAATAGTGTGGGAAAAGTAGAAGCTAAAGAACTTATGACACATGGACATGAACTAAAGGGGGGGAATGTAGGTAGAAGGGGGTGTGCAAGGTGGAGGGGAGTGATGGGGGAGAAATGGAACAACTGTAATAGCAGAATCAATAAAATATATTTAAAAAAGATTAAATACCATTAAAAAATGATAGAAATCTTCCCTAACTTGGTAAAGAAAACAGGCATACAAGTCCAGGAAGTGTAGGGAGTCTCAAACAAGATGACTCCAAAGAGGCCTACACCAAGACACATAATAAGAAAAATGCGTAATGTTAAAAACAAAGAGAGAATCTTAAAAGCAGCAAGGGAAAGCAGTTAGTTAACTGCGGAGGAGCTCCCGTAAGACTGTCAGCTGGTTTCTCCACAGAAACTTCGCAAGCCAGAAGGGATTGGCAAGAAGTAGTCAAATAATGAAAACCAAGGACCTCTAACCAAGATTATTTTTCCCCACAAAAGTATCATTTAGAATTGAAGGACAGATAAAGAGCTTCCCAGACAAGAAAAAGCTGAAAGACACCTCAAACCAGTATTATATGAAATGTTAAGGGGTCTTCTTTCAGAATAAAAAGGGGGAAAAAGATCAAAATTATGAACAACTAAATGGCAGTAAATACATATCTATCAGCAATTGAATCTCAAAAAACAAATAAATGAACAGGCAAAACAGAAACAGAATCATACATAGAGGGAACATTTTAATGGTTGCCAGATGGGAGGAGGCTTAAGGGCTTGGTGAAAAAGTAAAGGAATACAAATTTGTTATTACAGAATAGTCATGGGAATATAAAGTACAGTGTAGGGAATATAATCAATAATATTCTAATAATTATGTATGGTATCATGTGGGTGAGAGATTTATCAGGATGATCACTTAGTAAGTTATTTAATGTTTAATCACTGGGGTGTATACCTGAAACTAATATAATTAATGTATATCAACTATAATTGGAAAATAAAAAATAATTTTAAAAGATAATAGTGTGTTTCTCATATTTGGGCTTTAGGGGGTGCCAAAAGAACTTTTGAGCAAGTCTTTGGTTCTTGGCTTCCTCTAGATGCTGACAATCACCAATATTTATAATTTACATTAAACTGCTTTGAAAAACATCAAAAACTATTATAAGATGTTATAATAAAGATAATATTAACAATAGTGTGATTATAATTAAGTTCTTCAGTTTTGAAAAGAAAAAATAAATCTAGTATACAAGCTACCTACAGTAGGGAGCTAACTTCAGGAAAATGAAGCCATTATGGAATATTACAACAATTTACAATATTACAATAATTTATTTTATTGTTTGCTTCCAACTGAAGTCTATTTGATGAATTGTGTGAGGACTTCCTGTCAAGATGGCAGCGCTGGCAGACATGGCTTGTATCCTCCCACAACTACGTCAAAATTACAAAATATAGAACAGCCATCACTCAGAACTGTCAGAAATTGAGTTGAGTGGAAATCTGACAACTGTGGAATTAAAGAAACCACATCCATCCAGGCTGGTAGGAGGGGTGGAGATGTAGAGTGGGCTGATGCACATCCATGTGTGGTGGATAAACATCAGGAGGGATATCTCAGGGGTGAGGAGGCCTATCCCAACACCAAGCCCCACAGCCTAGGGTTCTAGTACCAGGAAGGTAAGTCCCCTCAACTTTTGGCTGCAAAAACCATCAGGGATTGAGTTGGTGGAAGAAAGTTTTGGAGATCCAATCAGTTCCTCTTAAAGAACCCACACACGGGCTCACCTAGTCAGACTCATCCCTCTGAGCTCTAGCATCAGGGTAGCAGCTTGAAAGGCCCTGGTGGCACACAGGGAGGAGCTGAAGTACCTGGCATCAAGGCGAGCAGAGGCCATTGTCCTTTTGCTGAGCCCTCCCACCACAGAGCCACAGAGCCAGCAAGCAGGTGCCAGATCTGAGACTCCATCAACCTGGCTAACAGTGTTTGCCCTGCACTGGAGACCCAATGAGACTCTGTCCCAACCAATTTATGGGCCCACCCAACCCACTTTTCCATATGAATGGCTGATCTTTGCTCCTGATTCACAACTTCCTAAGTCCTCTCAAACAAGCAACAGCTGGCCTCAGTGAGCCCCAGGCCCAAAACTAGCAGCCAGTCTAGATTCGCAGATTGGTCTCATCAGGGAATCTCCAAGCCCAGCATAAGTAGCAGCCATCTCAGATTGCTTTACAGCTCAGGCAGGGTGGTGACAGGCAAAACACAGGTTGGGGCCAGCCTTGCCCTGTACCACCTAGGAAATCTCAGAGCCTGCACACCCAGTGGACGGCTATAGTCCACATTGGAGCACCACCATCCTGCCCCTGCACAGCTGATCCTCCATGGAGGGCAAATGAAGATGATCATTGGTCACAGCCAGTCCTTGCAGCTGACTGGCTTGGGTAAATCCCCCCCATTGACCTGCCAAAAGCTATCAAGATTCAACTACAAGATGAGAGGGTACTCAGCCCACACTAAGGGTGCACCTTGAGTACCCAGCTCGGGTGATAGGGGAGGCTATGCCACTGGACCCTACAGGACACCTACTACATTAGGCCACACTACTAATACACGGAGTCAAAGCAGTTCTACCTCATACACGGACATGAGGAGGCTGCCAAAACAAGGAGACAAAGAAACATGGCCCAAATGAAAGAACAGATCAAAACTCCAGAAAAAGAGTGAAATGAGATGTAGATAAGCAATCTATTAGCTGCAGAGTTCAAAACAATTATTTAAGAAAAAGATCAAAACTGTGAACAGTAAAATAGCAAAAATACATATTTATGAACGATTAAATCTAAAAATCAAACTAACCAAACAAGAACAGAGACAGAATCATGGATGTGGAGAGCATTTTGACGGATGCCCAATGGGAGGGGGTTTGGGTGAATGGGTGGAGGTGAGGAGATTAAGAAGTACAAATAGGTATTCTGTGACTATGTAGTCACAGAATAGCCATGGGGATGTAAAGGACAGTATAGGAAATGGAGTAGCCAAAGAATTTACAGGCATGACCCATGGACATGACCAATGGTGGGGGGATTACCTGAGGGAGTGGGGGGCACTGGATGGAGGAGGAAAAGAGGGAAAAATCAGAACAACTGTAGTAGCATAATCAATAAAATATAATTAAAAGAATAAAAACAATTGTGTGCATGGAAAATAAGTCTATTTGGCCAAGATTCCATCAAATTAGATGTGTAAATAACTGGAATATTAAACTAATAATACTAAAAGCAGAGGAATATCTTAAGATAAACAACAGCTTAGCCAGATTTGATCGAGAAGAAAATTAATAATCTCATACTTAAGTGCTTTAACTCTTTCTAATTGTTTTGTGTAGTAGGTAATAAATATTTATTGATATGATTTTATTTGTGTCTCTTTTAGGAGACTATATTATCAGAGTGACCTAAATAGTTGAATGTAACTCTCAATACTGTTTTGTTTTGTTTTTCAAAACAAGGTCTTAGGGTATTATATGCCTACAATCACCCAGGATGTTTGTAAGAAATGCTAATGCTTGAGCATCCTCCCACTCCCACTACCTGAGAGACCTGCGAAGGAGGAATGGTGAACATGCATACCAGGTGGTTTTTTTAAAAGACTATTTATTTATTTTTAGAGAGAGGGTAAGGGAGGGAGAAAGGGAAGGAGAGACACGTTAATGTGTGGTTGCCTCTCATGCACCCCCTTCTGGGGACCTAGCCCCCAACCCAGGCATGCGCCCTGACTGGGAATTGAACCTGTGACCCTTTGGTTTGCAGGCCAGTGCTCAGTCCACTGAGCCACACCAGCAAGGGCCCTGGTGGTATTTATTGGATTTTATGCCCAGGGATGTTTGAGAACCATTACATAAATTGTAGTCAGCCTAACAAAATCAAAGCAATATGACAATTTAAGTGTTACCTCCTGCCCTAGAATAGTTTTGTCAATTTTGATAGAAATCGAGAAGAAAAAAATATATAATTAGAAGAGAGACAGAGTTCAAAAGAAAAGCCTAAGAGATTAAATATATAAATACACTCACCTCTTTCCGGTGTTTTATGAAAAAAGGGTGAACTCCAGGACTGCCAGTAGCTTTTACCTGCTACTCGGCATCTCACTTGAAATATATATTTAGTGTTTGGCTCCAGATAGAATGTTGACTGTTGCGCATGTGTGAAATTGGTATCAAATTCCTTAACCTAAAAATGGAGGGATAATAATAATGAAATGATACAATGTGTTTTTAAAACAATTATTCCATTTGGCAAAAATGCATGGAGCATCTAATATGTTTCAGGTACTTCTCTAGAGCCTGGGAAAACAAAAAGGAATAGGTTATTTTATATGAAACATGGCTTTAAGCAATTAAATACATGTTATTTAACATTAAAAATGAAGTACACATTGTATTAGACAACTCTCTCAAGATTTTATTTTTATTTTTTTAAAGATTTTATTTATTTATTTTCAGAGAGAGGACAAGGGAGGGAGAAGGAGAGGGAGAGAAACATCGATGCATGATTGGTTGCCTCTCACATGCCTCCAACTGGGGACCTGGCCCCGCTACCCAGGCACGTGCCCTGACTGGGAATGGAACTGGTGACCTTTTGGTTCACAGGCCAGTGCTCAAACCACTGAGCCACACCAGCCAGGGCTCAAGATTTTAAATTTCAAGAAAGTCAAAATATAATATATACTTAACTTTGAAATAGCTGATTATAATGGGTTAAAAGAAACAGGGGCCCAAATAACAAATTTTTATTTCAGTCTCCCTTCTCTGGGCTCTCTCACTGTTCTCCCTGCAGTGGTAAATATAGATCGATCATTGTTCATGAATGGTGAAATAATTTCACTTGCTGAGGATGACTTTTAGAAAAAATTACTCATAGGCTAAGCTGTTAACTTGGTCCTTATTGCAGATTTATGCAAATTCTACAAGACCTGTTATGCCTATATATGTGCAAGAGAGAAAATAAAATAAAACATTTAGGAAAATAGAACTGTAAAAATCCAATGGAAGAGAAGTAAGGAAATAGCTGAGGTATAAACCTACAAATCATTTTCTGGGGCATTGCAACCTGTTATAAAACATAATGAAAAATGACCCCATGCTGCTTCAGATAGGAGAGAGAAACCAGGCATTTATACAGCACCTCCAGTACATTATGGTAAGTGCATTTACTGAAAAAAGTGAAGCATGATGGAAAGGCACGCATAAAATATGTCTAGAAATGCATTTATGCGGTAACTGGCAGAAAACAGTTACTGCACACTCATGGAAGAGAAAGTTAAAACTAACAAGATTTTTTTAAGCAAAATATCAACCACATTTAGGGATTCTTCTATTAAAACCCATCTTAAAAAAAAAGAACAATCTTAACATAAATCCTGAAAACTTGCAATACATTGAAAATGTAAAACTCAGGAAAATATCTGTTTTGGGGATGTCATGCTCTCTGAAAGATATCATTCAGAGTTTCCATAAGTCGCATCTCTACCCATGGCCCTTGGGATTTTCTGCTATGTAAATACGACTGGCCACCCCTGGGGTTGCCTGGAATCCAGGAGAGATTTTACTTGTGCCAAAAGTTTGACTTTCAAATGCATTCTGCTTCATATTAACTGCTCTTAGAAGGGAATTATTATTCTCCAATATGTCTCTTGCCATTACATTTATAGATACCGTAAGTCCTCTTAAAGAAGCACCCTGAAGTACAACCAGAATTCTAAACTAGAAAGAAGAATTTTTCAGAACTGTTAACAGTTTTTTCTATCATGAGGCAAGCCAGGCGACTGCTCAGGGACTTGCAACCACAAGATGACACCCCTAGATGACATTTTCAGAGGACGAAATGAACATTGAGAGCTAGACCTAATTGAGTGCCTGTGGTAAGGATATGATCTCAAGCGCAAGAAACAGAACTTTATTTTTCTATAGCACTTAATTTCTAGTTAGGCCCTCTGTTCTGAAGGCAAGGGTGTGGAAACTTAATCACCATCAGTGTGAGGTCCCTCTTTTCTTAGGGTTACATGTAAGTTTCTGGGAGCATCCTTGGGTGGAGGGAAGGAGAGTCTTGAACCTGTTCAGAGTTCTATAATCCTGACTTCCTCCCTCTCCAAAGTTGCAGGTGGCCCCGGGGTGAGCAGTTCCTTCTCAGTGACTCACCAGTGTCTTAACTCTTTCGGTTCCTCCCTCTTACCCCTGGCCCTGGCCAGTTTGCACTCTTAGGCTCAGGTAATCTTTATCTAGTGTTTGGTGGAGGAGGGAAGGGGCATGGTTATTGGAGAACTTAGTCATGACTACTCGCATGTTCTTCCAAGTGTTCTGACCTTTCACCAGCATTTACACTTTTGAAGTGCAAAGGCCAAGGATTTGACCCTCTGCTATCTGGGCACTGTTTTATTTGCTATTCCAGGAAGAAAATGAATGCTTGGTTTTGTGTAACGCATGAGCTAAGAATGATTTTTACAGTTTTTACATGGTTGGAAGAAAAATCAAAAGAAGCCTATCTTGTGATACATAAAAATTATATGAAAGTCAAATTTTAGTGTCCAAAAACAAAATTTTACTGGAATGCAACAAGGTCTACTCACTTATTGTCCTTAGCTGTTTTCATGCTGCATGGCAAAGTTCAGTAGCTGAGACAGAGATCTTACACCCTGCGAAGCCTAAACTGATTACTGTTTGGCCCCTGAACAAAAAGTTTGCCAATGCCCCAGTCTTGTATGCTTAGAGAAATGAGTCACCGTTAGTGCATTTACTCAAACTTATAGGAAAGATTTCCCTAAATTACTCTCTCTCCTGTAGGGACTCTTAAAGGTAAATCATACTACTACTAATAGGTAATGTTTCAAAATTATGTGAACTAGACATTACAAGAATCAATGTAGGTACAAAAATGATTATGGTACAGCCCTGCCTTCTAGGGGCTCACAGTTAAAGGATGGGGAAATATACTTGGAAACAAGTAAGTATATATGACGTGGCAAATGGTCCTGAGACAGGATTCACAGCAGTGGGCAAGGATTGCTGCTGAGGATTGTGAGCTCAATTTTTGACACACGTTTGATATGCCAGGGAGACAGCCCATGAAGATAATCAAGTAGGTAAATATTTTCCCCACGGTATCAGCTTGTCGGGATTGCCTGAAGGGCTGGCTGATACCTCACGGTCTATATGCAGCTTAGCTGAAAGGGGCTGAAAAGCATTCTCAATACATTGATTTTGATTTCAGGTACTTCCTTTGCCCTACTAAGGTGGCTGCATGGCTCCTCTGGAGGTTAAGATGAAGAGTAACAGTAGCTGCCGGCATGTACTGGATATTAACTCTATTCGAGGCTCTGGGCTATCTTCATACAGCACTTGATCGTCCCCACGACCCTATGAGGTAGGTGCTTAACTTATTCCTATTTTAGCTATGGGAATAATGAGGCACAGAGGAGATAAGGAACTTGCCCAGGCTTGTACAACTGGAGAGGCAGAGCCAGGCTTTGCGCTCTAGAGCCTGTGTGCTTAGCCACCACCAGGCTTTCCTAGTAGCTGCCTGACACTTGAAATAAAGAATCTCTCTCCAGCAATATCTGCTGGGGGCAAAGCCGAGGTTGAAGAGCAAATCTGCAGTCCTTTGTGCCCTCCCACTGTTCTGGACTCCAACTTCCTGTCTCTCTATATGGGGGCAAAGACAACAGTTTATGCATGACCCAAACAAAATTGGTGAGGTAGCAAATGTAAAGCACAAAACTTCCTTTTGGTTATTACTGACTGGACTGGGGTCATAATGACTCACCTTTTCCTGTGTTAGTAGTTATATACGGAAGAATCATAGGAAAAGGGATAGGATATGGGTTTTGGATCAAAACCTGTTTTTTCACTTTCCAAATATTTTTGGGGTATCCAAAGTGATGTACGTTTTGTGAGAGGCCCTTAGTCCCTAAGGGTGTAAAGTTTGGAGAACCTGGCTTAAACTCTTTTGAGCCTGTTCTGTATGGAGCTGACAGTGGCCATCTCAGAAGATCCTCATGAAGGTTAAATGGGGTAACAAATCCCCTTTCAGCTCCTTCATTTGCCTGCTCCTGGTTGAAGAGAAGGTTTTGAAGAGTGAGCTCGAATTTACCGGTTACCCGGTCTCACAATGAATGGCACTTGTAGCTCCACCAGGGGGAGCAGAGAATGAGAGTTTCCTCCAGAAACGGTTCCTGAAAACCTGTTCGGAGATACTGATGATATAATTCCTTTACATTTCCTAAACCTTCTTACAGCAGCCTATTACCTCCTCCTACCATACCAAATAAGAGAGTTTTCATATTCTTAGCATTGTCTTATAACTGTGACACTAGGCAAGGGTCCCAAGTGTCCTATGGAGCAAAACTATTAACTCAAAATCCAAGACTTAAGAATTTCATTTAGGCTGTTTCCGAATTTACCTAAATTGCACAGAGGCAAAAGACTGGCTGTGCATTTTTGTTCAGTGTTTACCTCACTTGTCCCAGGTTGAAGCCTGGGGTTGCTGTGCCCAACACAGATACCCTAATTATTTAGTCAAGGAGTCCAGCAGGATTGCCACTTGGTTATTGACCAAATGATGCAGCACATGGACTTGCACTTAAGTGTAATCTAAACAACTCTGAAGTTCCCATTTCTGGTTTAAATGAACAAAGGTAAATAAATAACTTGAAATCAGTAATTTATTTTTAAAGAGCAATCTTTAAAGGATGTTGGCAAGTCAGTATAGTTTGACCCTCATCTTCTTCACACTCTTTAAACACACTGTTCTACAGCAAAACTGATGCTCAGAATATCAGGCTGACATACATGACACATAACTTACTTTGAAAGAGGGGATTATTTTATTTTATTTGGATGAGTGTGTTCAATCTACCATCTTCACCCAGAACTTTCCAACTTTTTTCCTTCCTTCCTTTCTTCCTTCCTTCCTTCCTCCCTCCCTCCCTCCCTTCCCTTTCTTTCCTCCCTCCCTCTCTCTTTCTCTCTCTCTCTCTTTTGTTCTTTCCTCTTTCCCATCCCCACCTTCTTCATTGCCAATCATCAGCTTGTTCTCTATATCTATGGGTCTGTTTCTGTTTTGTTTTCTTTCTTTATTTGTTTTGTATTTTTTAGAGTCCACATATATGTGAGATCATATTATTTGTTTTTCCCTGCCTGACTTATTTCACTTAGCATAATACCCTCTAGGTCAATCCATGTAGTCACAAATGGCAAGATTTCATTATTTTTAATTGCTGAATAATATTCCATTGTATATACGCCACATCTTCTTTATCCATGTATTCATCACACATGATAAATAATTCTCAATTAAGCAAAGCCAGACAATTCCATTTCTTAATTGCTTTGACTAAATGGTAGTTTATGGTAATTAAAAACAATAAAATTGAGCCCTGGCTGGTGTAGCTCAGTGGCTTGAGTGCGGGCCTGCGAACCAAAAGATTGTGGTTCAGTTCCCAGTCAGGGCACATGCCTGGGTTGCAGGCCAGTTCCCAGCAAGGGATGCTCGAGAGGCAACCACACATTGATATTTCTCTCCCTCTCTCCTTCCCTTCCCCTCTAAAGATAAAATAAATAAAATCTTTAAAATAAATAAATAAATAAATAATAAAAATAAAATTGCATTTCTTTTCAAATACCTCAAATTTGAACTTTTTTCTCAGACTAGGGTTACTCTGTAGTTTAAATTAGTGAGTTTTTATCAATGTTCACAGATGCTGTCATGTGATGCGATTTTATCAACGAACCTTATACCTATGCCACTCCAAAGACACTCGGTAACTAGCCATTGGTATTTAAGGATGATTATTTTGTCTAGATATTCACTTTTTAACCCTATGCATATCTAAGACTGAGGCCTGTAATAGTTATAAATCTTACATTTTGAATTGCACATTTTTTCATTTAAAAAGAGACATCTATAAATCTGAAGTTCTTTTTGAACAGTTTTTCTTTTTCTGGATTCCTGTTAAATTTCAGCGTAGAATCCTTAAATTTTATATTCATGATCACTGATATAAATTTTACCCTAGGACACTGAAGTACAAGGAACTAAGTAGATGGAAATCTCTTTGTCTGTTTAGAAATTTACAAAAGGCAAAAGGACCCTTTCTGCTCAGAAAACATCTCTAGGGAAGTACAGTATAATCATTATTAAAACTAGAGTGGTTTGAATATCCCACAAAGAATCAAAGAAAAACAGGTAAGTCATCAATAGATCATTGTAAGTCCACTGTGGTTGTTGACTGTTGGTTGGCTATTTTTTCATTCACTTACATGTTACAGAATAGTGAAAGTTAGCTTACATTCCAAGTTTGGTTTGTTGTGGCCTTGTATCTCATTTCACAGGAAACCTTTTCAATTGTTGATTGACTACTCCAGTGAATTATGGTCTTGGGCACTGTAGTATCCTCCGCCCTGAAAATGGTGGCTGCAGAAGGTATCACTAGAACAAAACAAAACCAAAACCCCAGCAATTTAAAACTTGCCTAGGGAGAAATGTGTAACTTTTCATCAATCTATAGGTTTGTTAAAATCAAAGTACTAAAAAAAGTAGTTTTGTAATCTAATTAATGATTAATGATTTTTTTCTGGTTTTCTATTCTGTTATGTAGGAGAAAATTTTGGGTATTAAGTAAAATTCTATTCAGCCCATTCTTCATTTCTTTTAAAAGGAACTTTAACAATCTTGTCTTTCTCCCCACCTCCCACAGCCTTATGATCCTAACTAATGAAATTCCAGAGCCTGCCCTTATTAACATAGAGTAAAATAGAAATAAAGGAGGTAGCTCTTCTTTCCTGCATCTGTTTACGGAGAGATAATATTTTGCATCTTAAATTTAGTTTGAAGATTGATTTGATAAATTGTTAAATTTAAACCTTTTACAATAATATTATTTTTATTCTATGGTGTTATATGGAAATTTGAGTGCTAACAACTTAGCATTTATTGCTAACTTGTTTTATGCTTCATTAAAATAAATCTGTACTTGAAAGTAGATTTGAACAAAGCAAGTCTCACAATACTCTTTAAGACTTTACCAATTGTTGCTTTGTTCTCTGATAATAACTTTCAAAATGGAGCTGAAATTCTGATTGGTCATCTTACTAGTACTTTTATTTACTAGGAGTAAGGGTGTCACTGAAATCTCTATATATTTCTAAAATGTATAAATATGTACAAGTGTGTTCTGTCTCAACAGAATAAAATCACTGGCACTGTCCATTTCTCCTATATGCATACTTAGAACAATAAAAAACTATGACTTTGCTAGATATATTTTTTAACAAAGAACTTAAAAGTCTCTATGTATATTTTTATGGAACACTCTTACAGTTTAATGTCTTCTATAAATTTATTTTCTTTTCATCTACTCTAAATTTATAAAGTACTCTTTGGGAATTTTTTTGTTTTATTATTAACTATTATCTAAAATTATGTGCACCACTATATAATTTATAGAGAAATATAAAAATTAAAAATTTGCTCTCTAGTAGCACAGTCTTAGAATAAAATTCCCAAGCTAAACCTAGCATAGCACAGAAGTAGTAGTAGCATAATTAGTCTAATTAAAGAGTTACTGTCCTGAAATTTTATCATCTGAATCCCACAGTTGATTTCCTTTATCTAGTACAAGCCTCTTGTAAGAAGAATCAATACTCAGAGATTTCTAGAGTCAGGGAAGTGGACCCCATTTGGTGTTCTGGGCAAGCTAACATTATGCAGGGAAGTGGACCTTTTGGGGGCTCTGGGACCACTTGGGGTCTCTCGAGCACCCTCAGTGCTGTGTTATTCAGCTCTCCTGTCTCCCACCTCTGAGTTTGGCCTGCCACTGGTATAACAGCACAAGCATTCTTTTGCAGGAAGAAATATTCTGGGAAGGAAACAAAATTCTCTTTAGTCCTACGAGACATGCAGATCACCGTAAGTCAGATTTAAGGTAGAATCTTAGCAGAAGGCATGTCAATGCAGTAGAGGTCTAACTTCAATGCAGTTTGAATGAGTTTATATTTTTTCAAATAAATATGTTATATAACATGTACTTGAACATACTGTTTGTTACAGATGACTCAAATGTTAAATTTTTGCTGTTGTTGCTTTGGTTTCAAACATTCTTATGAGATTTTACATTTTTATTTTTTTTAAGATTTTATTTATTTATTTTTAGACAGGGGGGAAAGGAGGGAGAGAAACATCAGTGTGTGGTTGCCTCTTGCACACCCCCTACTGGGGACCTTGTTCTCAACCCAGGCATGTGCCCTGACTGGGAATTGAACCAGTGACTCTTTGGTTCGTAGGCTGGTGCTCAATCTACTGAGCCACACTTGCTAGGGCAAAGATTTTACATTTCGAAGAGAACTGTCAAATCCAGACCCAAATGTAAGAGAGAACTTAGAATATGATAAAAGTATATGATAAAACCATAAAAGAAAATATTTATAATAAGTAAATGACAAACATGAAATAACTGACCATCTATTTGGAAAACAAACTAAATTAGATCTTATGAAAGACATTGATTGGGGGTTGAACAACCATTTTCAAACCTCTTTGCCCTCTCCCACGATAAAATTCTACCCTTTATTTATGGTAATAACTCTATTCTTTTCATTTTTTACCTCCTATATGTTTATCTATAAGCAATGTATTATTCAGTTTTGCCTGCCATGAAATATTTGTTTAAAAAAACGAAGATCCTCCTACATTGTCAGGTCATCATAGATACCACATGTGAAGTTTCCACTTATATTGAAATAAAGAACCAGATTAGAGTTCTTGGTATCTTTCTAATGACATGTATTTACCCATAATTATTCACTGGGGAGATTAACATTCAAAATGGCAGCCGGAAGACACTGCACTTTTTGTGTTCAAATGTATTTCTCTACAAGAGAAGTTTAATCATTCCTCTCACATCTCATTTTGGCACAATGTTACTGCATTATTAACTCAGCCCTGCCTTTCAGCACAGCCTCTGTAACTTAACTAAAGCCCAGTCCCATAGCTGTTAGGTGGAAATTGCTCCCAGGAGAGTCCACTGTCCTCAGTTTCATAGAACAGTTCATTTATCTAGCTTGAAATATTTCATTCTTAAAGTGTCACAAGTGAAAATAGCTCGTCTGTCAACATTCTGGTGGCTTTGCTGGGTGGAGCCCCCTACACCATTGCATTATTTGGATAATGAGAAAGGAGGAGGAAGGAGAAGAGGAGGAGGAGAAAGACAAGAGAAAGGAAGAGGAGGAGAAATAACAACTCCAAACAAGAGGCTCCCTTGTTCACAGTGTGAGAAGTCAGATTTGCAGGTGGCAGCCAGGTGAGATTTTCCTTTTACGGGAACTGGGGTGGTAATTGACTATGGCAACCCAACAAGTCTGGGATGAAAGCTGTCCTTACTAGCTATGTGACCTTGAGCAAATTATTTCATCTCTTTCTTCTTCTGTAAAATAGACACATACCATGTGTTATTGTTTCCAGAATTTAATGTGATATGCTTGTTGTCTGGAACACAAGTCAATGATATTAAGATAATAATAACATCACAATGATGATAATAGTAATACTACTAATAATAGTTTAGTTACTAAAATGATATTGCCAAAAAGATAATAGACATGATAGTCTTTAATCATCAGTAATCCATCAAGGTTAATCTGTTATAAAAAAAAGGGTATAATATCTCATCCTACCTCAAAATGTAAATTTACAAAAATGTTTAGATCATGGGCAAGAGAATTGTAATTTCAAGAAAATACACTACAATGGAATTATTTTTCATCACCATAGTCAACAGTGTTTTTTTTTTTTTCAAATCCAGTATTCAGAGCATCGTGACAGACTTTTAGAGCAATCCTGTTAGTTGAGATAGTCAAGTTTAGTCACGATAGAAGGTAAGCTATTAGTTCCAATCAAAGACCCTAGTGATCTCTCCTAAATACCCATGTTGTGCCCCCAAAGAAGGCATCTCATCCCCTAAATCATTACACAGCAGGAAACTTGTCAGATACATGTAATGTGCACTTAAATAAAACTAAGGATAGAAGTTGTGGATGTTGTAATTAGAAGCTCCCTAGCTCTGCAATCTCAAATTTCTTAATGCAACTTGACCTCAGTTTCCTCATGTATACATGTATATAATCTCCTCTACAAAATAAGGCTGTTGTGCGGGTTAAACAAGATAATGTACATAATAGCAATTAGCACTGAAGAAAGTACCGCGTGAACGTTAGGCTGCTGACATCACCCACCACAGAGCCCCCCTTTATCTGTGGCAGGTAGTTTCTGAGACCCCCAGTGGATGCCTGAAACCAGGGATAGCACCGAACCTGATTATGCTTTTTCTATCTGTACCTACAACAGTTGTGATAAAGTTTAATTTGTAATTAAGCACGGGAAGATTGATAACAATAACTCATAATGAAGTATAACAATAATAGTACACTCTAATAAAAATTATGTGAATGTGGGCTCTCTCTTTCGTAATATCTTTTTGTACTATACTCACCTTTTTACCCTAAGGTATAAAAAGCACTTTACAGCTTCTCCTTGGCACGTCTGGATTGCCAGCACCATTACTCTTGTGCTTTGGGGCCATTATTAACTGAATTAAGGGACACTTGGACACACACACTGATGCTGTGACAGTAGCCGAGATGGCTGCTAAATGACTGACAGGCAGGTGGCGTATTCATAGCCGGTGGATGTGCTGCATAAAAGGCTGATTCGCAACCTGGCAGAATGTAAGAGGATGGCTCAAGATTTCACCACACTACTCAGAATGACACCCTAGTTAAAACTCATGAATTGTTGATTTCTGGAATTTTTCACGTAAGATTTTTGGGCTACGGTTGACTAAGCATAACTGAAGTCACATAAAGCAAAACCACAGATAAGGGTAGACTAGTGTGATAAAAACAGGAATAATTGGCACTGTGATCTCCACATAGTGGGTGGTTCACACCTGGTGCTCTTGGCTGGACTCTGCCTTTAGGGCTGGGATGTAGCGGTGAAAGGCCCAGTTACTTTCTGGAATTATCTTAAGGAGAAAGCCAACTATAAGCAAAACTTCAGCCAAAAGGTTGTTTATGGCAATAGTTTATAATAGTGAAAATTAGAAAATAGTCTAAATCTCCAAGAATAAGTGACTGTTGGTGACATTTATTAAAAATACTATTGTAGATTAAAGTAAGAAATATTTATTCTATATTGTAAGTTTAAAAGGCAAGGTCTAAAAATAGCTGAAGCAAAAAAATTAACATTTATTAAACTTGGCTGATAAACAGAGATGTCAACATAATTCTCCAAAATTTTCTATGTAATTTGTAAAACTTTTCAAAATAAAAATATAACTTTCACAATAGTGCATACAGAAGATTTCTTTATTATACTGTGCTTCTCACAACATAAGACTTGTAACACTTTATTCTAATTCTGATTTCTTTCCATCTTCTCCTGTAGATTGTAAGATACTTAGGGCAGCAGGTACCTTGTCCATCTTACTCCCTCTAGCCCTGAGAATGATGCTTGAACATACAAAGTTATCAGTAAATATTTTTTAAACGCATATGCCCATATAGAAATTATAGGTACTGTTAATTCTTGTTTTATTTATCATGATCTACAGGAACTTTCAGGGAAGTCCTTTCAGATCTAGACTTCACTTAACCAGGTCAGCACAAATCAGTTGTTTATTTGTAAAGACATGGTAGAATTTCTCATTCTTTACCTATATCATCCAGGTGAACTTGCACTTGTTTTGACTTCTCTGTGCCAAGTACATTTGCAGCTTGGACCCAAACCAAATACTTCTTGCCTCCTTTTAATGAATCAGTGGAGATGTTAATATAACTTGAGGTGAGATATTGTTGTTCTTCTTCTGTTTCAAAACTTTAAAAGAAAAGATTATAATTACCATTTACATTTGGCTTGAATTAATTATTCCTCATTTTTTTAATGCTACCTTTTCAGCACACATTCAGAATGCAACATTTACTGAAAAATGGATCAAAAATGATTTTATTTTGAGAATTTAAAACAAGAAATTTAAGATCATCTAGGGCCACAGTGTGACTTTCGTGGGCCCTAAGCAACTTTGCCTTCATGAACTCCTTCCTTTTAAAAAAAATATGGTATATATGTATGAATATGTTTATGTTTACTTATACATGTACACACCTATATATTTATAATGTTCACAACGGTTGCTATAAAGGCAAATATATTAATATCAGCTATTAAAACACTTTCCCTGACTTAACAGTTCATTTTTTCCTTCTGATTTTAAATTAAATTAAACATCATGATGGACTCCTCAAAGTACTGTGGGCCCCAGGCCCTGGGTCTACTGTGCCCATTGAATAAGTTGGCCCTGGACGCAGCTTGAAATAAAGGAGCACCCTCCGGAAAGCAGCAATGCGTAGGGGGTCGGTGCAAGGGCTTTGAGTTGACATTTCTACCAGGTGCAGGATAAGGACATGAATGGGATGAGGGGTGCTGATGGGGCAGAGACCTGGTGGGGTAGGGGACGGCTAACCTTCCAGATAGGAAAAAAACCAGCACATTCTGAAACAACGAAATGAAATCACATGCCACTTTTGAGAAAGTACAAGTTCAATCCTCTGGAGCATGAAAGCATAGGAAATAACTTGAAGTGGGGCAGACCAGGCCAAAAAGGCTTTCTATGGATTTTGAAAGCAAAAAAATGACTGGAACTGGTGGCTGGTTGGGTGAGAGAAAAGGAAGTCCTTTGCTGCGGAAGAGGATGGAGAAGTTAGAGGTGACCTGGTTTGGAACGAGAGATAAGGAGCTATTAAATTATACTTCAAAGTATATTTATCTAAGTTTTTGTAACTGAATATTCAAGGATCTCTAATCCACCAATTAAACTTAGTAAAATTTCAAATGTTATTTGTTAAGTCTAAAACTTAAAATTTTCTTAACTGACTTTCATTAGCTGTGAACAAAAAGTTTGAGCCTCTTTTTTAAAAATATCTACTCTATAATATTTTAGGGGGGTAGGGGTTGGGAGTAGTGGAGAGGAGGGTACTGGACATAGTTTCTTCCCTCATTTTCTGGTTTCTGTAAGGAGAGATTATCATTAAACCTTGCAGCCTCTTGTCCTGACCCTTGCTTTCGCTTCCCATTTGAAAGTGAAGGTGACTCTACTTGAGAAAAACTGGGCGTGTGCACCTCAGTCCCCTCTTCTTTCTTCTGCCCCCAGAGTCAGAAGGCCAGACAGGCAGGGCGCCGTTCTGCTCTGCTCTCCGATGTATGCAAGGTTTAGAAGAGCGAGTCTCCCACGTGGGACCTGCAGCTGTCTAGTGCGGGTTATGACGGGGGCGACAATAACCCTGTTTACTCTGGGAGGATCAGGGTTAGGAAGTTCACTCTTGCCACATACCAAAGCCATACACTCCACTATCAAGCTTCATCAGCAGTAAACATTAAAAATTATTTAAATATTTTTATATTTTGACTTTCACCAGCTGACTCTGTGGTTCCTTTCATTTGGTTTAGAGCTCAGGGAAATCTGCAGAGGTCAACATAGGGCCCCTCAGATGCTGAGGGGTCATGTCCATCTTCTCCGCACTGTTCCAAGTAGAGTATTTGTGCTGCTGAGGCAAGCAACGGCTTGATTTCTTTATCTAATACCATCAGCTGCTCTATGTCCTGGGGACCTGACCCGATGGGCTTTGCGAGGAAGAAATAGTAACAAAATCACTGGCCTCTCATACCTAGGGTTCCACTTCAGGTCCTGGTACTATTATGTGTCTATACAGCAGCTCCCAAATTTCTCCAGGCCCACCATCTCCCAGCCAGGATTAGAACTCGCTCGCCACTTAGATTTTTTGGAATCCAGAGTGGTAGGCTTGCTAAGACACAACACTCCAGGGAGGAAAGGAGAAACCAGCCTCACACTACCAAATAATACATGCATTTATAAATCAAAATACTACGTAAATTATATTTCTATTTTTTAAAGTTACTGCCACTGCCAGAGCAGGATAACCTCAGCAGGGAATTGAGAAATCTCTCTCAGGCTGACGGAGGTGGGGGGTAGGCAAAGGGCATACACAGCGTGAAGGTGGCAGCAGCTACCCTGCCTAGTTCAGCTGGGGTTTTCAATGCTCAGGGCGTATTTTCCGGCAGCGCCTTTCCCTCTCACCAGCGAGATCACTCTGAGCACCAGGAGAGGACAAGAAGGACGCACCATCATGGTGTTGAAAGCACAGGGCTTGGGTTTTAGAGGCAGTTTAGGTTCAGATTTCAGCTCTGCCCCTTAATAAACTGTGAGACTTAAAGCCAGTTACTTAATCTCTATGTACATCTGTAAAAACAGAAATAATAACATTGTTGTTCTCAGGAGTAAATGAAATTAATGAGTAAATGAAATAAGAAAGCATGGAGCAGTCATCTTCGCATATAATAAGGGGGCTTATTAAAATACAATTATTATTATGACTTAAGTGGTTCTTATGACATATGACTTTTGCACATTTAAAAGAATAAAAATGAAATTTTAAAAATTGCCATATTTCAACAAGTGATATTTTATATTACTTGTATCTGTGGTCAAATCATGCCATTAAATTCAAGTGTTTAGATGGCCAATAAACATATGAAAAGATGTTCAATGTCACTAATCATCAGAGAAATGCAAAACCTCAATGAGATAGCATCCCACACCTGTCACAATGGCTATCATCACTAAATCAACAAATAAGTGATGGCGAGCATGTGGAGAAAGGGGAACCCTTTTGCACTGTTGGTGGGAATGCAGACTGGTGCAGCCACTGTGGAAAGTGGTATGGAGATACCTCAAAAAATTAAAAATGGATCTGCAATCCCACTTCTGGGAATATATCCAAAGGAATCCAAAGCACTAATTTGAAAGAACATAAGCACGCCTATGTTCACTGCAGCATTATTTACAATCTCTAAGATTTGGGAGCAGCCCAAATGTCCATCAGTAGATGAGTGGATAAAACAACTATGGGACATTTACACAATGGAATTTTACTCTGCTGTAAAAAAAACAAAGAAGAAGAAAGCTTTACCCTTTGCAACAGTATGGATGGGCCTGGAGAACATTATGCTAAGTGAAATAAGCTAGTCAGAGAGAGACAAATACCACATGATTTCACTCGTATGTGGAACCTAATGAACAAACTGGACTAACAAACAAAACAGAGACAGACCCATAGATGGAGAGCATATGACAGCTAGTGGGGGGGAGATAGGAAGTAGAGGGACTGAGCAAAAAGGAGAAAGGACTCATGGACATGGACAACGGTGAGGTGATTGCTGGGGGAAGAGGGGTATAAGGGGACTAAATGGTAATGGAAAAAATACAATAAAAATCATGTTAAAAATGAGCTACAAATTAAAATTTTTGTGGCATTATTGGAAAGCTAAAACAAATAAATAAATAAATTCAAATGTTTTCATAGTTGCCTTATAGTATTTCTGAAATAAGGTGGAACAAAAATAAATTAGCAGAGAATTTGTTACAAGGTACACTAACCTCATACTAAGAAAGATTTAAAATGTGAAAATAAGAAAATGGCAACTATGTGTAAGTAGTAAGTAGGGCATCTTCGAATATTTTCCAGTTACAGAAAACCACATGCATATTTTTAATTGGCTTGTGGCTAATTTTTTTACCACACATTTTAAGACTGTAAGTCACAATGAAAATGTATTCTTAAACTGACGTTAACCATGGTTACTAGGTAATTTAATTTTTCTTTTAAAGCCTACTCTCATATTAATGTCTAGACTACAAAGCACTGTTTTAGATGAAGATTTCAATAATAATGATTGACTGTACTTTAGGACTATTTTTATAAAAAACTATACAATACAAAGTTTTAAAATTTCTTATTTCTATTTCTTTTCTTCATGTGCTAATTACTACATGACAGATTATTTGTTAGAGAGTCAGCATGATTTATATATTTCTGAAGTTGCCTGTGCACCTAATTGTAGTTAACAGATTTTTCAATAAACACTGCCAATTTATGGTGATAGTAGTGAATAGTGTCTTTTGTTTATTTAATTACTCATTGAACAATATTTATTTAATACTCAAACTATGTTCCAAGCACTACTTAGACAAAACTCCAAGGAGGAAAAGAGAAACCAGCCTTATACTACCAAGTAATAAAAACATTTCTAAATTAAAATACTATATAAATGAACAACAATGAGAAGCACAGATAAATCCTAAACATTCTGGTAGAAACAAATAAATATATAATATGTCCTGTGGTGATATATGTTCAGAGGAAAAATAAAGCAAAAAGGGGTTAGGAAGTGTCAGAAGTAAGGATGGGGGAATTTTTCTGTTGTAAGGAGATGGGGAAGGTATATCTGAGAAGGCGACGTTAGAACAGTAAATGATAAAATCTTGTGGCTCTTTTTAGGAAGAACATTCTAGGCAATATGCAAAGGCCCTGGGTCAGGACCTTGCTTGTCTGGCTCAAAGCAGCTGTAAGGAGGTCAAGGAGGCTTGGTAGAGTGAGGGGGATGGAAAGGGATTAGAGAGGAGATCAGAGAGTGATGGAGAAGGGGGAGATTAAGAAGGCACTGTAAGCTCACACAGGCCATTGAAGGACCCTGGTTTTGATCTCTGAGGGAAATGGGAAATTTTGAGCAGAGGAGTGACAGGAGCTGACCTGCATGTGCAATGGATTATAGGAGACCCCTAGCTAGGGTACCAGGTAGGACGTTCTTGTACAAACTCAGATGAGAGATGCTGTGGCTTGGACCGGGATTGCTGTGTGGGTAGTAAAAAGATGTCAGATACTAAAGATAGATCCAATACATTTTGCAAAGAAGACCAAGTATGTGTGTACAGATGTCAATGTATCAGCAGGTGAGGGAGGTTGTAGTATTTCTCACTGCTCCTATTTTCTCAAAGAAATAGGAAACAGGTCATCAGTAGAGAATAAAAATGTTGGAGACCAGAGATGAGAGAAAACACAACGAAGTAATCATTTGGCTTAGCAGGGGAATGAGTTGGCCAGTGAAATCTTAGTGGGTTGCTGGCTGGCTCTCTGGGCCCAGCTGAGGTTAGTGGTCATGAATATGAAGTGGTATCAGTCAGAAAGTTTGTGTTTGTCTCCAGTCACAATTAGCTTTCTGAGTACAGGTGCAGAATTGGTGGGAAAGGGGATTTAAAAATATAAATTGCTCATGTAGTCCTAAAAGAATTACTGGAACATAACATCAGAGCCTTAAAAATATTTGGAATCATGTCTTAAGAACTGTTTGTGGTTGTTAGGAATATGCATGTGATAAAGAAAATGTGGCCAAAAACAAGCAGATCATATGAATTGGCAGAATAAATGATTTTAGGATGTCTGAAAGTATACACGGGGGAGGGGGGCCAAAAATTGACATTTATTTATAAAAAATTGTGTATTTATTCTTATATCTTTAAACTTCAGACACCCTTCAAGTACCCTCCATATCATGACATACATGTATTGAGACTTTTTTCCCACTGTTTAAAACAGTTTTTGAGCTCATGAATTTTAATGCCTTTTAGTACTTCTGCTGTTTTTCGTTTCACCTCTTTCACATCAACAAAATCTTTCCCTTTGAGAACTTTTTTCATCCGGGGAAACAAACAAACAAAAAGTTGCTCAGGGTGAGATCCAGTGAACAGGGAGGGTGGGACGTGGGAGTCATGACATTTTTGCTCAAAAGCTGCTGAACACTCGGCACAGTGTGGGGCAGATGTGCTCGTAAAGCACCCATCACAAAATGGGCAAATACGTTGAGTCATAAAAACAATTCACTGAAGCCAAATGCAGCCTCTCACAACAAAGCCAGCTGGTACACTGATACAGACAGGTTTCTAGAACACTCACCTGGCAGGAGAAGCCTGTATTACGAGGGGCCCACTCCCCAGAAGATTATCCTGGTTTTTTGGTGGTCTCCCCTCATAAATCATCTAAAAATAATAGCCCTATTTGTTTTTCATGGTACCTGAAAATCCCACCATTAGTTAGTCTAAAAAATTTGTGAACTTTTCATGCTCAGAGACAGTGTCTATTTTTTTAGTCTCTAGAGTTGAACATAATGCCAAGAAGACCAAAAAAAATGATAAATAAATATTTGCTAAGTTGACTTTAATGGAATGGAATGAGGGGCCACCATCATTCATTAATTTTCATTCAACAAGTATTTATGAGTAGAATGCATGGTGTCAGATATTACAAAAGCTTCTAAGATAAGGAAAGAACATATTTACATGAACCTGTTGTAGGTATTGGGACAACAGTAGGTAGATGCCAATTAACAGAGGCTCATTTTTTTTTTTCTTTCACTACCCATTGATGCAGAGCAAAATGCCGGAGAGTATGTGAATGGCCATGCAGCTCTGTTGATGGGGTCGCTATAAAGGTATGTGGAGAAGAAAGTTCCTTATGTAACATAGACACAATTCCTCCACTTTAGAACTTCGACCCAACACCAGAAGGAAGCCATCAGGGAAATGCCACCTTCCTGCCACTGGTAAAACAAGTGAGTGGGCTGAGATGAAATGCCTGCCAGCGTATGTGATTTTACTGGAAAATAGAACCACACGGGTTGGAAGTGAAACCTTGCAAATGCTGATTTCTACCTATCTGCCAAACTGGGAAATGACCCAGGATCAAGAAGAGCCTTGTTAAATCTGATTCTTACTACTTCAACCACAAAATTCATTATAAGTCAGCTTTTTCCTGGGAGGTAAGGCCTTTTTGCTAGTTAGAAAAATTGACTTTCTCTTCTCTAACCTTTTTCAACTCATGGGTGCATTTTTAATCATAAGATAAGCAGATGTTTAGCCGTGCTTACAGAGGTCATTCTTTGAATTTGCTAGAGAACATTTCTGTTTTTGCTAATCTTTCATGTCCTTTTTAAAATATAATAAAATCCCATTAGTCTGTACTCCATTAATTCAGAATTTTTGTTAAGTTTATCTGATTTTGGCTGTAATTTACTTTTTTATTTCAGGAAAGACAATGAAAAAAATTTTTAATATGTATGATCTTTTATTATTATTCTTTAACCAGACTGTGAAGAGAAAGTACAAGAAATGTCTATTTCTAGTTATCAGTTAAAATAATCACTCAACAAATATTTATTGAGCACTTACTATGTGCTAGACTCAAGTAACACAGCAGTGAACAAAACAAACAAAAATTATTGCCCGAATTGAGTTTGTATTCTAGTTTGAATGAACGAGTGAATTTACTGTTGACCTATGTCCTGCAGCCAGAAAAGTGGTCTTACTTATTAGAGCATATTTAACATCTCTTTCTAATAATCTGTCCAAAATTACTGTTATTTGGAAAGAATATAAATAACACTATTGTTTATAATAATATCCTATAAATGATCTTTTTAAAAAAAAAATGGCTTTATATTAAACTCCTCTCCAAAATCGGGTTTTGACATAAGACCAAATTAAATAAACCTAGGAGGTCAGCCTTCAGTGTCATCATAATACTTTAAAATCACCTTTTTGTTGTAAATGTCTTCAGCATTTCCTATTTGCAAACCATTTCCTATAATTTCCTTCCTTATAAGCTTTATAACAACCCAGTATGGTATTACTTATCCTCATTTCACAGGAGGCAGAGGCTCAACAAAACTAAGTAACTTTTCCAAGATCACACAGTGAACAACTGTGGTGAATGATGTTAGATGACAGTACTAAGCCCCACCTGCAGTGCACTTGGGTGAGAAGCCTGGAGGCCCAGCATCTGAGGGGTACGGCCAATGCACAGGATTGCAGAGGAGAAAGGTAGAAAGAGCCTGGGTCCTTGGGGTGTCATTGAATTATCATGCCAGCTCCAGTGGTATAAATGAAACCTATCCGTTCAAGTTACAGCATTTGGGTTTTCCAATATTTGCATCATAAAAGACACATGACTGGTAAGTTTCAGAACTGGAAGCCAAATATAAAACCCTAAAGCCCTTGCTCTTCGTGATGGAACAATCTCAGTACTCATAACTCACTACAGGCATTTACTTTATAAAAGAGTAAAAAAGCCACATGTAAATAACTTTAACATATATGATTTTGACTGCATTAGTGGATTTTAAAAGAAATCAGTAATAAATAATCTTATCAACTATTTGGAGAATATTTTTATGACATTAAATAGGAAATTAAGTGGTGGTTGGCAAGTGTTTACTAACAAATATATTTTCTCAAATCATGTTACATTTGTTCCAAATTTATAATGCAGTTTTATTGCCAAGAACCTGGAAGGCAGGCTATGTGGGACCTGAAAGGATTCACCCACATGCACGAAGATGATAGTGACCAACAAGATACTAACAAGTGCTGGCAAGACTGTGAAGAAACTGGAACCTTCATACAGTCCTGGGGGGACTGCAAGATGGTACAGCTGCTTTAGAAAACAGTGTGGCAGCTCCTCAAAAGAGGAGTCACCCTATGGCACAGCAGTTCTGTTTCTAACTGTATAGCCAAGAGAAATGAAAACATCTCTATATAAAGTATTGAGTGCAAACGTTAATAGAAGCATCATGCATTATGCATAATAGCCAAAAAGTGAAAACAATCTAAATCCCATCAACTAATGAGTGGATAAAGTAAGATATATCCGTACAATGGAACATTATTCAGCTGTAACAAGAAATGTAGTATTGATACATGGATGAACCTTGAAAACACGACTAGTGAAAGAAGCCAGTGACCAAAGACTATGTAGCATATGATTCCTTTTCTGTGAGGTTTCTAGATCAGGCAAATCCACAGAGAATGCCCAGGGCTGGGAAAGTTGAGAAAAGGTGAGTGACGGCTAGAAGATACAGGCTTTCTTTTCAGCATGATGAAATGCTCTAAAATTGATTGTGGTGATAGTTGCATAACTCTGAGAATATACTGAAGTCATTGAGTGATTTACATAATTTACATAAGGGGAAGTGTATGGTATGTGAATTATACTCAACAAAGCTGTTATATTTAAAAATTAACCAACAAGCCACGACCAGCCCCGAGATAGTGAAAGGGTCCAGGAAATAGCAAAAATCCTCGCGGCTCGAGGCTCTCTTTCAATCTGGCACTTCCAAGTTTTCCTGTGAGCTTGAACTGCGGGGTTTGTTCCTACAGTTCCCTCTTTTTCACACTCCTAAGGCGGACGTAGCAATGAGACTCTAGTTTTCTTATTCTCGTGGCCTTTTTTTCATCTCCTGGAGACTAGTTTACCTCAGAGGCAAGGGGTAGAGGTTAACTCTCAGACCCCTGTTAGAATCCTGGCTCCTTATGTCTTAGCCAAGTGACTTTGGGAAGACACTATGAACAAGCCATCTACAAAATGGGAACAGTAGTAATAGTTACCTCACAAGGCTGAGTTGAGGATTGAAGACATAATGTGTGAGAAGTACATGCAGAGTACATTGCCTAGCATATTGTATATTATTCGCCAGTGCAACCCATTTCTGATCTCGGTGTTACCCTCATCCCTTTAAGACCTGACCACACCTATGTCTAACCCTGGCCCAGAATGAAGGTATGAGCTTCTTGCCCATGGAATGCAGCTAGTAATACCTGGCTTGGTAATGTATTCATAAAAATGTTTAGTTTTTACCCAGAATTTATTGAATGAAAAGGTGTTACCTTTTAGGTTTCATTTAATCAAAATTATTCCATGGATCTAATAGGTGGAGAAGAAGAGCAAATTTAGAAGGTTATTTTCTTCCCTAAGGATGAGACCTGGATACCATCTATTAAATAGGCCCTGTGATATGGTTCTCTACACCATTTCAGCAGAAAATAACTAGATTAGGAATAAGGCAATCAAGCCAGCCCTCTGTAGCTCTGTGGCCCTGGACACATTGCCTAACCTTGCTAAGCCTCAGTAGCCTTGCTTAAGAAGATCAGATAAAATAATCTTACCTCACAAGCTTGTAGAGGGGATCAAATGAGGCAGCACGTACAAACTTTTAGCTCAGTGTTTGACAAACAGTAAGGGTCTAGTAAATTGTTTTAAAATTAATAGTTTGTGAAATTATTTGGGAGAAAAAAGTATACTTCAAATATACTACTGAAGACATTCTTTTCAAAAGAATAAACAAAAAACAACAATAGCCAAGTGCTAGAAACAGTAAATGAATTGATGAAAAAGCTATGGTACATTTACACAATGGAATACTACACAGCGGAAGGAAAGAAGGAGCTCCTACCCTTGGTAACAGCATGGATGGAACTGGAGAGCATTACGCTAAGTGAAATAAGACAGGCAGTGAAAGACAAATACCATATAATCTCACTTATGAGAGGAATCTAATGAACAAAACCAACAAGCAAGCAAAATAGAACCAGAGACATGGAAATAAAAAACAAACTGACAGTAACCAGAGGGGAGGGCATCGTCAAAGAACATGTATAAAGGACCCGTGGACAAAGACAGTAGGGAGGGGGAGGATTGAATGTGGGAGGTGGGGGTGGGTAAGGCAGAGGAGAGTACTGGGGGATGGGGCCAACTATAATTGAACAACAATAATAAGAAAAAGAAAACAAGAAACATGGATAGGGTGACTTATCCTAGTGTGACTACGTTTTTCAAATTAATGGTTTTATTTCCATCTTTAACACTAGCAGAGGAGTCCAAACAGACTAACATGCATGGATATAGTTTAAATGTAACTTAGAAATATTTGAATTATGTACACTAAGGAACAGAAAGGGATTTTTCATATCAACCATTTCCTATTTTGCAGTTTCTGAATAGTACAAACTAAAGAAACATTTTCCCCATGTAATTTAGTATGAAGTAATGTAACTTTCATGATCAACCATTTGTCTTTAAACATAAACTTAAGAGATTTCGGTTGCATGGTCATCTTGGCCCCTGCAGTCTGGGTATTGTTAGGACATAACAAAAGAGCATTTCCACAAAGCCCTCCTCAACTCCATCTAGAAAATTATTACTCTCATTCAATTATTGATTTCAGTTTCAAGCCCAAAAGTTCTGTGTCCTGGGAACCTTCTTAGACTCAGGAAAACCATAGATGTTGCTTAGCCTATATAGACACCAAATTTAAGTTAGAGGGATCATTATATTAATAAAATAGCTTTCATGAATTTAGTGCAAACAATGAACCTGGCACTGTGATACACACTTTAAAAGCCAAATTCCATGTAAATAATTAGAGCAAACCTTTGCAATAAGTTCCATTTTAGGCCCATTTCAAAGATAAAGAGAAGGCAATTTGGAGAAATTGAGTAAATTACCTAAACCTTAGAAGGAGGATAGCTCTGGGGTTTTTCAGGAAAGGTCCGTCTGTAATTGTCAGGCTCTGTCACCATTAGGACCCTGCCCCCAGTTTCCTACCAGTGAGAGAAAAGGTTAGGAAGATGGTAGAAAAACTTGTCCCCCAGAGTGAAAATATTAATGGCCTGGAAAAGGTTTTGGTCACTTCACTAATCATAATCCGGGAGTTGGGGATAATCAGAATGTACATTTAACGCGTGAGGCTCATTCCTCAGATCCCAGCTGGAGGTAAAGAAGCTCTGGCTGATCCGCAGCAGAGTTGCACATGTGCAAGTCCTGAGAAAGGAACCTACCTCTTCACGTACACCACATACTTTGTGTCTATGTAGGTGGGCTTCCCAGTATTCCAGGTACAAGTCATGTTGCCTGAATATTCATAAATGACACAGGTTACCTTGTCAGGGACATCTGGTGGATCTGTAACAAAATGTATCACTTAGGAGCTACCACAGAAACATAGAGTTCTTCATAAAATAGTTGGTAAACTTTCCATTTTATTTGGGAGAACAGGTCAATCCCCATTCAGCACTTCTTTTATTCATTCCCTACCACCTCACCTTGCAACACACTCTGCATCAAACATGGCTCCATTCCTTTGTTTGTTTTTCTATATTCTCCACTCCTTTGGGGATATTAATGTGATCAAATTCCTCCCACCAAAAAAAAAAAAAAAAATCCATCCCCCTAAATTCTCCTCTTAACTACTACTGTATATTTCTCCTTTTCTTAACAGCTAGCCTTTAAAAGAAATCATTACACTGGTCTTTTTCTTCATCTCCCATTTAGTCTTAAACACCTAACAACCAAGATGTGGTCCACAATTCCACCAAAACCACTGTTGCTAAGGTCGTTAATGACTTTCTAACCAACAAATCCCGTGATCTGTTTGCAGTCCTTATTGACCTTGGGCTCTGCAGCATTTAGTGTTTTGGTCACTCCTTCTTGAAGTCTCTGTGCCTTTTGGCTTTTGTGAAACAGCTCTCCAGAGTGTTTTTCTGCTACTCTGGCAGACTTTTTCTCCTCTGGTTCCACTTTAAAAGTTTAGTGTTCTTTGCACCATTGGTGGGAAGGCAGAGTCATGTAGCCACTATGGAAAGCAGTATGGAGATACTTCAAAAAATTAAAAATGCAGACTTCTGGCCAAGATGGAGTCATAGGTAGACACACTGTGCCTCCTTGTACAACCAAAATAAGGACAGCAACAATTTAGAAACAAAAATAACAGCCAGTGCTGACAGAAAACTGAACTCTATGGAGTCTGATAACCAAAGAGTTAAAGTAGACTGCTCCAGACTGATAGGAGGGGCAGAGTCAGGCCACTGGGTGGAGAATGGTCTCAGCCAAAAAAAAAAAAAAAAAAAAAAAGTGGCTGCTGGCTCATCCGGGGTGAGTGTGGCGGCAGGAGGTGGACCCAGTGAGGCAGTGGGTTGTGAAGGGGCGTGGTGCACAAGGCTGGCAGACCAGGCGGTCCCACATTTGTGTGCAGATAAACCAGGCAAAATTGGGGAGCAAGACAGACCTTGCAACCCAGGGTCTCAGCATGGGGAAATAAAGCCTCAAAACACTGATTGAAAACACCTGTGGGGGTTGAGGCACCTGGAGAGAATCCCAGCTTCACAGGAGAGCTCGTTGGAGAGACCCACAGGGTCCTTGAACATACACAAACCCACCCACCTGGGAGTCAGCACCAGGAGGGCCCAGCTTGCTTGGGGGAAGCAGCGGAAGTGATTGAACTCTGGCAGAGAGCAGAGTAAGCACCACTGTTCCCTCTTGGACCCCTCTGCCACATAGAGCATCACAACCCAGTGACTGGGTTGCCCCACCCTGATGAACACCTAAGCCTCTGCCCCTCACACTACATAATAGGTGCATCAAGACAAAAAAAATGGCCCAAACAAAAGAACAAATCAAAACTCCGGAAATAATACAACTAAGTGACGAAGTGGTAGCCAATCAATCAGATGCACAGTTCGAAGCACTGGTGATCAAGATGCCCACAGAATTGGTTGAATTTGGCCACAAATTAGATGAAAAAAATGAAGGCTGCACTAAGTGAAATAAAGGAAAATGTACAGGCAACCAATAGTGATGGGAAGGAAACTGGGACTCAAATCAATAGAGTGGACCAGAAGGAAGAAAGAAACAAACAGAAAAGAATGAAGAAACAAGTATTCAAAAACAAAAAATGAGGAGAGGCTTAGGAACCTCCAGGACATCTTTAAACATTCCAACGTTGGTATTATAGGGATGCCAGAAGAAGAAGAGGAAGAACAAGTGGAAAAAGTTATTTGAAAAAATAATGAAGGAGAACTTCCCCAATCTGGCAAAGGAAATAGACTTCTAGGAAGTCCAGGAAGCTCAGAGAGTCCCAAAGAAGGTGGACTCAAGGAGGAACCCACCAAGGCATATCATAATTACATTATGCAGGATTAAAATGAAGGAGAGAATCCTAGAAGCAACAAGAGATAAAGAGACAGTTAACTACAAAGGAGTTCCCATCAGACCATCAGCTGATTTCTCAAAAGAGACCTTGCAGGCAAGAAGGGGCTGGAAAGAAGTATTCCAAGTCATGAAAGGCAAGGACCTACATCCAAGATTGCTCTATCCAGCGAAGCTTTCATTTATAAGGAAAGGCAGATAAAGTGCTTCTCAGATAAGGTCAAGTTAAAGGAGTTCATCATCACCAAGCCCTTATTATATGAAATGTTAAAGGGACTTATCTAAGAAAAAGAAGATAAAAAAACATGTACAGTGAAATGACAGCAAACCCACAATTATTAACGACCACACCTAAAACAAAAACAAACTAAGCAAACACTAGAACAGGAACAGAACCACAGAAATGGAGATCACATGGAGGGTTAGCAAGAGGGGAGTGGGAGGAGGAGAGAGGGGGAAATGGTACAGAGAATAAGTAGCATAGATGGTAGGTAGAGAATAGACAGGGGGAGGGCAAGAATAGTGTGGGAAATGTAGAAGCTAAAGAACTTATGACACATGGACATGGACTAAAGTGGGGGAATGTAGGTGGGAGAGAGTATGCAGGGTGGAGGGGAGTGAAGAGGAGAAAATGAGGCAACTGTAATAGCAAAATCAATAAAATATATTAAAGAAATATTTTAAAAAATAAAAATGGATCTGCCTTTTGACCCAGTGATTCCACCTCTGGGAATATATCCAAAAGAACCCAAAACACTGATTTGAAAGAACATAAAGACCCCTATGTTCATGGCAGCATTATTTATAATCACTAAGATATGGAAGAAGCCCTGGTGTCCATCAGTAGATGAGTGGATAAAACAACTATGGGACATTTATGCAATGGAATACTACTTGGCCATAGAAAAGAAGAAAATTTTACCCTTTGTGACAGCATGGATGGACCTGGAGAACATTATGCTAAGTGAAATAAGCCAGTCTGAGAAAGACAAACATCATATGATTTCACTCACATGTGGAATCTAATGAACAAACTGAACTAACAAGGAAAATGGGGACAGACTCATAGATGGAGAGCAGATGACAGCTAAAGGGTGGGGGAGGGAAGGTTAGGAAGGGGAGAGACTAAAAAAAAGGAAAAAGGACTCATGGACATGGACAACAGTGCAGTGATTGCTGCAGGGAGCGGGGTGTAAGGGGACTAAATGGTAATGGAAGAAATATAATAAAGGTTAAATTAAAAAAATAAGTAAATGTTTATTGCTCATATCTACAACAGAGAATTATGCAGCCTTAAAAGGAAATGGAATTCTGACACATGCTATAAGACAGACGAGTCAGACTCAAAAGGACAAATACTGTGTGATTTCACTTACATGAGGCACCTAGAAGAGTCAGTTATAGAGACGGAAAGTGGAACGGTGGTGGCCCAAGCTGGGGGTGGGAAGGAATGGGATGTTGATGTTTAATGGATACACAGTTTCAGTTTTGCAAGATGAGAAGAGTTCTGGAGATGGGTGGTACTGGTGGGTGTGCAACAGTGTACTTCATACTGGAGAACTGTGTACTTAAGAATGATTAAATGGCATGTTTTATGTTGTATCTATTTTACCAGAGTAAAAAACAAAATTTTAAAAAACTTTAGCAATCACAGAATACTATTTCAAGGTTCTCTTTTTCTCCCTTCCCCCACCCCTTCTCAGCGCTTTCTCTGAATGGCCATGTTAGAGAGAACATTGTTAGTTTGTGTCTGCGATCATTTGGCCCTTTTCGGAACTGACATCTCCCTCACTCCTAACCTCATCCCCTCTCTACCCCAAGGGCTACCAATCACTAGGCTCCAAAGAAAAGTGTGCCCTTCACTTAGGCAGATTAATCAAATAAGCCTTTCCCTTGGGAATGAACGCATGACTCAAGATGAACCAGATTTCTCCAAGGGACTTTTTCAGGAGCCATTGTAAAGGAGGCACTTTCTTTCCCCCTGAAATTGCTGCCTCTGAGTAACTATGAGTTGCTGGTGACCATCTTGCTGTCATAGTGAAACTTTAAGAATGAAGCCAATACAGGGGAAAACAAAACCCAAGAGATGAGAAAAGATCAGAGAATTCGGATGACGTTGTTCGAGTCAGGGCCTCTAGAGCTGGTGAAAGAAACCCCAGCAGCTATGGAACAGCACTTAAAATTTTCGGTTATGTCACCTAATAATAAATTACCAGGAAAAAGATTTTAAAAAAGAAGTGCAGAAATACTGAGTGCTAATTATACACTCACTTTTCAGGTGTGGCTCTTTCAGCTTGTGCCCACCTGTGCAATCCTGCCTGGGAAACTAGACTACCCAGAGAACAGCCAAACAAATAGCAGAGTAGGGGCTTGTAAAGAAAAAAAACTACAGACTTTGATGCATCTGAAGCCATCCCGAAAGCTTTGTGTCAAATCTAAATACACTCCTGTACTTCACCTGCAAATCACATACCAAGAATTACTTGTAAAATAAGAAATAAATATATGAAAAATTTATCTTCATTGCAAATTGAAATGATAATAGATATCATTTATACCTATCAAAACAGCAGTGATTTTGGAAAATGGAAATCGCCAGTATTGGAATGGATTCAGGAAACTCCTCTAACACACTTGTGCAAATCGCTGCAGACTTTATGGAGAACACTTTACATGTCACAATCTTTAAAAGCTGGAGCGATATCTTGCAACCCAGCAATTTTACATCTAGAATTGCATCCTCAATGAAATGCTTATAGATATACAAAATATTTGGCTAAAACTGTGCCTCTTAAATTATTGTTTATAATAATGAAAACACTAGAAACAACCTTACTACCCCAAAATAAGATTAAATAAACTATAACATACTGCTAAAATACACCCTAACACAATGCAGAGTACAAGTTAAGTATTAATTTAATTAGTTTAATAGGTAAGTAATGGCCATATGATAAAGTATAAAAAGCAGATTATAAAATAGTATAGTATAGTGGTCTCATTTGAGAGACAGAGAAAGAAGGGAGAGAGAAACTTGAAAGACATTCTAAATTATTAAAGAAGAATTTTATTAGTGGTGAGATTATGGGATTATAGAAATGGTGGGTATTTCTTTTTTCTGGTCTAAATTTTTTAAAACTTTATGCATTGACTATAATTTGATTTTATAATTAAAAATTATTTTCAAACAGTAGGAATGCACTAGCATACTTTATAACATTTTGGTGAGTTGTAGCATTGAGTACAATGGGGAGAAATAGAATGTCAAGTCGGATAAAGAAATCTTTCAATTTTATTTGTGCCTTAAAGGAAGTAGCTGTGGAAATGGATATTAAGTCATTCTGAACATTGATTGAATTATGGTCCCTTGATGATTACGGTGATTTGGGCTGAAGTTACTTTTATTCTCTGGTTTCAGATACAGGGTACCACTGATTTAGTAATCATGAAACACAGCTGTCAGTCTTTTGGGATATGTTATTGATTCCATAGCATTCGCTATGAAGTGAATGCTCAGGGTTGTAAAGGTCTGGCAGTTAATTACCTTTGCAGAAGATCAAATAGATTATATACACACATGCAAATAGACACAATATTTGTGACATTAATGTGAAGCTATATAAAGATGAGAATGTGAGTATGGTAATGAGGGTAAGACTAGATTGTTGTTAGATCTCATTGCCAGGTTATTCAATGTTCAGGAATAAAAACCTACTCTACAGCCAGATACTAGAGAATACCCTGAAATATACATGGATGAGGCTTACGTTTTTGCTCTTTCCTGTGAATGCCATCCCTCCCCTATTATGGGGGCACTCATTAATCAAAGGCCAGGTTTCTTATTAATTCAAAGTCTAGCCAAGGATCATTTTTTACTGAGAGCTTCTTGAAGGCAGAGTCTGTGATTCTCTCTTCTTTGAATTTCTAGCATTTAACACATTTTGGGGGCAGAGCAAACTCTCAGTAAAGTGTGTTTCATGAGTTGATTGGCTTGATTCATAAAATGATAATAATAAGACTTGAAATGAAGAGAGACGCTATGCTCTGGCAAAGATCACTCTTCCAAGGAGAGCACAGATCAGCCTGATTGTGCCACTAATGATACTTAAGCATGCATGTTGAAGATGAATATTCCGGGCTTTTATTGGACAACAAGTCTGCTTTCATCAAGATAAGTAGAGATCAAAGATGATTAAAATTTAAGTCAAAGATGTTTAAACGTTTAAATAAATGATTAAGTGACAATGTGATTATTCCGTATAGTTTATTTTAATTTGCTATTTTTAAATGCATGAAGACATCTAATACTGCTTGATTTCATAATTGGTGTTATTCTGATAGAACAAACTTCCCATAATAAGCATGCATTTAATCACTGATAAAAATCTAAAAAGTGCTTACAATTATGACTAAAAATGAAAATTGTGATAATAATAGTTTGTGTTTCACAAATTACACATTAAAGGAAAGGCCATTTTAAATATATTTGGATAACTTTTCAGGGAAAGCAATGACTCATTTATCTTCTCTCTTTTATGACTTGTCTCCAGTTTAAAAATGTACATATAATCATTTTGTTTAAAATGGTAACAATAAATTGACATAGTTGAAGCTCACAGGACGAATATCCTGTGATCAAAGTGATCCAATGAAAGCGATGTAATTTCTAGAGTACCACAAAAACCCTCAAAAATCTTTTTTTGGCCTACTTAAGTAGGAAGCTTTGTTTACTAAGAATGCAGAACCCAAGAACACAGGGGTTCTTGAATCCAGGGTTTTGAGTAAGTTTTTACCTGGCAGTTACAATCTCACACTCATAACCACAGGTCTATGTGAGAACTCACAAAGTAAATGAATGGAAAAAGTGATGCTCTTTCTAAGCAGCCATTTGCAGAAAAATAAGTGCTTCTATTATGTTGTCCTAGAAGGAGAGCAAAGGCTATAGCCTGACCTTAAATGTCACCCAATTTTGGGGGGTGAGGGGGTGGCAGGGAGGCAGGGGCCCTCAGCCAACACTGGGAGAACTACTGGTGGTAATCTATCACCCAAACCGCAATGCAGGGAAGGAGACCCTGCTTCTTTTGCCTCCTTTCTTTCTCTGGCTTAAATTAAAAACTAACCTTTCCTCATAACTGTGGAAGTTGCTTATTTGCCCTCTGAAAAATTTATATAGTATTTCTGTTGAAAATACTCCACCCTCACTCCAAAGGATAACTACAGTTGTGTAAGCATCAAGGGCTTATTTATATTTCCTGAGGATGTGGACAGTGTAAGGAGTCCTCACATATCAGATAAGACTTCTGCCTGTGGTTTCAATTCCCACAATTTAGGGCAAAGTTTCATGTTATTCTCAGTCTAAGTCATACATTTGCGAACCTTATTCTTCGACTCCGAAACTTCTACATCCTTTTCTACTAGTTACATGTCTTCCTCAGTTTACCCCCACCACCTCCCATATTTCTTCTCTCTTTTGAAAATCTTGCAAGATCAGGTAACCAGAGTTAAGTAGGACTATGGCCTTATTTTGAAACAAGGAAGCTTCCTGCTTTTCAGTTATTCACTCTAGGGACCGAGTGGTTTGGCGCTTACTAGATAAGGTCTGGTGGTGAGGAAATAAGAACTCAGAAGTGATTTTTATAAGTATGGAGGAAAGAATGTGGCAGAGACCCAAAGCCCTCTATCTTTACTGAGAATCGGCCCAGATGCCTTAGGGAGTAAATATCTGGGTTAAAACGGTGCTGTATTTATTGATCTATGTCCTTCATAATAGTAGAACCAAGAATTAAGCACATAATTAAGTAAGTCAGCCCATGTTGCTCTAATAATTTAAACATCTTCATAATACTGTGAACACAAATTGAATTCAGCAAATATTTTTAAGATTCACTTGATCACTTTATTTCTTAATAATTAAGGTATAAACGCAATAATTCACAATTGGAGCAGTTGGAGTAGAAGCAGGGAACTATATCAGAAGCCAAAGGATGTATTTTTAAGGGTTTAGGCACACTGGTATTGTACTTTACAGTGTAAAATACGCTTTAAAATAAATTATTAAAATTGAGTGCTTACCACAGTCAATATAATTTGCCTCATTTTGCAGATATGGAATTGAGGCTCAGATTAGTTAGGCAATTTGCCTGAGGTCACACAGCTGGTAAGGAGTATAGCAGGAACACACAGCTAGTTTTACAACTGTTTTTTCTCCCTAAATCTTAACCTCAAAATTTCACAGTGGTATGCGCTTCAAGGTTAATGATATTAGTTTGGGGGGTGGGGGAAACCAAAATAAGCAAAAAACAGATGAAAAGAACATTTAAAACCTGAGGTTGCTGTCTCTCGGGTATGCTGTGTCTGGCCAAGCAAGGGTCAAAAAAGTGTTTGTTTGAATGCATTGGTAATATTGTAAAATTTGTAGAGTTTACATTAAAAATCCACATTTCTGTCTTCTATTGCAGAGTCAACAATCTAGGAATATTGAGCCCTCACCAGTATGGCTGCGGGGCCGCGGCTGTCTGCAGTGGACCAGGTACATGCCTTCCTCTCTGCACAGACCCCACCAGCCTTCGTAACTCGTATTTTTCACCTGTCTGGCCCCTGGAGACATTTAAACTTGCAACCCCTGTGTTAAACTAATATAAGAAGTGAACTATATCAAATTGCCTCTGTTTTTAGACAAGTTGGTGATGACCAGTTAATTGTTAGACCAGCTTTCATTTGGACCTTGAATGCACCCCCAACACTTACATCCTGAAGAAATGTCTTTTCCACATATCAGTGTCTCTTGAAAGTATCCAGGACACTCAGCACTGCAATGTATTGACGCGTGTGGTTCCAGAAAGTTGTTATACCGAAGCCAAGCTGTTGTTTCATTAATCCTTGTGATTTTAAATCTTTCTTTGATTCCATTTTTATAAAAATAAAGTTTTCTTGGTTGGCAGTTCTTAATTGCTGCTTGGCAGTATATAGAGATATTCATACCCATCTTTAAAATTGTGGCTGGTTCTACCCAGATGTGGCCAGAGCATTTTATATTTGTAATTCCTAGAAATAAGTAGATTAAAGTAATAAATTCCATGTAAAATATTAAAACAGTAGATTTAAAAGAACAAATTATTACATTTAAAATTTATCCTTTTCTATTAATTAAATGATTTCCATTGGGAAAAAAGTTTTAGGACTAAGTGTATCTTTAAAATGATTAGTTTATTATCATGTATTTTTACTATGCTTCTGTTAAGGTTCAGCAGCATAAGACTGGTGTCAGCCTTTACGCTTCTCTAAAGAGCAAATATAATTAACTGTCTTATTTTATAGCAGAGAACTGAGGCGTTATAAGGCTCCACCTTTTTGAAAGGTAAGATTAGATATAAAACTTGACACTATACAATCCAAACCCCATTCTTTAGCTATCAGTCAATCTTTCATTATTTTGTAGATAAAAGCTACTTTTACCAGAAAATTCTGAGCTTAGCGAAAAAAAACTATACTTTTACTTATGGCAAAAATCTACTACTTGGTAACAACTTAAAATTCATCCCTAATTCAATAATTGGGGTATGTTCAGAACTTTTTAAGTTAAAAATTTGCAAAACAACATATTTCATATGTTAGAAGTAAATAGGTGGATTAATTAAAGAGAAATACACTTATCTTACAATTGATTTAGTAAGTCAATAATTTTTCAGTACATAGAAAAGATCATTAATCAGGAGTCCACATGGATTACATAAGAATAAGTCATATTTCTATATGTGAACTTCTCTTTTTAATAGAGTTCTTGGATTGATCAGAGGAATGTTAAACATGGTACTATATATATATATATATATATATATATATATATGTCATTTCAAGAAAGCTATTGAAAGTGGGTAACAATATTCTAGTAGAAAACTTGGAAAAGGTAGTCTGGATATTAACTTTTTCATAGGAGATTGAACAAAAAATATATAAAAAATTTCTAATGGACAGCTGAAAGATCTCCAATGCCATATCGTTTACAGTTTTCAAGAAACCAGCAAAAGTAACTGGTGATTTATTTCCCCTAAATCTTAGATAGTGCTGGTCTGACTCTGGAAGTATCCAATATCTTGCTAGAGGGATTCTAGTTCTGATGATGAGGCTATCTCTGTATCTCTAATTGTGTCCCAACCTGTAGAACACAGTTTTGTACTTGTCACTACTCTGAGTAACTTCAATCATCTGCAAAGTTTTCTTGAGGCAAGAACCCTGCCTTGATGTCATGTGTCACCCAGTAAATGAGTCCTTGCCATTGGCCTGGGATACTATTGCCTGCAATAGAAACTCCTTAATGTGTCCTGGCTGGTGTGGCTCAGTGGATTGAGTGCCATCCTGCAAACCAAAGGGTTGCTGGTTTGACTCCCAGCCAGGGCACACGCCTGAATTGCAGGCCAGTACCAAGTAGGGGGTGGCATGAGAGGCAACCACACACTGATGTTTCTCCCCCTCTCTTTCTCCCTCCCTTCCCCCTCTCTAAAAATAAATAAATAAAATATTTTAAAAAGAAAGAAAAAAAGCTTCTCAATGCAAATGGCTATCCTGTCTGAAGATCTCTTTCCTGGAGTTCTCAAAACTGCTCATGTCTGTCATAGTGACAGACCTTTGTACATTTGTATAAATTATAAGATGGGAATAATAATAACACATAAAACTGCTGCACAAAGTTGTGAGGAATAAAAGGCTTAGCACAGTACCTGACACAGAATAACCATTAACAAACAGTTAGTGGAACTGAATTAAATTGGAAATGTTTGATGGGTTATCATAAAACAGTTATAATAGTTCAGAGATAAACCATGGCAATTCAAAGTAATATACATTTCCTCATGGAAATGTTTTATATGAGTTCACATTCTGTCCATTAGGGATACTTGAAAAAGGAACCCTGCATTAAGAGGGAGATTGGACTTCTTTATTGATTCTACATAATTTTTATGTGCATATAATTTTTCCCAATATAGCAACTGTTGATTCTTCAGAGATCCTAGCATAATACCTTGAGAACATTAGACACCTATTTCAATTGAATAAAAGATAACAAACAATAGGTATTCAAATACTGTACCTCCATGACACCAATTGAAGAATATGTAAAGAACTATTACTGCATCCCATTGAATTGTGATCTGATTCATGGCTGAAAGCAGGACAAAACTCCTTGTTCCCCTCTAGGAAAAATATGAAAAATGTTTAAATTGTAATATTTTAATAGAATAAGAAAAGGCATTACAATTTTTAACAGTTACTATCATCTTTGATGAGAAACTTTGATTAGGAAGGAAGGAAGGGAAGAAGGAGGAAAACAGCAGAAAGTCACTGGTATGTGAGGAGGAATAACATAGGTTGAGGAATAAAGCAGAAGAATGGCATTTTATACCCTTCAAAAATCACTATGAATTATCTCAGTATGACCTTTGACCCTTGATATAATATAATTTCTCCTACCTAGTCTGTCTCATCAGAAATATCTTTCTGCTCTAATTCCTAATGATGAATTTTCCTCCTGACCAGATCATGCACCTATCAAGCTCCAGAAATATCAGAATTCGATGAGTAAAATTTTGGAAAAATCAGAAATTTCAGGGTCTCCAGAGAAAAGGCATTTAAAATGAAGAAAGATGAAGTGAGACAATTGTGTAGTCTCATGTAATTGTGTTATCACCAGTTAAACTTACAAAAAGCTCTTTCATCCACAAAGAATGTAAAACAAACACATTATAGAAATTGCCATGAGTGTACAACTGGAGTTATATTATTCAGTTAATCAGTTTCTTACATTATTAATAATTCAGTTATTCAATAATCAACATTATTCACTTACTTTACCTGTTTGATAAAATTTGGGCCTTCCCTATAAAACAACAAAACAAAATTCATGTCTCATCGAATAGCATAAAGTATCTGATAACATTTTTAAAAAACTGGTGTTCTCATGACTTGTGAATATAGGGATCCCTTTCATAAGTTGTTACAATAGTAGGTTTCCTCTTTATAAATAATAAGCAAAACAAACCCTAAAATGTTTCTAGTCAAAAGTTAACTACTCACCTAATAGAATATATACAATAATTATTATTTAAGGTGATGTAATGTCAGATATAATATTATAGATTCAACTTTCATCAGTAACCACTGTATAAAATATCACAAGAACTTATAAGAGAAAATAACTTTGCCCATATATTTTCAAAAAGAAATACAGCTGCCTTTAAATATTTGGATGATCGCTTTCTCTTTACCTTTCAGTCTGTCTGAAGCACAAAATTCCACTTCAGAGCCTGGCCCATCATGTCTATGTCTTCTTTCCCCACTGCCTGCCTGTCAGTGATCACTTTAGATTTTCAGCTCTGAGGCAAATGGAAATGTCAGCAAAGCCCTGACCTACATTTCAGCTTCTCGAAGAGGAACTCAAACTGTCCAATTCAAAATGACTGGCTCTTCTGTCACTATTTGGGAAAACCCAGATTACTGAAAGTGAACTGCTTTGTCAATACTTTTTTTTCCCCTCAGCTTCATTTAAAATTACATGTCTTGTTCAAGAAGTAGAACATATATACATGCTTGGTCAAATCTTTGACACCAAGAATATGATGCTTAGTTTAAATTTGCAGCCAGTATTGATGCTAATCAAAAATGTGCTTCTTAAGAAAAGAAAGTTTAAATGCTACTGTTGACCATTAATTTATTTAACATGTATTTTTTAGTACAATGTGCCAGGTATTGTTCTGGGCATTAAAGGTATAATGGTGATTGATTACAGATCAGCTCTTTGTTTTATTGTGTACAGTGATTAAACTATGCATTAGTTGCTTTAACCTATCATGCATAGTTTACCATGGATTCTACAAGCAAATAAAATATTTACCAAATATTTGGTTGGTTTATAGTAGGCATCTCCAGGGGGATGCCTACCCACATATCTTTCCTTTCTGCTTCCTCTCTTTGTTCTATGTGGATATCTTTTCACTATTTACACTCCTCCCTGTTGTAGATAACAATTAATTTACTTGTTTTCTCTACAGCAAACTTCTTGAAGTCACAACATTCATATTTTTTAATTTTTTATCTTTAATACTTCACACATTGGAATACTCTGGAGGAATACTTGAAACATTCCTATACTTAGATTCATTCTACACAATGAAGTCAGAATTGCTGTGGGTAGAGGCTGGGCACTGATATTTTTTAAGAGTACCACCCCACCCCCCCCCGCCCAGGTGATATAATGAGCAGCTGGAGTTGAGAGCCACTGAAATATACAAATAAAATTATTTTTGAAGAACACACAGAAGAAATGACTATCAACTGGGTTTTAATGATTTGTAACAATTTTCTAACCTGTGAAGGAGAGGGTGTGGGAAAACATTTCACGTACCAAGAACAAAATGTGCACTCAATGTTGATGTTTTATGACTGGCAAGTGTTTCTACAGGTTGAGAGGAATATTTGAGCTGGAAAATTAGGTCAACAGCAGAATGCAATGGGCTTTGTATTCCTGCTAAGTAGTTTAACCTTTATCTTGATGTCAGTCAAGAGATAGCAAAGACTGTTAAATAGAAATAGCATAATGAGATTGGATCATAGAAATATAATTTTAATTATAGCGTAGAGAATTGACTGGAGATGAAGAACACAGTTAGGAGACCCTAAAGCAAAGCAAAGGCAGCAAGAACTGAAAGGAGAAAATAGAACTGAGAGCTTTTTGGAGGCAGGTTGGACAGGCAATTGTGACCCATAAATGGTGACTTCCGAAGTACGCAGTCAACAACATGTGTGGAAAGTTAAGAATTCAGGTCAGGAAGAATGACTCTAGTGGCTGGTTTTGCTGACCAAGTAGACAACAGCATTAATTGAGCACACAAAAGGAGTCATGATGATGGGGAAGTGATGAATTTGGGTTCTGGGCATGTTGATTGGGAGGTGCTTATCACGTACTTAGAGAGAACTATCTGATAGGCTGTTGTAGACATTGGTAACCTTGGGAGAAAAGTTTGAGCTAGAGATCTAAATCCAGATGATTTCAGTATGTTAATAATATTGAACTAAGTTTAGAATATGAGGACTCAGAGAAAACACTCAGAGCAATAACGGAAAGGAATGGGTGGCCAGAACCAGAAAATGTTGACCTGAAAAATGAAAAGAGTTGTAAGTAGTGTGTGGTCAGTGTTGAATAGTCAGAGATTAAATATAAGAACCAAAAGGGAGTGTTGGATTTGACAACTGTCAGTCTTCCCTGAGAACAGTTTCAGGAAAGAAATGGAGATAGAAATGAGATGGCAGTGAATCAGAATAGAAAATAAATGAGAGGACATTGGGTAATCCTTCAGGAATCTGGACAGTGGAAATGAGACTGATGGAGAGTTCAATGCAAATCAGAATTTATTTACTTAATTTAATGGGGGCTGGTGGTGGTTCTTTTCATGTGTTTATTTGCTGTATGTATTTCTTTAGTAAACAGTCTGTTCAAATCTTTTGCCCATTTTTATTAGTTTGTTGTTTTTCTTATTATTGCAGTTTGAAAGTTATTTATGTATTTTGGAAAACCAGTCCTTTATCAGATATGTGTTCTGCAACTATTTTATCTTAGTCTGTGGCTTATTTTTTTCTTTTCTTAATGATGTCTTTTGAGAGCAGGAGTTTTTAATGTAAGCTCAACTCATTAACTGTTTTAGTGATTAATATTTTTTGTACTTCAAGCTCACGTTTTCATCAATATACCCATACATAATCTTGTTTTATGTATGTTTCTGTTTAGAGACACCTTATTTGAATCTGTACTGTTGATTAATTGACATTAGACTTAGGGCCAACAGTACTGCTATTCATGCCTGAATGAAGCTTATCTAAATACATATTTTCTTGGTAATGTACATGGCAGCCTTCTTGCACACAGGACTTCAGGACTGCATTTGGGGGCCACTTTAAATAGGTCGATCAGCAACAAAAGGCACAAAATGTAAAAAAGTGTGGCACTAAATTGCCTGAAAATTTACGGTACGAGAGCTGAAACATCTGTTTTGCACTCTCCAATATACTGTACACTGTAGGTGCAACTGAAGTGAAGAGTTGTTTTGGTGATTCATGGTGCCACCCTGCCATTCTGTTGTTGTCGGGCCTAATAGAGGGCTGCGTGTTCTTTTTGTGCCTTCTCTGTGTCAACATACCCTGCCCAGGGGCTATAACGACAGAGGAGGGTGTTAATGGCTTCCCAGGATCCTGAAGTGGGAAAGAAGATAGTATTTACAAAGTACAATGAGAAAGAACAAAATGCTAAAGAAAAGATACAAGAATGGTTATATTGCAGAGAGGAATATACAGCAGCCTCAAGTCTACTCTTCTGCAAGCGTTAGTCCTGAGTGCCAACTCCTGTAGACGAAAGCTTACCTGATCCGGGTCAATAAATCAGACTTTGTTTCTTGCCTGTTCCCTCTACTTTGATCTCACACTTGTGACTCTAAACTAGATTTTATGGTACCAGCACCTTCTTTCAACAGCTTCTCCTGCTATCTCAGCATCCTCCACACCATATCCACTTTACTTCACCAGCACTGACCAGCTCGCTGTCTGGCCCTGCCCTACTTTTTTTCTTTCATTCTTTTTTTTAAATTGTTGTTCTTGTACAGTTTTCTGTCTTTTACTCCCATCCCAGCCCACCACCCCAGCCCTCCCCATCTCCCTCCCATTTCCAGCCCCCCAGTTTTTGTCCATTTTCCTTTATAGTTGTTCCTATAAACCCTTCCCCTTTTCCCCCTGAAATTTCCTCCCCTCTCCCCTCTGGTGACTGTCAGCCTGTTCTCAATTTCAGTGTCATTGGTTATATTTTGCTTGTTTGTTTGTTTTGTTGCTTAGGTTTCTGTTAAAGGTGAGATCATATGGTATTTTTCTTTCAACGCCTGGCTTATTTCGCTTAGCATAATGCTTTCCAGTTCCATCCATGCTGTTGTGAAGGGTAGGAGCTCCTTCTTTCTTTCTGCTGTGTAGTATTCCATTGTGTAAATGTACCATAGTTTTTTGATCCATTCGTTTACTGATGGGCACCTAGATTGCTTCCAACACTTGGCTGTTGTAAATTGTGCTGCTATGAACATTGGGGTGCATAGGTTCTTTTGGATTGGTGTTTCAGGGTTCTTAGGATATAATCCTACCTGCCCTAATTTTCAACACTCACAACTCTGATTCATTACAAAAAGTACAAGTTCAGTCCCATAGTGTTTATTTAAGAAGGTAACAGAAAATATTATACATTTAAGAAAACTTATTAAAAATGTTGAACTTATTTTTCTAACTTCATGGCTTACTCTTGAAGTTATAAGCTTTAATTATCTTGAGGATGTTACTTGGAAGAACACATTCTTCAAATAAGCCAGATAAATGAGGTGATGCTTTATTTTATTAATTTTCTCAGCCACTGAATTAATAACACCATTATTCATAAAGACTTATGTAGAGTCTATGAAGAGAAATAAATAACCATAAATCTTTTGACTCATCCAAGGGATGGTACCTACAGCAGCTGCTTGATGCTCCTCAGCAACAAACACCTTGTGGCTCGTTCAGCTCTGTTGGAAGAACAGGTGCTACAGGCTGACTCATCACCATTTCCTGTGAAGTATGCATTCAAGGTCAACTTTGTCTTCTTTCTTATGAGTTGGTTAGAGATTAAGAACTCTAAGTTGTGGGGGGTGACAACTCTAGCTCTTGAAGACTGTGTGTATACTTCTAAGGAGGTCAATTTCCAGATTCTCAACTTCCACATGTGCTTTTTCCTAAATTTGATCTCTGTGAGAATAAGCCTGGGCTTCCAGTCATCTTTCTCTCACCTCATACATAGTGGTATCCTTCATCCCAAATCTCAGTATCGTGCATTACGCTGGCTATAAGTAGCTCCAGGGTACCAAACAAACAGATAAATAGAATTAATTTTAAGGAGGCCTCCTTGGATAATTAATCAAGGTGCTTTAGACTCATAAATCTTTTCTTTCCCCAACATATACATTTTTTAGAAAGGTGAAGCTTACTAAACTACTTGTGTTTCAGTCCATTTTGAGATAGTATGAATTTTAGCTAATTTGGAGATATTTGGGACCTCTTGGGATAGTTTGAAACTTGGGATCAGAAACAATATGAAGGACTTACGGTTATTCTCTTAAATGTAAATGAGATTTTTTTGATAGACTATCACATTTTTTCTAGACACATTGGATAAAATTCATGTGAAAATTTTACTTTATTTATTACAGATTTCCTGTACTCTAGTCAATAAGATAGTTAAAGGCATATCTGGTCCTCTTACAGCCTAGTTCTTTCATTTATTTCATCTTATAAAATGTTTGATAAACTTATTTGACTTATATTTAATATTTTATATGTCAATTAAAATATGCAAGGGTGTGCATAATTTTAAAAGCTCCTTTTAAGGTACTTAAGAAAAACATTTAAATGACTCCACTAGATAAAGCTCAACTATATATGCCAAACAAAAAAAACTGTACAAAAAGTATACCAAAATGTCAATGGTAATTTCTTTGGATTATGGAATTATGGTTATTTTGTCTTCATTTTGCTTTTTTGGTAACTTTCTAGTTTTTAGCATGAGTATATGTGATAATTTTAAAACATTTAAAAAGTAATAAATGCATTAAATAGCAAGGAAAAGTTTAAAGGAAGAAATATAAAGGGAAAGTTCCTTCCTAGTCAATTCTAAAATATGAGTCAACTGGAGGGAATTACTGATGTATCCACTGCTGTGCACATTTTACTTACTTAAATGTAACTATAAGTAGAGGGGGGAGAGAGGGTTTTTGTCCCATTAAACTCTCTTCTTGTCCCATTCTTCTTCTATCCCCTTCAAAATAGACCTTGAGCCTTTAATAACTTAAAAAAAGCCTTATCAGGAATGTAATATGATTTTTAAAATTGAGGTATAACTGACAAAGTTGCATATATTTAAAGTGTATAACACAATGATTTCGTACATGAATGCATATGTGAAATGATTATCACAATCCAACTAATTAGCACAACCATCATCTCACACAGTTACCTTTATTTTTTTTATGGTCAGATCTACTCTCTCAGCAAATTTCAAGTAAACAATACAATATTATTAACTGTAGCCATCATACTATACATTAGATCCTCAGAGCTTAGTTCATTTTATGACTAAAAGTTGTACCTTCTCACCAGCATTTCCCCATCTGCCTCACCCCCCAGCCCTACTCAGCATAATGCCTTCCACATTCTTCCATGTTGTTAAAAATGGCAGGATTTCCTTCTTTTAATGGCTGAATGACATTCCATGTGTCCGTCAACAAGATACTTAGATTGTGTCCGTGTGCTGGCTGTTGTGACTAATGCTGCAGTGGACATGGAGTGCAGATATGTTTGTGGAATACTGTTTTTGCTTCCTTTGAATATATTCCCAGAAGTGGGATTGCTGGATCATATGGTAGTTCTATATTTAATTTTTTGAGAAACCTCCATAGTGTTTTTCAGAATGTACCAATTTACATCCCCATTAACAATGTAACAGGTTTTTTCCCCACATCCTCATCAACACTTGCTATCTTTTGTCTTTTTGATAATAATGATCTTATGAAGTGAGAGGTGATATCTCATTGTGGTTTTGATATGCATTTTTCAAATGACTAGTGACATTGAGCATTTTTCCATGTACCTGTTCACCATTTGTATATCTTTTTTTGGAAAGAAAAATGCCTATTCAGGTTGTTTGCTCACTTTAAAATCAGATTATTTGGATATTTTGCTTTTGAGTTATATAAGTTCCTTAGGTATTTTAGGTATTAACCCTTTATCAGATACATGGTTTGCAAATTTTTCTCATTCCATAGGATGACTTTTCATTTTGTTGATTGTTTTCTTTGCTGTAAAAAAAATTTTTACTTTGATGTAGTCCCACTTGCTTACTTGCTTAATATTGCTCTTGTTTCCTGTGCTTTTGGTGCCATATCTAAAAAATCATTGCCAAGACCAATGTCAAGGAGCTTTTTCCCTTTGTTGTTCTCCAGGAGCGTTATAGTTTCAGGCCTCAATGTAAGTCCTTATTCCATTTTGAGTTAATTTTTGTGAGTGGTGTAAGTAAGGGGTCTAATTTCATTCTTTTGCATGTGGTTATCTAGTTTTCCCAGCACCACTTATTGAAGAGGCTATCCATTTCCCAGTATGTCCAAATATGTGTTCTTTGTGCCTTTGTCATAGATTCATTGACTGTATAAGCCTGGGTTTATTTCTTGGCTCTATTCTGTTCCATTGGTCCGTTTGTTTTTGTTTATGCCAATACCATACTATTTTACCTACTATAGCTTTGTGATATAGTTTGAAATCAGGATGTGTTTTGTTCTCCAGCTTTGTTCTTTTCTCAACATTGTCTTGGCTACTCTGGGTTTTTGTTTGTATTTTTTTTTGTTTATTTGTTTGTTGTTTTTTAGGTGTATGTTTCCATACAAATTTTAGGACTGATTTATTTATTTATGTGAAAAATGCCATTGGAATTTTGTAGGGATTGCATTAACTACATATATTGCTTTGAGTAGTATGGAAATTTAACAATATTAATTCTTCCAATCCAAGAATATAGAATATATCTTTTCAATTATCTGTGTCTTTTTCAATTTTTTCTCTTTTTTTACTTTTTACTTTTCTTTTTCTATTACATTTCTTCTTACATTTTCAGTGTACAGCTCTTTCATACCCTTAGTTAAATTAATACTAAGTATTTTATTGTTTTTGATGCTATTGTAAATGAGACTTTTTTTAATTTCTCTTTCAAATAGTTTATGTTAGTGTATAGAAATGCAACTGAATTTTTTGTAGGTTAATTTTTTATCTTGAAACATTACTAAATTTATTAGTTTTAATAGTTTTTTTGGTGGAGTCTTTAGGGTTTTCTATATATAAGATCACATCTACAAAAAGAGACAGTTTTGCCATTTTTCACTCGACCTTCACTATTCTAATGGAAGTTCTTTTTTTTTGAAGATGCAAGGTTTGTTTTTTTAATTTCAACTCATGCTAGTATATAAAAAACACATTTCTTTAAAAACCACTAATCCATACCCGTCACTGATGATTCAACTCTTCAGGAAAAGAGGGAGCCCCAGCCTCACCTACGTAACACAACATCTGTTCCAGGCGCAATGTGCAATCCTCAGGTAGGCCCTGACCTCACGCTGACACAGCTCCTGTCTCCAACGGCTTCCTTTCTTCCATACCTCGGCCAGGCTGGGCTTCCTCAGTTAACTTCAAAGGCAGAGAATCAAAATTACAGATTCTTTCTTATACTTTAAGTCACACCACTTCTAAGGCTCAGAGACAGTTAATCAAACTCAGACTAATGCTTTTTATAAAAAGGAGGAAAAAGAAAAGGAATGAGAAAGGAGGCTCAACGAAAAGAGGGGTGAAAAGTAGAAAAGAAAGAGGCAGGGTAGAGAGATGGAGCCCATGGAGCACAGGGGTCTGAGTGCCATTTCTGGGCTAGAGTTAGAGCTTGGATGATGATTGGCAGCTGGGTCCTCTTAACTACACAGAGAGTAGAGCTGGCATTGGACCTGGCCTAGAGCCAGTCATTGGGAAGGAAATCAGTATTCAGACTGGTTATCATGACAGTGGCCATTTGTATGATTTTAAATCACAGGATCATTTTTAAAGCCTCTAAGTCTTCATCTCATTTCTGAATAGCAGACAGGCTATTGAAGGGGTTCCCAGCCTGGCCCTGGAGGAGGTTATATCTTTGCACTTCCTTAAGCCACAGAAAACAAACCAAGTGCTATGGTCATACTCCTCACCAGGCCTCAGCAGCACAGAGTGGGAGTGGGGCTGATTGACTGCATCAGGCCGGTTCTGGGTCTCAAGGCAGAAATTGGGGTGCTTGGGATAGATGGCTCCACTCTTGCCCTCAGGGTGCCATCCAGGAAGTTGCCCATGTAGAACTGAACCCCAGGGTGGGTGGTGCACACTTCTAGTACCCGCCCACTTCCAGCATGGTGGACCCTCACGCAAAACTGCTGTTCTTTAGATCGCTTCAGGCAGAAATTGCGGTCAAAGCCATTGATGTGGAACTCCTACAGGTGTTTTCCAAGCTCCACTGGCTTCCTCAGGTCAAATGCAGCTCCTTGCACAGGAGCAACTTCTCCTGTAGGAATCAGGGTTTCATCCACAGGCAAAAAAGCATCAGCTTCTATAGTGACTTCCTGGTCGTAGATATTCAGGGAACCTTGGCCCATCAGGTTGAAATAAGGATGGCTGCACAGGTTGACTGGTGTGGTCTGACTGGCCTGAGCTCGATAGTTGTCCACGAGCTCCCCACCATCCAGCGTGTATGTTACCCAGACTTTTAACGCCCCAGAATGACCTTCCTCGCCATCTGGACTGACCCATGAGAACTGGATGCCATTTGACAGCACCTGAGGAGTCCAGAGGACCTTATCAAACCTTCTGATGCCTTCACGCAGGCTGTTGGGCCCCTTGCTAATGTCCGGCTTATACTTCTTCCCATCTAACATGAATGTTCCTTTGGCAATTTGGTTGGCCACCCTGCCAACCACTGCTCCAAAGTAGGGCTGCTTTTGGAGGTAGGCTTCCAACCTGGCAAAGCTGAGCACCACATCTGAGGCTCTGCCCTGTCTGTCTTTGACCTCCAGGGCCGTGATAGTGCAGCCTCAGGAAATGATGTCCACTCTCAGCAGGTCTGACTGCAGCCAGAGCTTCTCCACTGTTCCTGCCCCCAAGGGGCAGCTCCCCAAACACTGATCTGGTCACTGAAACCATGGGGAAAGCTCAGGGTGTGCAGCTACACCAAGCACTTCAAAATCCTGCCTCTGAACTGGTAGCGGCTAATGGAGGTTCTAATTACAAGGGTGATTTTAGGCTTTTCAAATCAACATATACCAGCAAGATATTAAAATTCAAAATCTATTTATGCAAACAATTTTGAATATTGAAGTTCTCTTCCAGAAAAATTTAGAGTTCCATCCACTCAAATGAAAGAGCAAAGAATTGTTTGCATGGAAGCTAAATGATCTTCGGTGGTTTTCATTGCCTTTGCTCATCTCAAAAAGTGTCTGAGATTTAAAGGTAACACAACTGAAAATTGGAAAAGCATACTTTAAATACTATAATTGATGTGTGTGCTCAGGGTTTGGTTTGGGTTTTTGTTGGTACATGCAACAGCCTACTACACATCTAGACTATGCCATCTAGGATTGTGTAAGTGCACTCAGTGATGTTCGCCCAATGATGAAATTGCCTAATAACACATCTCTCAGAGAGTTTCTCATTGTTAAGTGGTATATGACTGTATGCATATTTTTAAATAACTGAATGAGAGGTTTTTTTTAATTAAGAATTTAAAATATACCGTGAGGATTTTCTTATCTTTCTAGAAACATGCACTAAGGTACAACTCAAGTGAAAGGAAAATTATTCTTTATCATTTTGTTCTCTCCATATTTGTTCTGACCTTTTGCACTTATTAGAGAATTCATTTATACAGGAACTATTTATTGAGCGTTTGCTATGTTCCAGGAACTATTTCAGCACCAAGAATGAAGGAGTACACAACACAGACAAAAATCCAGTCCTCATAGAGCTTACATTTTAGTGAGAGGAGAGAGTAAGTAAAATACAGTTTCAGAAGGTGCAGAATTTGGAGAGAAATAAAGTGGAAAAGGCAGACAGAATTCAGTGTGCTGAAAAAAGTTCTTCCTGGAATGTGACATTTGAGCAGAGATCTGGTTGGAGTGAGGGAGTGGGGCATGGAGTTCATGCAAAGGAAGCGCTTCAGGCAGACAGAACAGTAGGGTGACAGGGAGTGGGGAGAAAAAGAAGCCCTGGGGTGCGTGAGAGGCCCAGTAGGGAAAGCACTGTGGAATAAGCAAGGTAAGGAGGGGAAACAGTGGGAATTAAATCAGAATAAAATAAGTTCAGAGAAAACTGCAGCGAGGGGTGGTGAGCAATAGCATAAGGCTCTGGAAGGCCTTCAGCTCTTCTGATAATTGAGTGAAGCCATTGGAGAGTTTTAAGTGGAAAGGTGAAAATGCTTTGACTCCAAGCAACTAAGAAGGTTGAATAAAGTGGCCATTGATTGAGGTGTGGCAAAACCTGAAGAGGAAAATGTTTTGCTGAGGAATGGGGAAGGGATTTAGGAATTCGTGTTGAGACACGTTAAGTTTAGAATGCCTGTGAAGACAGAGATGTTGAATAGGCAGTTGATCATATCAGTCTAAAATTCAGAGAAGAGATACAGGCAGGATATAAAAATTTGAGTTTCAATTACACATAGATGAAATCTAAAGTCATAAAAACAGGTGAGATTACCAAGAAAGTAGATGTAAACTAGAAATAGAAAAGGGAAGTCCTAGGACTGAGCCCAGAACATGCCTTTGTAAAGATATCAGGAAAAATAAACCAAGGCAAATTTTCTGATAAGAGAGTTACCAGGAAATTCATTTATTTATTATTGGAAAAATAATTAACTATACAAATCACAGAACTAAAGAAATTTGAAGCTAGGTAGACTTTAACCTAAGGGATGATCAAATTCATCCTGCGGGCCTCTTGGCAGCAAATACTTTGACCTTTAGAGAAGTAGCTGACTGAGTCATTCATCTGATTTTAGTTTACGGTTTTAATTTCAGTCAAATTATGGGCAATGATTGAAATATGAACCTTCACTATAAAGTAAGAGGATTAGCATAAGTATGCTCAGGCAAAAGAAGGATCTAGTTTTAACTCAGGGGTTAAGTGGGGGACCGCTCAATTCACAAATATTTATTGAGTGTAAAACACTTGATGGGATAATTTAGGAAATATGAAATATGAGCATTAAGAAATATGAATAAGACACTGTCTTTTTCTTCAGAAAGAGTACAACAGAAAGTGGAGAATAAGTAAAATGTGATAAGAGCCATAGAAAGGTAGAGAGATATTTTATGGAGGGTCAAGCTAAAGAAACTTCGTTTTCCTTGGGAACATCTTAGAAGGCTCCATAGAGGACATGACATTTAAAATAGCCCCTAAAAAGGGTAGATGAGATGTGGACAGGTAGAAGGTAAAGACCCTGCAGTGGGAGATTGTTTCACTCGGGGGTGTTCATGTCCCCAAACCATTGTTATTGTCATTCATACTGTTTTTCTTTCATTGCTTTACCTCAAACTGAAGAAGTAGAGAGTGCATAAATAATTATTAGTTTAAACCCATCAAGAAAATCTATCTAGAGATCTGACACATGCCATTTTTAAAATCCATCTAGAGATCTGTTGCCGGACAATGTGCATACAGTTAATGCTACTGCATCGCACATTCAAAAATAGTTCATGGTAAATTTTGTTATTTTTTTCACAATAAAAAAAGAAAAGCTATCAATTGTAAGTGACTCAATCAAACCAGAACAGCTCAGTCAAACAAAGGGAAATCTGGGGGTTCAGAGGACCTAAGAAACAATGCAGCAGGGCCCTAGGAATAGCTGCAGCAGGGATTCTAGAAACCCACTAGGTGTCACCCTCTGTCTCCCGACTTGTCTTTCTCACTGTGGATCTGCTTCCTCCGGAGTACCCAACATAGCTGATGAAAACTCCGGGTTTTACATGCAGACTTTCTGCCACAGAAAGAGAGCCTGATGTTCTCCCTCCAGGTTCAAAATATCGAGAAGAGCTCTAAGTGGCCCAACAGGTCTCTGGAAAAACTGATGACAGGATCTTGAAAAAAGATCTTACAAAGACCCAGGTCTAATAAGAAGAACCTGGTAAGTCCTATGGGAACTGTATGATTGGGAATGGAATGGGATAGGAGGTATATCCATTAATTATTATCACTTTGTGCTATATAACAATGTACCCCCAACTAGTGGTTGAATACAATTGTCATTTCAGATCTGCATATTGGTGGGAGAAGCCATACTTCAGACTGTGGTGACCAGGGTGGCTGTGTCCCTCACTTAGGTCATCCTCCTTCTGGGAGCAGTCAGCTTGCCAGGCCACATGGGAGACCCCTGACATTTAGGCTCAGAACCATCCTAACACATGCCATTGATCGAAGCAAGTCACAGGGCTGAACCCCAGGCCAAGGGGCAGAGACACACTTTCTGCCCACAGTGAAGCTTTAGTTAGAGCGGGACGCAGGGGATAGAATAACGGGGGGGGGGAGGGGAGTAAATAATTTAATTCACCACAGGGTGGATGTGAAAAATGGTTCCCAGAGGAAGACTGGATGTTAGGCAAACAAGACAATAGGTGTGTGCTATAGTATTATTACGTAGATACAAACCCAGTAAGAGCTGAAGTAGTAGATTTTATTAATCCCCCTGTTGTTAACGTAGAGAGTGATGAGAAGAGAACTAGTTAACGCTTACAATGTAACAAGCTCTCTACTAGGAATTTGATAGCTATCATTTCAAAGGCAAATCAATATAAATTTCCCATAAACTCTTTCAGCTACATTTCAGGGAAAAAACTTTGAGGATTCCAAGTTTGTATCTCTTTTTTCAATTGCTGCTGCTTTAAGACTAGGCCATGCTGTAAACTTTCTAATCTTTATACCTGGGAGACAAAGCTACCAGGATTGAACAGTAGGAAAGAGAAATAATCTGGACCCAGGGAGACCCAAGTTTAAATTCAAACTTGGCCATATACTAGTTGAATGACCTCAGACAAGTCACAAACCCATTTTAGCATCAGTTTTCTTCTCTGTAAAATGTGAGTAAGACATACATACCTTAGGTTTTAGGGGAGGATGAAATGATAGTATTTCTATCCAATGTACATCACAGTGCCTGGTACATAAGTGTTTAATAAATGTTACCTTCTTGGTTATGGGAGTAACAGATGAAATAAGGCAAACCTCCTACCTTGAGTTTGATGCTTTGCTCCTTTCCACACTAAAAATCTAATACCATTACAAAATGAAAAAAAAATCTTAAATGAAATGAAGCACAAGTTTATATTGGAAAAAAAAAAGTAAAATGCTGAAATCATTGGCACAATACTTGAAACCAAAATTTTATGAGGAAAAACATGGTTGCTTGTTTTCTCAACTATTTCTCTTAGTAGAATCTCTGACAACCTAATTGTGAGCATTTCCATTTCGTGTTTCATTCAGTAGGGAGCTCATGTCGTTTATTTTTAAATGTTGTTAGGGTACAGTGGCTTAAACTCTGAGGAACTAACACCTTTCACTGTTCACAGTTTGCAAGCATGATTCAACTGTCTTAACCCAGGAAAGCTATAAACGTGATAGTCAGTAGCTAACTGACTTTCTCTTTCAGGATATTTCTTCTTGGTGCCTCATTTTTTTCACAGTATTGGAAAATCAGTGTTCACACTTGTAAGCACATTGTACAAAGGCAATTTATAGCATAAATTAGGTTGTCAAATTTCTACTGTCTCATTTGACAGAGTAAATCTTGGATCATAAATTTAATTAGTTGTCTTCTTTAGACACTTGTATACTTTACACATTTCAAAAGTGGTCCTGCTATGGCCTTGTTTATAAGAATCTTTATATTTTGTTGTGATTTTCTTCTTAAGTTAATACTAATCAGTTGTTAAACAAAAGAATGATCCAATGTTAGAGTTAAATCTTTGTTCATGGTTTACTCTAAAAACTAATAGAAAATTTTATTATAGCCAGAACACAGTAGTGTTCAATAGTAAACAACTCTCCAAGAATTTTATTGCTTTTATTTATTTATTTATTTATTTATTTATTTTTAACCTTTATTTTTTTGTTGACACTATTACAGATGTCTCCCTTCCCCCGACTTTGCCCCCTTCCATCCAGCACCCAGATGCTTTCCCTGTGGCCATCACCACACTTTTACACTTTTTTTTCCTTTCTATGTTCTATGGCTAATCCTTTCACCTTTTTAAAAATATATATTTGATTGATTATGTTATTACAGTTTTCCCAGTTTTTCTGCCTTTGCTCCCTCTGCCCAGTACCTCTCTTCCTCCATAAGTCCCCACCCCCCTTAGTTCACGTCCAGGGTCATACGTAGAAGTTCTTTGGCTTCTCCATTTCCTATACTGTTCTTAACCTCCCCCTGTCTGTTCTGTACCTACCATTTGTGCTTCTTATTCCCTGTACCATTCCCCCCCACTTCTCACTCTTCCACGTCCCAGATGGTAACACTTCAAATGATCTCCATATCTATGATCCTGTTCCTGTTCTCCTTGTTTGCTTAGTTTGTTTTTCAGATGCAACTGTTGATAGTTGTGAATTTGCTGCCATTTTAATGTTCAGAGATTTGATCTTTTTTTTTCTTAAATAAGTCCCTTTAATATTTCATATAATAATGACTTCGTGATGATGAACTCCTTTAGCTTTACCTAGTCTGGGAAGCACTTTATCTGCCCTTCCATCTTAAATGATAGCTTTGCTGGATAGAGTAAACTAGGTTGCAGGTCCTTGCTTTTCATCACTTTGAATGCCTGTTGTCAGTCCCTTCTAGGCTGCAAAGTTTTTTTGAAGAAATCAGCTGACAGTCTGATGGAAACTCTTTTGAAGATAACGATCTGCGTTTCTCTTGGTGATTTTAAGATTTTCTCTTTATCTTTGATCGCTGGCATTTGAATTATGATGTTTCTTGGTGTGGTCCTCTTTGTGTCCATCTTGTTTGGGACTCTCTTTGCTTCCTGGACTTGCATGTGTATTTCCTTCATCAAATCAGGGAAATTTTATTTTATTATTTTTTCAAATAAATGTTCAATTTGTTGCTCATTCTCTTCTCCTTCTGTCACCCCCATGAATTGGATATTGGTGTGTTTGGAGATGTCCCAGAGGCTCCTTACACTATCCTTGTTTTTTAAAATTCCTTTTTCTTCTTGCCGTTCTGACTGAATGCTTATTTCTTCCTTATGTTCCAAATCATTGATTTGAATCTTGACTTTATCCCCTTCACTGTTGGTTCCCTGTAGCTTTTGAGTTATTTCACTTTACATAGCCTTCTTTTTTTATGCTGTTGCCATACTCAATGAGTTCTTTGAGCATGTGATAAGTGTTTAGAACTCTGAATCTGATAGGGTGGTTGTCTCCATTTTGTTTAGTTCTTTTTCTGGAGTTTTGCTCTGTTCTTTCATTTGGGCCATATTTCTTTGTCTTCTAAGTCTTTGTCTTTCTTTTCTTTGTCTTCTAAGGCTGCCTGCCTTCTAGAAGTTTGCCTGGCACTCGCCCTGTTTCCAGTCACTTCACTTTCTTTCCATATAGGACTGGCACCCTTCCAGCTGTTGCCCTGGTACTGAATCCCAGAGTGGGTGGGTCTATGTGAGTTCTAAGTCAGTGCAGGCCCTTTAAGAAGAGTCCCCTGAAAAACTGGCAGTTTCTTCTGCTGGCACAATCACCACTGGTTTTTGCAGCCAGAAGTTATGGGGGTTTATCTTCCTGGCGCTGGAACTCGGGGCAGTGTGGTCTACCTTGGGGCTGGGATGCCTTGCTCCTGAGGTACCCCTCCCAAATTTTATCTACCACACATGAATGTGGGACCCCAGTTCTGCCACCTGTCTGCACCACACACGACTCTGTGCCTCTCTGCCGGTCTCCACATCTGTGCCCCTCCTACCTGTCTGAATAAATGTGGCTTCTTTAAATCCTTGGTTGTCAGATTTCCATACAGTGTGATTTTCTGATGGTTCTGGGTGATATATGTTTGGTGGTCTAGTTGTAACTTTTTGTGTAGTCATGTGAAGAGGCAAGGCATGTTCACCTATGCCTCCATCTTGACCAAAAGTCTATTACTTCAGATTGTATCATAACTTTTTCTTTTGTGGATGGCAAAATTATAGATACTGTATATTCATTTTTAATCAAAAATTTCAAATTGGTGCTGCAAAAGAAATTTAGTAAAGCTGAGATAACTTTTAGAATTGTCAATTTACCCCAACAAAGCATACATTTCATACATTTTTTTCCTTTATAGAACACTCTGAAATAGAATTTCCTTTTCTTGGATAATTTGTTAACATCATTAGATCATAGTACATAACTGCAAGTTATATATAGAACATTGATTTTGTACTAGATAACTTTCTAAATATACTGTAACTTCAGCTGTTTTTTAGTTTGTCATTTTCCTATTATGAATATGAATGACTTGTAGGTAACTGAACAACAAGACAATATCTTTTCATAATTTTATTGTGCTGTACTTGCAATAGTGAGCATTTTTATTGTAACTGACAGATATTCAACTCAAACTAGCTAAGTAAAAATTGGGAATTAATGGGAAAAATGGGGCCTCTTATAGAGTTGATTGAATTTCTGTGGAGAGCAAGTAACATCAGGTATCTCAGGGAGAGAGAAACTTCAGACTTGACACAACCAGACCTCACTGTCTTTTGCACTATTCATCTGTCATCTGCTTAAGTTTTCTGGGCTTCATGATCTCCTCCAAGCATTTTCCACTTGGGGCAGGAGCCCAAGATTACAACCTTCTTATTCTATTCTTCAAGAAAGAAGGAGTTTTTTTCTGGGGGAGAAAAAAAGCCTCTGAGGAATAGTCTCATTGCCCTGCCCTGGGGCCTGTACCTGTTGTCTAGAGCAGTCTCTTTTCCTGAAGAGACGAAATACCTAATAGGATTGACCAAAACAAGGTTGTGTTCCCACCACTATGGGCCAAGATGTAGTGATGTAGTATAATTGACAGGCCAATCACAACTAATTGGAAGGGGGGAAGGATAATTTCCCCAAGGAAAAGTGTAGCTGTTAGCAGATGAACGTGGGGAGAGAAGAGGCATTTACTACAGTAATTAAAAACAAGTAAATAAATATTCCTAGTCTTAATTCACTAGCATCTGAACATGTTGAACATCTTGGTTTCAGTCTTCTCTGGGAAAGTCTGAAGGTCTGGTGGAATTCATATCCAACGATCTCTTTACATCAAGGACTTGGCACCTCTTTGAAAAGATTTTAATCCAAAGGAAGGGAATGTCATGGCACAGAAGTGTTGCTTAAGGACAATGGGCCAGGAAAAAGGAAATGATTATGAATGCAAAATTATTTCTATCTGTCATCCTATAACTCAGATTATTTATTGGACCAGACCCATGAATTCATGCCTGAGTCCCAATGTGAAAGCAGTAGAGTAAAAATGTGAGTAAATCTGAAAAGCTGTTTCCCAATGATCTCTGTGGAATACTGAAGTGCAAGAGCTGAGCCACATCGATGGCAATAACTTCTGTAGTGACTTGAGACCACACCCCAGTACAGACATCTGCATTCTCAACGTCAGGTGCTAGAGCATTGGCAAAGACACTGGTAGGAACTGGTAACTGTGGCTGTAGCACAGAAACCCAAACCAGGCAGCTGCTTAACTATGCATGATATTCTGGGGGGGAAAAAAACCCACCCAGTGGACCAGGCAACGCGGACACGCTGTTTATTACTCACGTTACAGAAGAGTGCACTGACGGCAGTGGGTCTGGGTCGGTGCGGGAGAGACCACACCTCCTCCAGTCTGAGGTTTGTTATAGAAGGTCCCAGACAAAGGAGGCTTGTGCCCTTTGTTTGACTCTAAAATACATTATCTCAGTGTGTATGTGCAGAGGGAAAAGGTCAAGAAGCGGTCACAGGACAAGAAGCTGCTCCCAAAATGAGATAAGGGGGCGGTTACGATCCATTTCCAAAACAATACATATTCCTTCCCTCCAGGGGCACCCTGGCCAGCCCTCTTTACGAGGGGTAGGGGAGCCATGTATTGACCTTACAGTGGCAAAGACTTTGGAAGATAGCAAACTTGTCATTTTTGTCATTGCATGCACAGGAAATAGTAGTAAAGCTGAGACAACTTTGTAAATTGTCATTCTACCCCAACAAAGCCTATATTTTTAACAGGATCACATGAAGCCAGAATCGGAGAGAAGTTGACTGGGCTATGCTCAGAGGTTCTTGTGTCCCACAAAATGTTAACCAGAGCTGCAGTCATCTGTGTCTCAGCTGGTCTGAAATATCCAAGATGGAGCATTTCTATGGGGACAGCTCAAGCTGGCTGGCATCTAAGACATCAGACGGGATTGTTGACCAGAGTGTCTCATTTTCTCTCCCCATAGCTCTGTGATGGTTTCTAAAAGGGAATATTTCAAGCAAAGAAATTGGAAGTTTCAGATATCTTAAGCCCAAACTTAGAAGTTATACAATGTCACTTTGCCCCTTTCTATTGATCAAAACTGACCCCAGGGCAAGCCCAGATCCAGTGTGGAAATGGTGTATGTGAAAGTGTGAATACTGAGAGGCAGGTTCATTAGGGGCCATCTTTACAAACTAGCTACCACACCCAGAGAACACAGTTTTGTGACTATTTTAATGATACTGTTTTCCCTGTAGGCTATCTAGGAAATACCTGATAGCCTAAAGTATTATTCATTCACTCATGTATTCATTAATTCATTCAACAAATATTTAATTTCCTAATATGTACTATTCACTGTGCATGGTAGTAAAGACATTAATATGTTGAGTTGGCCAAAAAGTTTGTCGTATTTTTTTTTCTATAAGATGGCTCTAGTAGCACCTAGTTGTCTTTAACTTCATTTGAAACAATTCTGTTAGATTGTATTGTGACAGCTGTCCTATCAACATGCATTTTTTTAAAAAAACATCAAATTTGGTGAATTTTTGTATAGCCATTTTAATTTTGAAGATAGAAGGAAATGTGTAACATTTTTGGCATATTATGCTTTATTAATTCAAGAAAGGTAAAAACACAACTGAAATGCAAAAAGAAGATTTGTGCAGAATACAGAGGAGGTGCTGTGACTGATCGAACATGTCAAAAGTGGTTTGTGAAGTTTCGTGCCGGAGAGTTCTCGTTGGATGATGCTCCCCAGTCAGGGAGACCAGTTGAAGTTGATAGCGATCAAATCGAGACATTAATTAAGAACAATCAACATTATACCACGTGGAAGATAGCTGACATACTCAAAATACCCAAATCAATAAAGTTGTTGGTGAAAGTGAAAAATGCATCCTTTATGGACAAAACATATGGACTTTTTGGTCAACATAATCAACATGGTGATGCAGGAAAAATGAACACAGACATGCAATGGTATAAAGGATAGAAAAGAGGCGGGAGCAAGGGCCATGGGAGCACAGAAAAGAGGAGATGGAATAAAGTGTCAGGGAAAATTTTCTTCCTCCAAGGCAACAACCAAGTTGAGCATCAAAAGATGCATAGGAGAGGAAGTCTCCGAAGGAGTAGTATACTAGAAAGTAGAATAAGATGTGTCTAGGGTCCTGAGGGGAGTGGCCAGTGAGGCAGGTGTTACAAAGTTTGTGAAGGATCTTGTAGCCTACGCTGAGGAGTTTGGACATTATCTGGTGGAGAATGGAAAGCCGTTTAAAATTTTTAAGTAAGAACAGGGTATTGACATAGTATTATTTTAGAAGGGTCACACTAGCAGCAGTGTGTAGTGTGGAGGGAGGATGGAGGTTGTTTAGAAAATTGTTTAGAAGGTTTTGGTAATTGTCCCAGTTAGGGAACTAATGAGGGCTTAGCGTAAGACACTGTGAGAAGGACACAGAAGAAGATCTAAGGAGGAATGAGAAGACTTGGATGTGGACAGGGAAGAAGAGGGAGAAATTTCTGGGCATATTACTTGTATTAGTCAGGACAGGCTAAGATATGCTGCGATAACAACACCCTGTAATCTCTGGATCTTTTTTCTTTCTCATGCAGTGTCTGCTGTCTTCCATGATTCATGGCCTCTAAATTTGTGACAACTGAGAGAAAAAAGAGATCGAGAGGAATGCCATTTCTCAAGTGCCTTGAAGATTGAGAAAAATGCCATATCTTAAGTGCCTTGGCCTGGAAGAGACATACATCGCTTCCATTTCCACTGGCCAGAACCATGGAGATGATCCCAAGCCAACCACAAAGGAGGTGAGAGAATGTTTAGACACATGGAATTTTGGCGCTATTACTATTAACAATGTTAGATTAGCAGTTTGGACTCTGAAAATACACTGCTTGAGTGCAAGTCAGTTCCTGTACTTACTAGGCATTTAGTTGTTGAGCAAGTTTCTGTTTTCTCATTTGTAAAATGATATTAACAATAGTGCTTACCTTGTTTTAAACATTGAATAACAATGCGCACAAAAGACAGTGCCTGAGACAAAGCAGGCAGTCAATTAATGATAATAATAATAATATTCAACTTAAAACAATTTCAACATTTTCCTCTGAATTGCCAGGTGAAAGGGATAAAGGGGGTGGGATGAAACAAGTTCAGAAAAGGATATAAATTAATTTGTAGACACGTTGAACTTGCAGTGGAGATGTTTAGAAGGCAATCACAAAATGAAACTGGAGCTTCAGAGAGAAACAGGGCTGACAGTAGACACCTAGAAAGCATCCGTGAGTAGGAGATAACTTAAAGTTTGGGTGTCGGTGCGATTGCTAGGGGAAATGACTATGGGTAGCTTGAAGGAAAATGGAAGTTTGAAGGCAGAGCCCTGAATAGCACCAATATTTAAGAAGAGGACATAAAAGAGACCACATCAGAATAATGAAATCGGTAAGAGAAAGCCAAGAGGAAGTAAAAGGGGAGTTTGAGACAGTATCAATCCCTTTAGAATTAATACCAATTTATCAATATTTACCTTTTAAATTTTTTTCAAGTTTTTAAAGTTTATTTTTAGAGAGGGAAAAGGAGGGAGAAAGACAGGGAGAGAAACATCTCTCCTTGCCTGTCACATGCACCATGCCTGTGGCTTGCAACCCAGGCATGTGCCCTGACTGGGAATAGAACCAACAACCCTTTGGTTCGCAGGCCAGCACTCAATCTACTGAACCACACCAGTTAGGGCTTAATATTTACTTTTACATTTAGTTCAAAAATAATGGTATTTGATACAAACTTTAAATTTAATCGATAGGGCTTTAAGTAAACATTACAAGTAGCTTAAGAGGAAATGTTTGTCATGTTTATAATACAAGAAGTGAATATATAAGAATGGTTATAGTTATCAGCATATAATATTTTTTTGACAGCATTTTGGTTAGGAAAACAACTCCTCTCTTACTAAAAAGAAATAACTTCCTGTTCCTACAGAGAATGCCAATGCAAAGAAACAAATCAGGCCTTGGCAGCTGCAAAAACTGAAGAAACACACAAAGTACGAAAGGGGCTTAAGTATTATTTCAATAGTCTCATGGCACTGTAATAGTAATCTCATGAATCTATAACAGATGTAAAAATGGGCAGGGGTTGTGGGACAAGGGAAGCATTAGAGAAAGAATCTTTCTGAAAACTTCCAATATCGTAATAGCAGTTTAATCTCCAACTAGAAAAGGGCACATTTTGGGGAAGTTGCTTTGCAGCCATTATCATGGAATATATGTTGTCATTTCAAGTCACCATTACTAGTATTACTCCGTTTCAACCACCTAAACTTTGACATACTGCCACCAAGTGGTAGGAAGTTTATAAAAAAAAGTTACATATTTCTCTGCATTTTATTCTTTTGAAACCACAGTACTTTTCTTCTGAAATTTCATTTTATTCTACTGAAGTTACACACACATACACACACACACACACACATGAGATTATTTATTGGTCCTGTTGATGTACTACCTATATGCCCTCAGTCAACACTCAAGGTCACTTGCAACTTCATGGAATTCTTTTCTTTGAGGTCTGTCCAGAGGGTATCCAGCCATGTAATATGAAAAGTAGAGACATTTATTGGAGAAGATACAAGAAGCATTGTACACAGGACAATGACGTCTTTGTCTCCTTCAAAGTAGGCACCTTAGGACCTCACACAGTTCTCCCAATCACCATCCGCTGCCCCAGATTTTCTTGAATCTCATCGACGGTCTGAAACCTCTTCCCTTTCAAAGGTGATTTTAGTTTTGGGAAAAGCCAGAAGTCACAGGGCTTCAAATATGAGCTGTAGGGGAGCTGAGTCACCTGGGTGATTTGATGTTTCACCACAAAACTCTGTATGAGATATAATGCCTGAGTGGGTGTGTTGTCGTGATGAAGCTGCCAATCACCAGATGCCCATAGCTATGCCCTTCCGAATCATCCATGGAATAGTTTCCCAAATAGTTTCCGTGGAAGAATGTTCAAGCTTAATGCAAAATTTGATGCAGATTCATTGCTCTGCTTTCTCAGTCATTCTGAATGCAACAGTCACACAGTACATGTGCTCACTCGATGGGGTGTACCGCCCCCACTGACTAGTGCAATGAAGTCATCATTGTTCATGCATGTGCATTCCAGTCCACTCTCCTTGGCTGCCAGGTTACATCGATGTCGTGCAAACCGTTCTCGTTATACTAACATTGGCTGGACTTTTTCCGGACAGGCCACATGCCAAGGCCATCTTACCTCAAGCACCTGTGTCTCTCTGCCTGGAGACCTTCTCTGGTCTCAGGAGTGTGCTCAGCCCATTTGTGCACCAGGGTTATAATGGCCCAGAATAACCAAATAAATGAGGGATGAGAGCTGTGAATATATATCCCAGCTTCCTCACCCATTGAAGGGACACTTCCACAGTGAGTTCTAATCAACTCTGTGAACTCTCAGCTACCCAGGGGAATTGAGCCCAGGTGTCCACAGCAGTAATCCACTCATTAATGTATCGGCTTTTCTTTTTCCCTTGCTTCTATTCATCACTCTTCCTGGGATCATCTATTAGTTAAACTCCTTCTACCAAACTCCTTGCTTTTGCTTGTTCTGCTTTGGGAGAACCCAGATAAGATAGTAGAACCCTTTGTAATGATCTTTATATTTTCCTTATCATTTCATTTTTAATTTTATTTTAAAGAAAAAAATCCTTCCCAGCACTGTCTTCTAGGTCATGCTATTCATTTCCAACTAATCTAAAGATGATCTCTTAGCAGACTGCAAAGTTCATTTTAGTCACAAGCCGGATATTCACTCTGCCTAGATGTTTGCCTGTGAAGCACGCGTTTGATTTTGTTATCCTATAAGAGGGGAGTAAATTAGATCCTGACTTTGAAAGGAAGAAATATTAACCTCTCACCATCTAAGTTACTTTGTCAAAGAACTTAACCTCCTAGTGTCAATTTCCTCATCTATAACATGGGGATAATAACGCCTAACTCTTAAGTCCTGTGGGGAAGATTAAATGATGTTATGACATGAACACAAGTTCCAATTAAAAGTGGTTCATTCTTTAACGAAATACTGTAGATAAAAATCCAGCAAAATACCTCACATGTATCTTAGATATTTTCTTCCCATCCTCTTTCTCCTTAAGTTTTACCTTCCTTCTCTAAATAAGACCAAACAAAATAACAAAAGAACATATTCTTATTTGTACCATAAAACCCTTCATAACCATTTGTCCTTATTTATAAGTAACTCACTTGTTTGCTCTTTAATACTCTCTCCAACCTATTCAATTTATTTTTATTTCTCTCTCTGTCTTCTCTTCCTCCTATCTTACCAGAAACACTCTTCCACCCAACTTCTCCTGTTTATTCACTAGTCTACTCTGATTATATTATTTTTCTATTTTTATTTTAGAGGTTTTCTGAACAGTTTAAAGTAATAAGACAGATTTCTTAGAACTTTTCTTTAAGGTAACAGAATTCCTTGCAAATATTTTGAACAAAAGTATATATATTTTAAAATCATGTTAAACTGGTAAAGAAAACCACTAAAGAAAAGAGGTTCTAGAGAAGTTGACAAATGAATTTGGAATTATAATATTTCTAACAAGTTAATCTAAGCAGGAATTCTATGTTCAGCTCAGCATTAGAGATGCTATTTTCATTCAGTTGGAAGTATGGCCACTAATTTTAAGCAATAAAAATGTGTAGATCTGATTTTATGAGTCATAAGCACAACTATTTTACTCTGATATTACTCTATTATTTCTATTCTAAGATAAGATTTATACTTAGGAGTCTTGAAGTCTAAGCTAATATGACTTGCTTATTTCAGATTTTCCCTGCCTTATAATGAAAACAGATTGCTGTACTGTATTTGTCAACGATCTTCAAGAGCAGACGAGTGGGACAGGCTGCCGCTCTTACGGAGAAGTGTCTTGGTCCTTAACTCAGGTACCACCCCCTGAAACAGAGAATAGAAGCATTTTAAAATTATCAGCAATGTTCTTTTTGTCTTTATTAGTCTACCCTTTATTTTGAAATCATTAAATTAATTTTTTAATCTTTAGATTTCTGGGTGAAAAGGGGGTTCTACGGAAAGTAACCTCATAGAGTGACCTGATCATAAATTCTGAACTAGGCAGGTCACATCCCAGGCATATAACTTCTTTAGTAAAAAGTTCATGTTTGCCCTGGCTGGGTGGCTCAGTTGGTTAGAGCACTGTCCCAAAACACCAAGATTGAAGTTAGATCCCCAGTCAGGACACATAAAAAAATCAACCAATGAACAATAAATTGATGTTTCTCTCTCTTTCTCCTCACTTCCTTCCTCTCTAAAATCAAATTTAAAAAAAGTTAATCTTTGCCTTCAGCAAGTCCTGTTCAGTGTTTCCTTCAAAATGCCTCCTTTCAGACCCCTCAGAAGAGAAACCACCCTCAAGAGAGCACATAATCTTGTTAACTATTCAGTCATCCAGACCGCACCTTACTTTCTCCCACCTTCAGGTAACCTCCCTTACAGTCCCTCCTTAATTCCAAATGCATAAAAGAAGCAGCAAACTGCCATTTTAAGAAGTGTTTGTATCATTCTATTGAGATCCTGCTTCCAGGCATATCCTCTTTTTGGCTCAAATACATTTTTATAAAAACTCTCTATAGATTTGGTCATTAAGTTCACCACTTTGTGTATTTTTGTAAGAACTTTTTTGGATGCTAAATAGAAACACATTTCAAACTTTTTTGAAAGAGGCTTTTCACTTTTCAAATCTCACAAGAAGAAAAAAATGCTTTTGGCCATATTGAAGTATTTTCATAACTTGGCTACAAAAATAATAAAAATGTATATATACTCCCTACTATGCATTAGTCTTTGTGAATTAAAAAAATATGAGTGTACAAAGTAGTAAAGAATTTCAAAGTATAATTTTACCACCTTCAGATAACCATCTTTTAAGGGTGCTTTATTGCAGGTCTTTTTCTGTGAAGGAGACCCATACTTTTTTTTTTTTTTAATCATTCTGGCCCTGGCTGGTGTGGTTTGGTGGATTGAGCACGGGCCTGTAGACCAAAGCATCACTGGTTTGATTCCCAGTCAGGGCACATGCCTGGGTTGCAGGCCAGGTCCCCAGTGGGGGGTACGTGAGAGGCAACCACACATTGATGTTTCTCTCTTTCTTTCTCCCTCCCTTCCCCTCTCTAAAAATAAATAAATAAATAAATCTTTAAAAAATAAAAAAATCATTCTGTGTAATAAAACCTTACCTGATTTTTCTGTTAACACAATGTCACAAACATTTTCCTTTGTCTTTTAAGTATACTTTTATATCACTTTAAATAGTTGCATCACACATAACATCCTATGACTAGACAAAAACTGACAAGAAAGTCTAAAATAGTAGATAGGTTTCTGAAAGAAATAAAACTAAATTTAAATGCTGCCATCTGCTTCTTACCAGCTTTATGATCATAATCAGCATGCTTAATGTCTCAGAGTCCAATTTTTAATCTATAAAATGAAAAATAAATGAGTCGACATATGTGAAATTCAATATAGTACTTGACACTAAAATAAATTTAATAAGTGGGAATTCAACAAATAAATAATAGATAGATGCTATTATACTATTTTTAATTTATTGCACCATTACAAAGAATGTTACATCAATATCATTGTTCCTAATTCTTTGTGAGTTTCTGTGATTAATTTCTAAATACAAATTTTCAGAAGTAGAAATGCTGGGCCAAAGATTACATATATTTTTTAAAGTTTTATATGAATTGTAAATCACCATTCTAACAATTTATACTTCTACCAATAGAGAATACATGTGCATGTTTCTCAGTTCCTTCCCTCAACTTAACAATGTAAGGGAAAACTTATATTTTGTTATTTTAATGCATCTAACTGAATATTTTGTTGATATTAAACTATAATACTCTGGTTTCTCTTCAGATCGTATAAATCTTTAGCTTTTTAAAAACATAATTCATAGTCATTTACTTGTATTCTTTTGTGAATGGATTCTTTATGATTAACATGCATTTTTTATTGTGTTTATCCTTTTAATAATTTGTAAGATTTAAAAAATATATTTCATTTATTTATTTTTACAGAGAGAGGAGAAAAGAGGGAAAAGAAAGGGAGAGAAACATTAATGTGCGAGAGAAACATTCATCAGTCGTCTCTCACACACCCCCAACTGGGGACCTGGCCTGCAACCTAGGCTTATGCCCTGACTGGGAATTGAACTGGTGACCTTTCAGTTCACAGGACAGCACTCAATCCATGGAGCCACACCAGCTGGAGCACAATTTGTAAGATTTTTAAGATACCCTGTTTACACATGTTGAGCAGTCTTCTAAGTTTAACATGTTTGAAATTTTTGTTATTGGTTATTTTGTTTTAATTTAATTTTGTTTTTCATTTAAATTTATTGGGATGACATTGGTTAATAATATTATATACTTTTAAGTGTACATTACATTGTGTACCCACCACCCAAAGTCAAATCATCTTCCGTCACCATATATTTGGCCTAATTTACCCTTTACTACTCCCCACCCCACTTCCTTCTGGCAACTACCATACTGTTGTCTGTGTTTTTGAGTGTCAGTTTTATTTCCCACGTATGAATGAAATCATATGGTTCTTAGCTTTCTCTGACTAACTTGTTTCACTTAGCATAAGATTCTCCAGGTCCATCCGTGTTGACATAAATGGCAGTATTTCATCTTTTCTTATGGCTGAGTAGTATTGCATTGCATCTATGTACCACATCTTCTGCTTTACCCAATCCTCTATCAAAGGACACTTTGGTTGTTTCCATATCTTGGCCACTATAAATAATACTGCAATGAACAGAGGGTGCATATATCGTTGCAAAAGAATGTTTTCAATTTTGGGGGGTAGATACACAGAAAAGGGATTTGCTGGATCATATGGTAACTTTATTCCAATTTTTTTGAGGAAACTTCATACTGTTTTCCATACTGGCTGTACTAGTTTACATTACCACCAGTAGCAAATGAGGGTTCCTTTTTTTCCACAACCTCTCCAACATCTGTTATTAATTGTCTTGTTGATAATATCCATTCTAAGAGGTGTGAGGTGTTATCTCTTTGTAATTTCGGATTGTACTTCCCTAATAGCTAGTGAAGTTGAACATATTTTCATATATCTCTTGACCATTTGTATGTCTTGAGAAAAGTATCTGTTCAGATTCTCTGCCCATTTTTTAATTGGATTGTTTGGTGTTGAGTTGTATGAGTTCTTTATATATTTTGGATATATATGAACAGCTGTTTGGATATATTATCAGAGCTGTTGTTTGCAAATATCTTCTTCCACTTGGTTATTTACCTTTTTATTTTGTTGTTAATTTCTTTTGCTATGCAGAAGCTTTTAGTTTGATATAGTCCCATTCATTTATTTTTGTCTTTGCTTCCCTTGTCTTTGGGGTCAAATTCATGAAATATTTTCTAAGACCAAGGTCCATAAGTTTAGTACCTAAGTTTCCTATGTTTACTTCTATGCAATTTATTATGTCAGGCCTTATATTTAGGTCATTGATCCATTTTGAATTAATATTTGTACATGGGAACAAACTACAGTTTTATTCTTTTGCATGTAACTTTCCAATTTTCTCATCATCATTTATTGAAGAGGCTTTCTTTCCTCTGTTGCATATTTTTGACTCCTTTGTCAAAAATTATGTGTCCACATACAACTAAAAGGCCCAGAGTAGCATATTGGATCGAAAACCAAAACCCAGCCATAATGCTGCCTTCAAGAGATACATCTAAGCTGCAAAAATAGACTCAAAGTGAACGAATGAAAAATGATTCTGCAAACAAATAGCATCCTCAGAAAAGCAGGTGAAGCCATACTTACATCTGACAAAATAGATTTCAAGATAACAATGGTAACAGGAAACAAAATGGACACTGTGTAATGATAAAGGGGACTCTACATAAAAAAGACATAACACTTCTCAATATATATGCACCCAGTCAGGGAGCACCAAAATGTATAAAGCAACTACTAACAGAACTAAAGGTAGAAACTGACGAAAACACAATCATAGTAGGGGACCTAAATACTCCATTGACAACTCTAGACAGATCATCCAAACAGAAAATCAATAAAGAAATATCAGCCTTACATGACACATCAGACTAAATGGGCATAAATAACATGTACAGAGCCTTTCATCCCGAACATCCAATTACGCCTTCTTCTTCAGTGCAAACAGCACATTCTCAAGGGCAGACCATATGTTGGGGCACAGAACCAGCCTAACAAATTTAGGAAGATTGAAGTCATACCAAGCATATTCTCTGACCACAATGATTTGAAATTAGAAATAAACTGCAAAAGGGAAGTTAAAAAACCCCAAAACATGAGGAGATTAAATAGCATACTACTCAAAAGTGACTGTGTCAAAGAATAAATAAAAGGTGACATCAAAAGATATATAGAGGCAAATGAGAATGACAATATGACATATCAAAACTTCTGGGATGCAGGGCAAGCAGTAATAAGAGGAAAGTTTATATCATTACAGGCCTATCTCAAGGAACAAGAAAAAGTTCCAGTAAACAACCTAACATTACATCTTTTTAAAAAATATACTTTATTGATTATGCTATTACAGTTGTTCCAATTTTTCCCTTTTGCTCCCCTCCACCTGGTTCCACCATTCCCTCTGGTAATCTGCCCCCTTAGTTCATGTCCATGGGTCATGCATATAAGTTCTTTGGCTTCTCCATTTCCTATACTGTTCTTAACATCACCCTAGCTATTTTGTACATACCAACTTGTGCTTCTTAATTCCTGCACTTTCCCCCACCCTGCCGCATTTCCCCAATCCCCCTCCCAACTGATAATCCTGCATGTGATCTCCTTATCTATGATTCTGTTCTGTTTTGCTTGTTTGCTTAGTTTGTTATTTGGAGTCAACTATTGATAGTCGTGAATTTATTGACATTTTAGTGTTCATAGTTTTAATCTTCTTTTTCTTATATAATTCCCTTTAGCACTTTGTATAATAATGACTTGTTGATGATGGACTCCTTTAGATTTACCTTGTCTGGAAGACACTTTATCTGCCCTTCCATTTTAAATGATAGCTTTGCTGGATAGAGTAATCTAGGTTATAGGTCCTTGCTTTTCATCACTTTGAATACTCCTTACCAGTTCCTTCTAGACTGCAAAGTTTATTTTGAGAAGTCAGCTGATAGTCTTATGGGAACTCCTTTGTAGGTAACTCTCTGCTTTTCTCTTGCTGCTTTTAAAATTCTCTTTTTAACCTTTGGCATTTTAATATGTGTCTTGTTGTGGTCCTCTTGGTATCCATCTTGTTTGGGATTCTCTGTGCTTCTTGGACTTGTATGTTTATTTCCTTCACCAAATTATGGAAGTTTTCTTTCATTACCTTTTGAAATAAGTTTTGAATTTCTTTCTCTTCCTTCTTTCCTTCTGGAACCCCCGTGATTCAGATGTTGATATGTTTAAAAATATCCCAGAAGTTTCTAAGCCTATCCTTTGTTTGTTTGTTTGTTTGTTTGTTTCATTTTTCTTTCTGCTCTTCTGGTTGAATGTTTTTTCCTTTCTTGTGTTCCAAATCGTTGATTTGATTTTTGGATTCATTCCCTCCACTGTTGGATTTCTGTAGATTTTACTTTGTTTCAATTAATGCAGCCTTCTTTTCTGCCTGGGTCTTTTTTATGCCATTGAAGTACCCAATGAGTTCCTGGAGCACCCTCACAACCAGTATTTTGAACTGTGCATCTGATAGGTTGCTTATCTCCATTTTATTTAGTTTTATTTTTCTGGAGTTTTGTTCTTTTCTTTCATTTGGGCCATAATTCTTAGCCTCCTCGATTTGGCAGCCTTCCCATGTTTGTCTCTGTGTATTAGCTAGAGCTGGTTTGACTCCCTATATTAGTAGTGTGGCCTATTATAGAAAAGTGCACCTGTTCAGTTGTATGGGGTGGAGCCTTAGGTAATCACCAGGGTGGGGCAACCTGTGTCCCTGCTCTGTTGCTCTGTGTCTGGGAGGGCTTGCCAAGGGGGCAATGCCACTGCCTGGCCTTTGGAGTTTTGCCCAGGAGGAAGCTTTCTCTTGGCACTTGCAGTTCACTTTCTCCCCATATGCCACTGGTGCCCTTCCAGCTGTTTCCCTAGTGCTGAATCCCAGAGAGAGTGAGTCTGTGTAAGTCCTAAGTCTGTTGTGGGCCCTTTAAAAGGAGTCTCCTGAGAATCCTGCAGTTTCTTCTGCTGCCCCAACCCCCACTGGATTTACAGCAGAACTTAGGGGGATTTATCTTCCCAGTGCTGGAACCCTGGGCTGGGTGGTCTGGACTAGGGCTGGAACCCTTTGTTCCTGAGGTATCCCTCCCATTTTTTGTCTACCACATGTGGATGTCGGACCACCTGTTCCCATCTCCATGCCTCCCTGTTCCTCTTCATGACCTTCCACCTCTCTGTTCCTCTCTGAGTCTCCACCCCTCCTAGCCATCTGGATAAATGTTGTTCCTTTGAATCCTTGGTTGTTGGACTTCCACACAGCTCAATTTTCTGACAATCCCAGGTGATATTTCTTTTGTAGTCTAGTTGTAATTTTTACTGTAGTGCACGGAGGCCAGGCATTTTTATCTACACCTCCATCTTGACCCCCTAACATTACAACTTAAAGAACTAGAAAAGGAAGAAAAAAAGCAGCAATCCAAAGTTAGCAGAAGAAAGGTAATAATGAAAATTAGAGCAGAATTAAATAAAATAGAGAACAAAAAGACTATACAAAAAATTAATACAACAAAGAGCTGATTCTTTGGAAAGATTAATAAAATTGACAAACCCCTGGCTAGACTCACTAAGGAAAAAAGAGAGAAGGGTCACATAAAAAAATCAGAAATGAAAGCGAAGTTCCCACAGATATTAGAAAGATAGAAAGGATCGTACTAGAACACTATGAAAGACTATATGCCACCAAATTCAATAACCTAGAAGAAATGTAGTTCCTAGAAATATATAACGTGTGTGTGTGTGTGTTGTGTGTGTGTGTGTGTATAACCATGAAGAATTAGAAAATCTAAATAGATTAACAGTGAGGAAACTGAAACAACCATCAAAAACTAAAATTCCAGGACCAGGTAGCTTCATTAGTGAATTCTACCAAACATTCAAAGATTCAATACCTATTCTTCTCAAACTCTTCCCAAAAACTGAAGAAGAGTCAATGCTTTTAACACATTTTTATGAGGACAACATAATCCTGATATAAAACCCTGGCAAGAATAATACAAAAAAAGAAAACTACAGACCAATATCTCTGATGAATACAGATGCAAAAATCCTAAACAAAATACTAGCAAATCAAGTACAACAATCATTAAAAAGTATAATACATCACAGTCAAGTGGGGTTCATTCCAGGGGTACAAGGATGGTTCAACACATATAAAGCCATCAATGTAATACAGCACATTAACAAAACAAAGTATAAAAATCATATGATCTTATTAAGACATGCAGGGAAAGCTTTTGGTAAGATACAATATCCATTTATAATTGAAACACTCAAAAAAAAAAAGAAATTAAAAAAAGAGAGAAAATTGCCCTAGCTGGTGTGGCTCTGTGGGTTGAGTGCCACCCTGCAAACAGAAGGGTCACCAGTTTGATTCCCAGTCAGGGTAGTGCCTGAGTTGTGGGCAAGGTCCCCAGTTGGGGATATGCAAGAGGCAGCCCATAGATATTTCTCTCACACACCAATGTTTTTCTCCCTCTCTTTCTTTCTCTCTTCCACTCCCTCTAAAAATAAAGATAAAAAATAAAATTTAAAAAAGAGTAAAATAAAATAAAACAATAAAATACATAGAAGGAAAACACCTGAGCATAATAAAGGCCATATGGGACAAACCCTCAGCTAATTTAATACTTAATTGTAAAAAACTGAAAGCTTTTCCTCTAAAGTTAGGAACAGGACAAGGATGTCCACTCTTACCACTCTTATTCAACATAGTCCTGGAAGTCCTAGCCAGAGCGATCAGGCAAGAGAAAGAAATAAAAGATGTCCAAATTAGGAATAAAAGGGTAAAAGTGTCACTTTTTGCAGATGACATGATTCCTTATATAGACAACCCCAAAGACCACACCAAAAAACTATTAGAAACAAGAAACAAATACAGTAAAGTTGCAGGATACAAAATAACATACAAAACCCCACTGCATTCCTATATACTAACAAAGAAATTTCAGAAAAAGAAATGAAAAAAAAGTCCTCTTGTAATTGCAACAAAAAGAATAAAATACTTAGGAATAAACTTAACAAAGGATGTGAAGGATCTATATACTGAAAACTACAAAGCATTATCAGGAGGGATTGAAAAAGACACAATGAAATGGAATGATATTGTGTGTTCATGGACTGGAAGAATTAACATCATTAAAATGTACATAATAGCCAAAGCAATATACAGATTTAATGCAATCCCCATCAAAATCCCAATGGTTTTTTAAAGAAAGAGGACAAAAACCCATCAGATTTGTATGGACACATAGGACCCCAATTAGCCAAAGCAATCAGAAAAAAGAATGATGCCAGAGCTATCACACTACCTGGCTTCAGATTATACTACAGGGCAATGATAATCAAAACAGCATGGCACTGGCAGAAAAACAGACACACAAATCGGTGGAACACAGTTGAGAGCCCAGCAATAAAACCACAGGTACATGGACAAGCAATTTTTGACAAAGGAGCCAAAAACATACAATGAAGAAATGTTATGTTTTTTTAACAAGCACAAATTTTAAATATGTATGAAGTCAGATGTAATAACCTTTTACCTTAAATGTTGTGGTTCTCCATGTATAGTAAGTAAAACATTTTAAGATGCTATCCCAAGAAATATATTTAAAGTTGTGGTCTTTAATAGGAGGAAAGAATTTAGAGGGGAAAATTAAGGATTTAATAATTCAAACATTTGAGAATATGTATTTTCTTAGGACTATAAAGTCAAATTCAGGTAGCAATTTTGAACGTGTTGTGTAACTTTTTGGGAATAGGGAGAAAGTTCGGAGCACAAAAACATAATGAAAGTTTTGGGCATCTGCTTTTTGTTAGGTGCTGTGCTTGGTGCTTCAGATTGCCAAGCCATTTAACACTCAGACCAGTCCTATTAGATCAGTAATCTACCCATTTTACAGTTTCCTTTCATTTGACATATATTTGTTGGGCACAGTATGAGTTTTTAGACTTCCTTTTATGGAAAGTGAATACTCTGTCTGAGTAGTCAATAGACCCAGGACTTTGTTCCTAAGACTACTGGATGCTGACCAGACCCTCATTGTCCTGAGGGCTTAATGATCAAGCAAAGGAGTGAGAGGCAGGTGAGTCAGGGTGCTAGGAGAGGCTAATTTGTGTCAAAGGAAAAAAATCAAAATAAAAGGCCAGATTAAAGAAAGTAAGGTTTCTGTGTAATTACACTTTTCAGTGGCTGACTGACTCAACTGTCAGCAAGTGGGGCTGTGATACAAGAACAATGGGTAACATGTAATGAAACTTTTGTCCAAGTCCTTGTTCCAGCCCAGGCTCGTAGAACAAAAGCTCTTGGGTTACTTATCAATAGAAATCAAACAGCACAGAGAGACTGTTCATTTGACAGGCAGTTTCCAAGTCCAAGGAGCAGAGCCATGGTCTATAAGCAGCCTTATAGTTCAAGCTGGAAGAAAAACAAACAAGCAAACAAACCCAGAAAAAAATATTGGACCACAGATATTAAAGTTCTTATAAATCCTCACAATGTTTTCATGAATTGACTATGAATGACAATGTCTAGTCAGATTTTGATTACTACATAGCTAAAGCCACTTGTTTTTGCAAACTTTCTACCATTTGCACTAGCATAGAGTTACGTTGTGATGATGATTAATGCCATTTTTTAAAGCTTTTATTTCTCTTTTGATTTGCATCAGATAAGGTACGTTCCCAAAATGCTTACCAGTATAACTCTTGACAGAAAATAACATTGTAGAAATGTTACACCATTCACCCAAATCAAGAACGTTTTCAAGCCAATCATTTGTAGATCACGATTATGTGGTATGGCTGTGGATGGCGTGGCAGGCGCAGAGTGTGACCAAAACTGCTCTACGGCTTATCCAATACCAGGGTGATCTTACTAGTCACATGGGATTTCTTGGCCTTAGGAATAAGAATGGATTTTTTATAAGTTATGGAAGCAATCTATCATCATATGTTCAAATATAGGCTGTTGACTTAAATTCGGGAGGAAGTTTCAAGCTTCTTTTTGAAATTCTGCATTTGCAGGAAAGTACAAGAGGAAGAAGAAAATAAAGAGAAGCAAAGTGACTGCTCCCCAGTTCTTCTCATCTGATTTTCTCCTTTCCTGTTAACTCTTCTCTCTTTCCACTCTTTCAGCATGGTAATTTTTAGACATATTAATATTTGGTGAGTCATTTTGGCTTTTAGTGACGTAAGTATTGTGGGCCAAACCCTCTTAGGAGAGAGAACCCTGTTCTCAAGACATTTGCAAAGCAGGGAGAGTTTGGGAAACTGTTTCCACAGACACAGGACACGTGGCAACGGGACTAAAGATTTAGAAAGAAAAATAAATGCCAGAAGCAGAAAAGAAAGAAGTAGATTCGGTTTGGGAAGGCAGAGGTGTTGGAAGGCTGGAAATTCAAATTTGTATGGAAATGGGAGGCGAATTATGAAACACATAGTTTTATTAAATCGTAGGCCTTTTTCATCCCTCCAGTCTGTTGAATTCTCTTCCAGCTGCATCTGGTTAGGGAGAGATTGGGTGCGACACCACAAGTGCCTCGTTTAAAACTCAGCTGCAGGCTTGCTCCACGCACGGTTGCTCAGGTGAGTGTGGGACAGAGGTGGGAAACGGGTCTTAGGGGCTCTTCCAGGTTCCTTGAAATAACCTTTTCCTCTGCTATACTTAGTGTTAAGGCACGTCCTCAATTTTGCCACCAATTTTGGCTATTCATTAAAGGCCCATAGGCATAAAGTGTTTGAGTTGTGCTTCCTATTTTTCAAGCTCTCCACACACACCTTGACAGGTGCCCTGGAGGAGACGCCACAGAGGAGGTGAACTGGGGGTTGCGGGGACGGTGAGCAGAGAAAGGAGGCACAAGGTGCAAGCCAGCTGGAGGCTACATAATTGTTGCATTTCAAACCTGCGAAGACAGAGTGGACCTGGGATGGATCAGTGGGAGTTGATCACTCCTACAGTAATACTGGTGTGATTTGAAGTTTGCCAATGGATTCTTCCAATTGTTATCTGATTGGTTGCTCACAATTAATACTCCCCTGAGCATGTACATCATACTTTTAAAACATCCTTGAAATTTTTCTTTAGAAGCTTCTCATTCAACCTCAAGTTGGTGACAGGCAAATATTAATAAAGTTCCCCCCCCCAAAAAAAAGTAAATTTTCTCTCCCTTTCTCATAACAAAAGGAGACAAAAAAATTATGGTGTGGTTCTAAGCCCATGGGCCAGGTTTCATAGTTAAATCTTCCAGCAAGTTTTTAATTTAGTTCTCAGGATTTGTTGGATGCATCGGTTTGCCACTGCTTCCATAGCCCAAAAACCACAGGCTGGGTGGCTTAAACAACAAAAATTTATTTTTCACAATTCTGGAGGCTAAAAGTTCATGATCGAGGTCTCTGTAAGGCTGGTTTCTTCTCAGGCTTCTCTCTTTGACTTCCAGATGGCTGCCTACTCTCTGTGTCCCCAGATGGTCTTTCTCTGTGCATGCCGTTTGAGTCCCAATCTCTGCCCATACAGTCACATCGGATAAGGTGCACTCTAACACCTATTTTAACTGAACCACCTCTTTAAGATAAAGGCCCCGTCCCCAAATATAGCCACATTCTGAGGTACTGAGGGTTAAACCTTCAACATGTGAATTTGGGGCGGGGGGGGGGGTGTGTGTGCAAAATTCAACCAATAATATCAGCTATTATCAATATTTTAGATGTAAAAAAAGGATCTGTGTCTATATTTGGAATGTGAGCTAAAGAAATTCAGCCAAAAAAAAAATTCAGCCAATTATCTCGTTATTGAATACAAAGTCATCATTTAACAGTCAGTGCTTATTATGTGGTCAATACACTGTTTGGTGGACTGTGTGAGATAAAAATGCAAGACAGAGGCCTTGCCTTCAAGGAATAAATATTTGAACTGGTAAAGCCAGATAATGGAAGTAAATTTTAATTTAAGCTTTCATTTTCTAGATAATTGCTCAGTCCTTCTCTTTAGTGTCTGAATTTAGAGCCTCTTCATTTTCCTGAATTCTTCCTTTAACAGAAGACAGTTAGAACTTGCTGAAGAAGCCTTCTTACCAGAGCCTATTAAGTTGGCGGCCTTAGGGATTTTTTGTTTTGTTTGAATTTTTTTCAGTCCCAAAGGTTCTAACTGTTAAAATGAAGTAGGAGTCCATCCTCAAAAGTAATTTTTTAATTTGATATTGTTATTTTTAGTAATGACTTAGACTCCAATGTGCTTATAATGTTGGCCCTGCAACCTTGAAATTGTTCATTGATGTAGCCAAGTCTTTGCAATGAGGCCTGTGGGTGATTGATGGTGGGAATGACTGGGGATTTTATACTGCCTTAGTTGGCAAGCTCTTTATTTCATTGTGTTAGTTTTCAAAAAAAAGTCATTACTGAGCCAGTAATTAAGAACATAAATCCAAATTGCCCTTGAAAATAATTTTACTGAATTTAGATTTGGCAAGAACCACATTTTATAATAAGTCACTCAACTTCATATTTTATTCCTCCTAGTAAATCACATGAATTAACATCATCTATTACAGATAAGCTGGGATTATTCCCCCTAAAATGTTATAATCAGAGATATCTCCAAATTAAATTGTAATTTTCAGATCCCAGGTAGGTACTGAGATTCTAAGGTGGGTAAGTCAATTGTTGCTTTAAATGGGCTTTCAATACAGTGAGAAAGAGATTTGTCCAAGAGTTCTGTAGTGAAGGACACGCCTGGGAAAAGGGTGGGATGCACCCAGGGAACAGGAGTGGTGGTGTACGGCAGAGAAGACAGGATACAGTCTAAAATTAATTGGAAGGCTGGACTGAGCCAGATCCTGGACTGTCTGTTCTTGAAATATCTTGTATATCATCTGAGGAGTCTATTTATTATTCGGCAGGTAACAGGGAGCAAGTCAAGGTTTATGGCCTGGAGCTGGATTTGATCAGTGTCCTGTTTAAGGAACACAGCTCTGATGGCATTTTGAAGGATTAATATTTGAGAGATAAGGAAGGGAGAAGTAAGGAGGGAGTATATAGTACAGTAACCTTGAGGAGGGAAAGCGAAACCCGAAGGTCTGAAGGAAGACAATGGCAACGGAAATAAAAGTAAGGAGTGAAAAGGTCTTGTCCAGTTGGAGTCAATGTTGCCTCACTGTTCATGGAATTGTGTAAAAGACTGTTGGCCCATTCTGACCTCAAGATTCCATGAGTTGGTCTCCTCTGACCCCAGAAGAACTCTAAATTCCAGAAGAGAGCATTTCCCCCAACCGTAAGTACGAATGAGAATGCTTCAGATGTATTTCTATGTATTTAAGAAGTGAGATTCGCTCTCCTACTCTGGTTATCATATCATTTGCACTGGGGATAATGAGATCTAGTTACTAGAACACAAACTAATTTTGTTTTTTTGATGAGTTTCCAGTATGGAGACATAGTAATGCTTACCAGTGTAGTCTCCCTAAATAGGAGGCCTGTACTTGTGTTCTACAGGACAATGAATTTTGGTTTCTGTTAACTTAACTCAGAATAAGAATTTAATAGACAGTTGAGAAGTAAAACTATGAGAAAATTTAAAAAGGAAAGGAAACAAGAAAATCAAATGACGTGGTACAGAAAATTCTGAATTGCCATATTAAAATAGAAGATATTGTCTTGCTGAATAAATTCCCATAGTTTCCCAAAGTTGCAAGGATTTAGAGTAATTGAAGAAATATACGGTGAAAGAAGCAAGTAGGCCATCACATATATGGACAGCACTGGTGACTGCGTGGGGGCAGGTAGACAAAATCAAAATGATATACAGATGGAGAACATGTATTTTGGAGCCCTTATAGATAATCTCAGATATTTTATCCCTAACTGGTAAGTATATCATTACTTGTATTTATTTTTTATTTGCCAAACATTTATATGTCATTTATGTCCACTCAATTAAACTTCATAACAATCCCATAAAGATAGGTACTTTTATTATTCCCATTTTACGATGAAGCAACAGAGAGGTTAATCGATTAGCCCACAGTTACAGAGCTGATAAGTAGCAGAGCCAAGGACTCAAAACCAGGTATCCTGACTTCAGACTTTGTGTTCCTAACCAGTACACTAATGCTGTTTGATGATGGGAGAGAAAGTAATGTTTTTTTAATGCTATGGTTTGATCTAGAAGGACCTCAACAGAAGGAAAACAAAGATTTGTTTATTCTCATAAATGTAAATGCAAGCTAAAAGCAATCATAGCATTTACAAGTGTCCATTTCCTTTATTGCTAATGTTTAATTAATTCATTCAGGTTGTTAGGTATTAGGGATGCAAAGATGAATTAGATGTGGTTTCTGCCTTCAAAAAATCACATAGCATAGAGGGGGAATAAAACAAGTATATGAAATGCTTCAAAAGAGTGTGATAAATTGCACAATAGTAGTATATATAGCCTGTCATGTAAGCACAGACACAGAACATTTAAATCATAGTGTATGAGGGAAAATTTCCCAACAAAAGTGTTATATTTATATTAGGTCTTAAAGGATAAATAGGACTTACATACAGCATTGTAGGCAGAGGGAATAGCCAAGACAAAAACAACAGTGAAGGAAGATACAACACATTTGAGGAACTGCAGATTGTTCATTAAGATTAGAATATCAGGTATACACGAGGAAGAGGTAGGTGAGGTTAAAGAGTGGGGCAAAATCATGAGACTTGACTAATAAATCAAGGAGCTTGGCCTTTGTACTGAACACTGTAGATAAGGATTGAAGCTTCAATGAGAGAGACATATGAATGTATTTTTTAAAAATAATTTGGAAAAACATGAAAGATAGAATGGATCAAATGTATAGATATATATTTAAACTATTGCAATAACCCAGCTAACAAGTTACAGAATCCTAAACTGAGGCAATAGAAATGTGGATGGATAAGAGGAGAAAAACTAATATAAGCAGATATGTTAGATATATCATATACGAGAGAGTGATTATGTATATTTAGGAAGGGGCTAAGAGGGAGTTTTCCAGGAGACTGTTGGCCAAATCATAGTTTGGGGAGCACCTGGTGCATTAGAATGGCTTTAAAATATACAGCCCTAGTCTTCACCTCCATAAATCCTGATTTGGGGCCTGGGGAGGCATCTGGGAATCTGTATTATTTGAAAGTCTTTGAGTTCATTCTGCAATGTATCTAGGATTGAGAACCATTACAACCTCTAAGTTTATGGGCTAGATGCCTGAGATAACTAATTTGATAACAAATGTTGGAAGAGATTTTTGGCTGAGGGAGAGGAAGGATGGATATACTTTAGGTCTACACTTGGGCTAACTGTGGAAAAACTGGATTGCACTAGGTATATAGGTTTGGAATTCAGAAGAGAGATTATGTTTGGAAATAGATGGTGGTAGATGAAGCCATTGGGTTTGGGTGGTCATCCTGGAAGAATATATAGACTGATGAAAGAGATGGCTGAACATTTAGGAACACTAGTATTTAGGAAGTGATCTAAGGAAGAAGAGCAAGTTGAAGACACTGACAAGGACTCTTCAGAGAAGGTAAGAAAATGTGACTATTGTCATAGAAACCAAAAGAGGGGAGATCCATAGAAAGGAGCTGTCAACATTAGCAAAAGTTGCAAACATTCAAGTAGGGTAAATAAGAACAGAAAAGTATCTACTAATATATAAGATGGTGACCCTGGTGACCTATGAGAGCAGATTTAGGAGGAATGATGATGGTAGGTTGAAAAGGAGAGGTATGTTAGAAATTAGAAAGCCCAAGTATAAGCTGATGTTAAGAAATTTGGCACTAAAGGGAAGATGAGGAAGAATAATGGCTAGTAGGGTCAGGGAAAGAATTTTTTTATTTTTCTATTCTAGATTTTTATCTTTTCGGGAGAAAGGAAGGAAGGGAGAAAGATGGAGAGAAACATCGATGTATGAGAGAGACATCGATCAGTTGTCTGTCATGTGCCCCCAACCAGGAACCTGACCCACAACTCAGGCATGTGCCTTGACTGGGAATCTAACCAATGATGCTTTGGTTCATAGGCTGATGCTCACACCACTGAGCCACACCAGCCAGGGCAAGAATTTTTTTTTTTTTTTTTTTAATGAAAGAGACTTGAGCATGCTACGGAGAAGAAATCGGTAATGAAAAGAGATGAACCTTATAGAAGAGAGAATAACCAATGAAAGTGACTCTTTAAGGAGGCCAGAGTTAGGAGAATCTAAAGTATATTGGGAGGGATTAACTTTGGTTGAGAAAGACAACACTTCCATTAAAATTAAAATATAGGCAAGATGGGAATGGACACAAATGAGATGTTGGTATTAGAGGTAGAAGCCAGAGAAATTCTTTCCTCATAGTTTCTATTTTCTTAGTGAAATGGAAGAGACCATCTGCCTTGCCTAGGAAGATGGGGGTCACAAAGAAAATTGTCTGCCAGGTAACAACTTCCTCAGTTAAATTTGATAGAATACCTAGCACAATGTCTTTCATGTAATATCTAATACATTTAGGTAGCCAGTAGCCAAGCAAAGAAACAAATGTTCACCTCTAAGTGATAATATATGCTCACAAGAATAGAATGAATGAAGTAAAATATATGCCCATAGAAATAGAAAGTGAGATCAAAGTATGGAGTATGCTGGTTTACAGTAGATATTAAAATTAAAGATTGCATCAGGAGAAGACTGAAATACATAAGGGCTTATTGAGGAACATTTAACATAGTCTTGATACATTTTGCATTAAAAGATTAGTTTTTAGTTTATGCAAAACAGTTTGGATACACCATCATATTGGACATCATGTTCCTTTGCTCTCAGCATTTATTTGAAGAAACACAAGCTAGGCCCTTGGTACCCTTGGTATAATGATAAAAACAGCCAAGATAGCCTGTGGGGTTTCCTCGTCTCCACTTTCTTCCTGCGCCATTCATCCATTAGGAACCATGGACACCTTGTCGAAAACCTCTGAAAACATCCAAAAACTAAAAAAAAAAAAAAAAAAAAAAAGGGTAGTTGTTCCACAATATGAAAATAAAACTGTAAAACTAAAACTAATAACATTCTGTCAATTTCATAAACTGTCAAATTTAGTATTCATAAAGTTGTCATTGACCCTTAAATATAATTGGTTGGTTTTTCTCACTTCAAAAGAAACTCATGCTATGCACAGTGATTTTTCAGAAATCTTATGATGGCTAAATAATTCACTCAGAGCAAAATAAGTGTAAATCAAGAACATAAAATCATAACTCTGTGTGTGTGTGTGAAATGGGATGATGTGTCACATATTAAAATGTCTGATTTATTGAAATAAGAGGTTTTGGACCTCATACTCTTTTAAAAGACCTGCTTTCTATTCTCCCCCACAAGTAAACAGTGTGTCCCAGTTGTTTCTAATATAATTTATGCCTTCCCCAAATTGGGGAACTCATTCACTTTGGTATGCTTGTTCTTCCAGGTATTTACCATTCTATCTCTCACTGAAAAATAGAAATTTTTGCCCCCAGTAAAAGAAATTAGTAAAAAATTTAGGATCCTTGTCAACACCTCTAAACTCATGTGTTTAAGGGAAACACAAAAACTAAAATGCCTTTAGTTGTTTGTAGAATATATGAGAGGATGGTTCCTGGGTCTGAAAAGACAATTACATATCATGTTCAGATAACCTACATTCTCCCAAAACCTGTCCCCTACTCTCCTGTAGGAGACCCGGAGAGTCTGAGACATTCACACTGTGCTAACACTCTCCCTGCATCTCGCCTTCTGACTTGCAGCCTAAGGTTATGTGGTTTATAATAGGGGATGCTATCCTGCTACAGCCTCATGGCCCCGAAAAGTTCTTTGTCACATAGAATTACATCATGGGATGGAAGTGGAGTATCTGGATATAGCAGAATGGAGAGAGCATGGTGGAATGGGAAGGCACTAATCAGAGAACCTGGAATTCACCCCCGGGGCAATATATGATGAAGGAAAGAGAATAGAAAAGAGAGCTAAAAGAAACCAAATTTAAAAAAAAGTAATGTGAGCTTTTGACATAGGATCCTAAATCCTTGTCTTTTCATGTGTCATCATTTCTGTGTGATATTGACTGAATAATATATGAGAGAAATAGCAGAGATTTTTTCTGAGCTAGAAAAAGTAGTGTGGACGTTGATGGTCTTTAGAAACTGATGAATTTAATACTTTCTATGAACCATATGATTTTTACACTTGAATGCCAGTGGAAGCCATTCAATTCACTGAGAAAAAGTATATGTAATGAATAATCATGCGCTCGATTTTAAAAACAAATTGACTAGAAGGAGCTTTAGGTTAACATTCTGATCCTTGCTTCAACTCTGCCCCAGCAGTCTACGTTACATTAAAAAAGGACTTTGTGGCTTTTAATTTTTTTGGTATGAAAATGGAACTAAATTAGACTAGGTCTTGAGGTCTAACATTCAGTTCCCCAAGCCTAATATGGATCATCTGACCCCAGATGAAGTTTTCAGCAATATTAATTAACTAGAAAGTACGAGCTATTATTATGGCACTAGGACTTAGCCAGTTGGGCTGCTGCTGCTTTGGTGTGACCGATTGCCTTCTAAGTGCCATATTAACAGTCTTGGATCATTGCCAATGTACTTTTAATGCAGTTGATTATATAAATGTGAGCTTTTCACACTTACTTTTTATTAAAATCATATCATAATAAAAGAATATAGATATAAATCAAATTGCATATTTTTCAAGTGTGCTTCAAATATGAGTCATGTCTTGTTCTCATATAGTAATCTTGAACTTTCTTCAACTCATCTTTTTTTTTTTTAATTTTATTTTAATTGTTGTTCTTATACAGTCTTCTGTTTTTCTTCAACTCATCTTTATCATATATTTAAAAATGCCTGGGGCCCTCACACATCTGGGACTTCCAATCAAGAGACTTTCTGTCTAAAAAACTTGGACCTCTATGATTCTATGATTAATTCAATGCTCTTTATAGTTTTATCTTTTTTACCTAAAACAGTAATATGAAGATGTCCTTTAACTTATGCCTAAGTAATCAATTATATGTTTTAAATTGTTTTAAAGATTTATTTTTCTTCTTTATAAATAGGAATTTACTGACTGACAATGGCAGAAAAAATCATAGAGAAGTTAGATAATCTAAATGAGTATGCAAAGATACTCTCTGACAGAAGAATAAAGGTTTGTGAAATAAAAGCTAAAATTTAAATTAATTATTAAAAGGTTGTCATTTCAAATGTGAATGATTTTTTTAGTTATTATGAAGATAGAAATTAAATTTTTTAAATAAGTATATTAGTTGAAAAAAATCATCAATGTAAGTGGGTACTATAAAGAATTAACTAGATATAAGGTAACTTCTAGATAGTTACCATATTAGGTTATGATGTATTTAAACTGCTTAAGATTTTTAAAAATCCTAGGTAGTCAAATAGTAACTGTGACTACACCTATTGTTCTTACTGCCATGTTAAACATATTAAAATTTATTTACTTGGTTTATTAAAAGGAAGAAAATATTTGGTATAGTTACCAAACTAGAAATAACTAAAGTTCATTGATATTAATTAAAGTAAAACGGTAAGACTCCTACAAAGTTCAATAAATGAAGAATAATGAACAATTAATCATTGTTCACTGAGGAATATGGTCCTCAAAAACCAGATTATTAACACATATGAGCAATTTAATTTGGTACACAAAGAGTTGCAAAATATATAACAGTATGAATAAATAAGGCATGGATAAGAGCACACAGTCCGAGAAATCAATGAAGACACCACAGAGAGGAACTCAAGTGAATGAACATATTTATGAAAGTAGATTGCCTCTATTTGCTTTTTAAATGACCAAAAAAGGAGATAACAATGTGTAAAACAGTTTGGAAATAGATTTTTAAATTTTTAAATACTTTTTTAAATTTTTAAATAATTATAGACTTATAGGAAGTCACAGAAACAGTACAAAAAGCCCCATGTGCCTTTCCCCCAGTTGCTCCCTCTGGGGACACCTTCTATAGGGCTGTATGTCGACTGTGATGCTGGTTACACACATCTGTAATGGGGTAAAACTGCTCAATATCAAAACCAGTACGAGCCATAACTGATATCCACAACACTAGTATATGACTGTTAATCAGAGTACAGACTTGGTTCAGTTTTCACCATTTTAAACCTGCATTCATTTGGTCATTTGCATATTTAGTCTCATACAATTTTATCAAGATACAGCACATTTCCATCACCATAAAGGAACTCCTTCATGTTATTTCCTTGTATTTGTATCCATGTTGCCACCTCATTCCTCATTTCTATCCCTGACAGTGGCTAATCTCATCTCCATCTCTATAGTAATTTTATAATTTGGACAATTTTGTATAAATGGCATCATTCAGTATGTAATATTTTGTCATTGATTTTTCACTGAGCGTAATGCCTTTGATGTCTATCTAAGATCTTACAGGAATCAATAGCTTTGTTATTATAAATAAAATATAAATTTTATTGCTGAGTAGTATTCCATAATATGGATATATAGAGTTTCAATCACTCACTCATTGAAGGACATTTGGTTGTTTGCAGTATCTTGCTTTTAAAAATAAAGCTGCTAAAAAAATAAGACAAAATAAAGTAGCTATGAATATTTGTGTACAGGTTTTTGCATAAACACTTCTCTGAAGTGAATGCCCAACAGTGCGGTTGCTGGTGGTCTCTGTCTCTGAAACTCCACAAGGCCGAGGCCACACGGTTTGGTTCTAGTTCCCCCTCGTCATGCCTCAGCCTGGAGACTGTCCCCAGGAAGTACACTGGGCTGCCTTAGGGTTTGCCACATTTGTCTCCTTTTTTTCAGGGATCGCGGTCCTACTCTGCTGATTTTCTGAGGCCTGTTTACAGTTGTTTTTATATATTTTGTTGCAGAAAAACAGTCTTCAGGGTTTCATAAAGAAAAGGACTTCTGTTGCACCCCTAACGTTTGATTTTCAGTTGGAATCTGAAGAGGCTATTATTGCTAAATCCCCGGCTATGACAGTATCAAAGAGCACAGAAAACAAGTCACGTGGTATTAAAAAAACAAAAAGGTAACCATCGTAGCTACTTCAAACTTTCAATTTCGAGTTTTAAGGCATTACTTCAGATTCGTCTTAGATTATGCAATCCATATTAAAAGTCAGCTTTGTCAAACAAAGGTATATTTCATAGTGCTTGTAAGTTATAACATACTAACTAGATAAGCATCCAGAATATTCTTGTGTATAGACCATTTATTATAATACTGCACATGTTGATTACAGATAGTAATTATAATTCTTAACTTTTAAAGTAAGACTTTTCTTGAGCTGTATTATATTGCTGCAAATTAATGTCAGGATTTATTTCAAACTTTAACCAATGTACTACTGTCAACTGATGGTTGTTGGCACTGATTCAATGCCAACAGGAACCCCAGTATGGGGTGCAGTGAAGAAGGAAACTTTATTCAGTGCAAATAACTCAATTGCGATACAGCACAGCTGTGAGAACAGCAAGACTGTGGACCAGCTCAGCAGTGTTGCAGCTCAATTATGAAGCAGCATAGGTGTGGAACAGCAAGGTGTCCATGTGGAAAGGAGGCCCCTGTCTGGCTAGACAATTCTGCTCTGTTCTGCCCTGCTCCACGTGCTATTCTGCACTCTGGTTCTGCAAGACATCTTCATTGTTTCAGCTTCAGCTGAGGAAACAGTCTTCAGGCTTTGGTAGAAAGGGAAAGTGCACTCTCAGAACGAGAGGAGAGCTGACTTACATAGACAGAAGTCACTACTTCTGGTCCCTGATTGGTCTGTTCTCATGCAAATGAAGGTGCCAAATCCTAAATGTTTTTTTGGTCCAAAAGGTACTGTCTTCATTGGTCAGAAAGGAGCTGCTCTGACTGGTCCGTGAGGATGCTGATGAGGCTATAACTGCAGCTCTGATTGGACAGGGAAATTCCAGTCCGACTGGTTGAAATACAGTTCCAGGAACTCCTTTGTAAGGGCTGCTCAAGTGGCAGGAACACAGTGTGGCCAGGCAGTTCAGTGCAGCCTTCTCTCCCTGTCTGTGCACTTTGTGTGAAAGGCCCCTGTGTGGAAACAGCTGCTAGGCTCTGTGTGCTAAAATCTGAGCCCAGCTAGCCACCAGGAGTCTTTCTTGGTAAGTATCTTCTTTCTCAGGGTCTACACTGCGAGAAAAAGAAAAAGGTCCGCCTAGAAAATTAAGGAAGCTTCTTTGCGTACTTGTAAGGAATAGTCTGAATACAGTATGTCATGCTTGGTCTTTCACTGGCATTGTGTATGTATAGAATGCTATATAATTTTTGTAGGCATCAGAAATGTAAAGAGAGTCCAGACAAAAGAAATACTGAGATGTAAAACCAAGAGAACCTCTTTGAGTGTCTCTTTTCTCCTCACTCTTGGCCTCTTAATTTCTTACTGCTTTTAAGTAGCTCTTAGGTGTCTTTAAACAAATATTTTAACATTTTTCCACATTTTTTAGTTGTTCTCAGGAAGATAGCTGATCCAAACTACCTAGTATTCTATTTCCAGAAATGAGACATAAATTGCTGTTTAATATAATACTAGATTTTACTCATACTTGAATAATTCTCATTCTGATACAACTTACTGTTTTTTCTAGGGCTCTAAACCAAGTTCAAATAAAAAATCCTTGCAGATAACTTTTGCTTATCTTGGTACAATAGCTTTGCTATTACATGCTATTATAATTTTCATGAATTGATTTTATTCTATAGGTATTTATTGACTATTGCACTCTGAAGATACAACAGCAACAGGGGAATAAACCTGTGTATTAAAGTTCAGTATGTGGGGGGGAATTCAGATAAGTGAATAGGCAAACACCGGTTGCTGCAGAGAGATTCCTAATGGGAGCATCTGCCAAAGTTTTCTAGAGGGAATGGCAGCCCAGGTGAGACCCAGGGAGCTAGTGAAGAGGCAACAGATGTAACACAGGAAAATGTGTTCCAGGCCAAGGCAACAACATGAGCAGAGGGCCAGAGAGAGGCAAAGGAGAGCCTAGTTCATTTCAGGCTCCAACAGTAGTTCAGTGTCGCCGGACTAGGATGGGATGTGGGGTAGAGACTGGAGAGGGGCCTAAAGAAGTGAAGCTGAAGAGGTAAGTAAAGGCCAGATCACCAAAGGCCAGGCAAGTCTCCTAAACCAGTATGGAGCTACTGAAGGGTTTACACAGGGTGATGCATATTCAGATTTGGATTTTAGAAATATCATTGAACAGCAAGAGAGGTTGTTAAAAATTATGAGGGCTCCCTAGAAAACCCGAGTTTTTCCAAATTCATATTATCTCCAGAAACTGCCTCTTCCTGGAAGCAACTCTTCTTGCAGCAAGTCCTTTTCTAGTCATAACAGAATGATTTTTTTAAATAACAAAGCATAAGGCAGAAAGTTTCTATCTTCCTATCACTAATAATATGCTGGTTATGGTTACATCAGTTTAATTGTATAGATTCAGTTCCTCCAAATCTTGAGATGGAGCTCCTGGACTTACAAACTATTTTAATTGTAACTAAGAGACAAGTCTCCATCAGTGCTCACAAAACCTCACTGCAACACTGAACAAAGATGTCAATTTAATTCACACCACTTTCTGAGTTTTTGATTCAGTAGGTCTTGGCAGGGGCCTGATAATTTGCATGTTTAGTAAGTTTCCAGGTAATGCTGATGCTGCTGCTCCTGGTGCCACCCTGTGAGGCGCTGCTGTACCTTATGTCCCATCCTAATCATGCTGCCTAATGCCAACATCTGTTCCATTCCTTTCCTTGGCTTGCTGAACGTCATAGCAACACACAGCCTGGAGCTGATTGATGAAACCTGCCCAAGTTTATTTGTAGCTGAGCTTTGCTTTCGGAGTAGTAATTTCCACCTCAGCTTCACGTTACTATTACCTGGGGAGCTTTAAAATAATTGGATTCTACTTTAATTGGTTTGGAGTGTAGCCCAAGTATTACTATTTTTAAGGTCTCTCAGATGATTCTTATATAAAGATAGGATTGAAAACCATTAAAATTCTTTGTCAGTGACTCCCAGAGACATCTTTTCTGTGTTATTATTAGCTCTGGATGTCTGCACTTTTCTTGGATAAATGGTAACTGATAAAGGTGATAGCCTCTATTACCTAGAAATATCTTCCTAGGATTACTTTTCTGATAAGCAGAGAGTTTTATAATCATTCAAAAATATCTCTCAGTCCTTTTCTTTTAATTGGTACATAGTTTTAATATTTCTCAAAACACACCAAACCTACCCTTCTCTGCAACTTCTTGTAATTGGATCTTTTACAAAAGGGGCATACTCTTTAACAAAAGTTCCTTTAAAAAATTACCTGTGATAAAAAAAAATTTAGGCTTCTGGTCAAGATGGAGGCATAGGTAAACATGGCTTACTTCTTTGCACAACCACAGCAAAAATTACAAGTAAGCTACAAAATAACAATCATCCTAAATTGTCAAAAATCAAACTGTATTAAAGTCAGACAACCAAGGAATTAAAGAAGTCACCTTCAACCAAACTGGTTGGCTGAGAGGTCGGGGGACGGATGCAGAGATGTGGAGATGTGGAATGAGCAGGTCCCACATCCACATGTGATGAATAAAAATCAGGAGGTATACTTTAGGAGGAAGGGATCCCAGCCCCACGCCAGACCACCCAACCTAGGGTTCCCAGTGCCAGGAAGATAAATCACTGTAACTGCTGGCTGTAAAAACCAGTGGGGTTTGGGGTAGCAGAAGAAACTGCAGTATTCTCAGGTGTCTCCTCTTAAAGGGCCCACAATGGACTTAGGCCACGTGCAGACTTACTCCTTCTGGGCCCCAGCACCAGGGCAGCAGTTGGAAGGGCACCAGTGGCATACAGAGAGAAACTGAAGTACCTGGCATCAGGGTGAGTGCCAGGGGACAGCTTCCTCCCAGACAAAACTCCAGAGGCCTGGCAGTGGCTATTATCCCTTTTCTGAGCCCTCCCACACACAGTGACACAGAGCAGTGACCCCATATCAGAGACTCCATCAACCTGGTTCACACGGCTTGCCTTGCCCTAGTGATTACCTAAGGCTCAGCCCTATCCAGCTTACTGGTGTGCTTTTCTATAATAGGCCATGCTACTAAGATAGGAAGTCAAAGCAGTTCTACCTAATACATAGAAGCAAACACAGGGAGGCTGCCAAAGTGAGGAGACAAAGAAATATGCCCCAAATGAAAGAACAGAACAAGACTCCGGAAAAAGAACTAAACAAAATGGAGATAAACAATCTATCAGTTGCAGAGTTCAAAACACTAGTTATTAGGATGCTCAAGAAACTCATTGAGTACTTCAACAGCATAAAAAAGACCCAGGCAGAAATGAAGTTTACACCAAATGAAATAAAGAAAAATTTACAGGGAAACAACAGTGAAGGGGATGAAATCAAGAATCAAGTCAATGATTTAGAATTTAACAAAAAATAAACAACCAGAATAGTAAGAAGAAAAAAGAATCCAAAAAAACAAGGATAGGCTAAGGAGCCTCTGAACAACTTCAAATGTATGAACACTCAAATCATAGGGGTGCTGGAAGGAGAATAGAAAGAGCAAGAAATTGAAAACTTATTTGAAAAAATAATGAAGGAAAATTTCCTTAATTTGGTGAAGGAAATAGACATACAATTCCAGGAAGCATAGAGAGTCCCAAATGAGATGGATACAAAGAGGACCACACCAAGACACATATTAAAATGCCAAAGATTAAAGAGAGAATCTTAAAAGCAGCAACAGAAAAGCGTGCAGTTACCTACAAAGGAGTTCCCATAAGACTATCAGCTGATTTCTCAAAGGAAACTTTGCAGACTAGAAGGGACTGTCAAGAAGTATCCAAAGTGATGAAAAGCAAGGACCTGCAACCTAGATTACTCTATCCAGCAAAGCTATCATTTAAAATGGAAGGGCAGATAAAGTGCCTCCCAGGCCAGGTAAAACTAAAGGAATTCATCATTACTAAGCCATTATCACATGAAATGTTAAAAGGACTTATTTAAGAAAAAGAAGATCAAAAACTATGAACATTAAAATGGCAACAAATTCACGACTATCAACAACTGAATCTAAAAATCAAACTAAGCATACAAGCAGAATAGGAACAGAATCATAGATATGGAGATCATTTGGAGGATTATCAGCTAGGAAGGGGAAAGGAGAGAGTAGGGGAAAAGGTGGAGGGATAAAGAAATACAAATTGGTAGGTACAGAATAGACATGAGGATGTTAAGAATAATATAGGAAATGGTGTAGCCAAAGAACTTATATGCATAAGCCATGGGCATGAACTAAGGGGGAAGATTGCTTAAGGGAATGGAGGTGTACTGGGTGAAGGGGGACAAAGGGGAAAAATTAGGACAACTGTAATAGCATAATTGATTATATATATATGTATATTTTTTGTAGGTAGATAGCAGTTTAATAGGCAAGGGAACTTGCATACAGTGCTGGTCTTAGGCATTGCAAAATGAATAGATCTCTGCATTCATCCAACAAAATCTTAAATTTTATATAGAGACCTTAAGTGGGTTCAGTCACATATTTAGTCCAGACAGCCTCAATGACGCCTTACTTTCTCAAGGCTATGTCTTTGGAACAGCTCCCACTGTGCGAACAGTAGGCAGAGTGTACATTCCAAGGACAGAGGAGGAGGTGAGGAGCTTTCGATTGCCTGGGTCCAACTTAACAGTCAGCCAGCAGTCATGTCCTCTTGTTTACTTCCTCCAACAATTTCCCTGGCTGGTGTGGTTCAGTGGATTGAGCGTGGCCTTCAAACCAAACGATCATCAGTTCCATGCCCAGTCAGGGCACATGCCTGGGTTGCCACGTCCCCAGCAGCGGGTGTGTGAGAGGCAACCACCCATTGATGTTTCTCTCCCTCTCTCTTCTTCCCTTCGCCTCTCTCTAAAAATAAATAAATAAACTCTTTAAAAAAATTCCCTTTGATTTAACATATGTATATTTTTTTGAAAAAGAAAGACAAAAATTTTTAAAAGAGAAATGAAGTGATTTCTTTATTAGCTGAGCATTCAGTACTGAATTATCATGTGAAAATGGCAATTTTACCATGTATAAAGTAGTAAGAAATAGAAAATAAGTTAGAGGCAAGAATGTAAATAATTTTTTGGATTTAATAGATTCTTCTCATTAGGAGAATTTTTTCCTAAAAAAATATATCCACACTGATGCCTGTCAAAATATTCCTCTTAGAAATATTTTTATGAGAGAAGGATGAACTTACACACAGAAAACATAATTAAATATGGATAGAGAATGCAGTTGCAGCCTACAGTAATTTAATTGGTTAAATTCCTTCTTCCTTTAGTTCAATACATGTCTTAAACTCTGTGTGACTTTAGCCTGGCGTAGAGATTAAGAGGAATGGCATTTATAAAGCAGTTGCAGGCTTGTCTCCTAGCTTTGCTTCCTAGTAGCTGTGACCTTGGACAAGTTATATAACTTCTTGGTACATCAGTCTCATCATCTTTTACAGTAGGGATAATAATAATATGTAACCCATAGAGTTGCGTGAGTTAAATGGATTAATATATGCAAAGAGCTTAAAACTGCGCATACAGTAGGCACTCAGAACAACAACAGAGACTGATTTCTCTATGACTGAAGGGAGTGTCAATACCTGGGGGAAGAATATTACGGGCAGAGGGAAGAGCAAAGACAAAGGTCCTTAAGTTGGAGCTTAAGTTCCTTTTCTTCAACCAAACAGCTGGAAAATTTGCTGTGCCTCCGCGTGGAGGCGAGGGGTGAGTGGGAGCGCACAGAGGGAGGCCTGGAGGGACATTCGGTGGAAATTCCTTTACTTATAAACATGAGATTGGGGGAAAATTTTTCTGTCTTCCAGTGAGAATTTTAAATTCTATTTCAGTTTGCCAGGAAACAATGGAAGGGAAATGACAATCGCAATTATATTTTACAGGTGTCTCCATGGTGGTTGGGGGCAAGAGTGATAGCGCAAAGAGCAGACAGAAGTTTAGAGGCATATAGTAGTTCAGATAAGAGATGAAGGGTCTTCAACTAGAGTGGAAGTAATAAGGAAAGAAGTGGTTGGATTTGGAATGTATTTCAAAGAAAGATCTAGTGAGAGTTGCTGACAGATTGGGAATGGGGAATGAGAGAAAGAAATCAAAGATGACTGCAGAGTTTTGGGCCTAAGTCACTGGTTGAATGGAAATGGCGAGGCCCGTAAGGAACAGATTGGGAAGGAGGTGAAAGTGAGAATTGGGTTTTGAATATGTTAAGTTTCAGGTGGCTATCACATATCTAAATGCAGAAGTCATGCAGTGGTTGGAAATATAAATTTGGAGCCCAGGGAAGAGTTTGGGGTCTAGACTATGCATCTGGGGACATCAGCCTATAGGTAATATTTAAAGGTGTGGGACTGGGTGATATCAACTACGGATGAGTGTCTGAGGTCTGAGGACAAAATCATAAGCATTTGGAGATCAGAAATAGCATGAATTATATACCATTAACTTCCTTACATACCATCAATAGTCAGTTAGAAAATTCTTTTCAGTCTGGAAAAAAATTTCTGTTTACAGTAAATAAGCGCTGTGATCTGGTATCTGGGCTGATCCTTAGTCCATGTCCCACCACTTTGACTCAAGTCTGGCAATGTCCCCAGTATCTCATTTAACAATTTTCTAGCACATTTTTCTAAAAGGGTTAATTAGCCCCTGAATAATAGTTTCCTTCAATTTTATAATAACAGCAGTTTCCTGTCTCTCTACTTCAAATAAATATCACTAATATTTTTAGCTCCTGCTTAACTGGTCCCAATCTTTTACATTTTGTACTATAATATATGAATAAAACAACATCCAAGTTTTTATAAATGGGACTTCAACACATTTTTCCAAATTTATTTTTTAGATTGGTTTTATAAATTTTCTGATTATTTTAATTGCATTAATTTTATTTCTTCCAGTTACATCTCCTGTGAAAATAAGGCTCAACCTACAAAGAGTAATTTTAAAAAATTAAATTTAAGACCACACTTTGTGCCATCAAATATAAAAAATCAAGAGGGCAAAGCAATAGGTAATGCTTTGTGTAATGTATTTATTTCTCCTTTGATTTATTAATGAGTGTTTTTATTATACACTTTAGTATTTATTAATTTGTATTTTAAAGTTTCTTGATAAATTGATGTCTTTGTTGAAAGCATTTGCTTGAGAGTATATGGGTTATAACTGCAGTGTGAAAGATTTTAGTGAGCTATAAAAAAGAATTTCTTAAGAGGAAGAGATGTTAAATATCAGAATAGATAATTTATATAATTCAAAAACTGGGAATATATTTGTATGTTTATTTTTCTAGAAAGAAAATCTCTGAGTTTCCTTTCAGTTTAACCCTAAGAGTTCCCTTGTTATTGTTTTTTTTAATCAATCAAGTATAGACATCTTGCTTAAGAATCTTACTTTTCAGTCATGTAACTAACACTTGCACTATTACCCATTGCATGGTCAATTGTTATAAATGTTCCATGTGTACTTCAAAATAATGTATACTCTGCAGTTGTTCAGTGAAGTGTTTTTTATATATATATGTATGTATCTTTCAAGACAAATTTGTACATTGTGTTTTTTAATTCTTCTATATCCTTACTGATTTTTCTGCTTTCTTGTTCTGTCAATTACTGAGAGATTTTAAACTTACTATCTTATTTGTAGAATTGTCAATTTTTGCTTTACATACTTTTAATATAGTTTAGGCCACATTACTAATTGCATAACATTTCACAATTATTATATATCTAGTGAATCGAGCCTTTTTCATTTTAAAATTATTTCCATCTTATCCAATATTACAGTAGTTACACAGCTTTCTTTTCACTAACATTTGTATGGTATATCTTCCTCCATTATTTTATTACCACCTTTCTATAACAGTATGACCTAGATTTATCTCTTATAAACATCAAGTTGCTAGATTTTAAAATCTATTCTGGTAATCTTTGTCTTTGAATGGAGCATTTGGTCCATTTATACTAAATATAATTAGTAAAATCTTTGGATTTAAATTTGCCATTTTATTTTGTACTTCTTATCTCTCCTGTTGACTGTATGCTTCTTTTTCTGCTATCTCATATCTTCTTTAAGATTTAATTTGAAAAATTTTAAACTTTTCTCCTTTAGTAATTTGAAAATGATATAATCTCTTTTCTTTAAATTATTACACTAGGAATTACAATATGCATCCTTTCAAAATCTAATGTTACCCTCCTCTGGACAATAAAAGCATCTTAGAACACTGTAATTATTTTACTCCCATACTGAGTTTTATATTATCACTCAACTCCAAAGTCTCATCTAGATATCATCTAATCAAGTATAGGTGAGACTCCAAGGTGAGTCTCCATCCTGAAGCAAAACTTGCCTCCAGCTGTAAACCTGTGAAACCAAGCAAATTATGTGCTTCCAAAATACAAAGATGGGTCAGACACAGGATAGGCGTTCCCATTTTAAAAGAGAGAAATAGAAACGAAGGAGTGGTCAGTCTCAACCAAGTCTAAAACCTAGGAAGGCAAACTTCATGGGGTTTTAAGGCTCAAGGCTAATTCTCTTTGGCTCGATGCTCTCTCTTCCGGACCCACTGGGGCCGAGGTCCTGCCACTGCAGCTCTGCAGGGTGGAGTCCCAACCCCCCATCCCAGAGCTCTGCTAGGCAGGGATCCCATTTATGCAACTTTGCCCGGTAAGAGTCATATCCCCAAGGCTTCAGCCTGCCTACCCTAACTAAGGCTTTGGGTGGAAGCTCTCAGGCCTGTTGCAGCTGAGAAAATGGTCTCCATTTTCGAAACGGAAGAGGTGGCCATTTTTGAAACTGATTGTCTGGAAATTGCCTTGGCAGTCATTCTTCCCTTGTCTGAACAGCACGTTTGCAACAAATAGATCTATGGCCCCATCCTGTGAAACCTAAGAAGTTCAGTGGTCCTTCATTTTATCCCGTCTCCATCTGCTTTAATTCAAACTGGCAGTGTCTCTGCTGGAATAGCTGACTAGGTCTGTGGTTTGCACCAAAACCAACCTTCTTTTCAAAGGCCTGTCTCTCCTACCCTTAGTGTTTTCTTTTGAACATATTTTCTCATTTTTTGTAATATGGACAAGCTGAGAATTTTCCAAATTTTTGAGTTCCTGTTCTTTTTTGCTTAGCAATTTTGTCTCCAATCCATTTCACTCTTCTCACATTTTACTACAATCAGTAGGGAGAGACCAAGCTGCTCCTTCAATACTTTGCTTAGAAATCTTAGCTAACTATTCAATTTCATTGCTCACAAGTTCTACCTTCCACAAAACGCTAGAACACAAACACAGTTCAGCCAAGCTCTTTGTTACTTTATAACAAAGATAGCCTTTTCTCCATCGTCTGATAGCATGTTCCTCATTTCTGTCTGCGACCTATCAGAATGGCCTTGCCCATCCACATTTCTACCAGCATTTCTGCACATGATTATTTATGAATTCCCTAAGAAGATGGAATTTTTCTCTACAGCTCCCCTCTTTCTCTCTTAGTTCTCACCAGAATTGCCTTTAAAATCCCTTCATGGCCATACTGGCTTTTTTCAAGCATGCACTTCAAAACTCTTTTTGCCTGTACCCACTACCCAGTTCCAAAGCCACTTCCATACTTTTAGGTATTAGTTTCAGCAGTATCCCACTTCTCCATACCAATTTTCCTCTTAACTCAGGCTACTGTAACAGTCTACTATAGCCTGGATGGTTCAACAACAAATACTTATTTCTCACAGTTGTGGAGGTTGGAAGTCTGTTTTTGGTGCCAGTCTGGTCAGGTTCTGATGAAGGCCCTCTTCCAACTCTCTCCTGTCTCTTCTTATAAGGGCATTAATCCCATCATGGGGGCTCCACCCTCATTACCTCATCTAAAACTAATTACCTCCCAAAGGCCCACTTCCAGATACCATCACATTGAGAACTGGAGCTTCATTGTATAGATTTTGGGAGGGATACAAACATTCAGTACATAGAAACTACCCTAGCTAAATTACACCTCCCTGTATTGCTCCCACTCACCAAAATCTGTTTATTTGTCATAGCATGTATCTCAGTTTATAATTATTTACTCCTTTGTTTCTTCACTTGTTTATTTTCTGTATTACCCACTAAAATGTTTGCATCATTGGGCAGGAATCACAATTCTAGAATCTAACACCAGTGCCTGGCATATTGTAAGTGAGGTTAACAAATAACTGTTCATTGAATGAATACCATACATTCTATTCAGTTTGTTACATCTTTTTTTTATCTTATTTATCCTCACAGCATCCATATTAAGATTATGTACTACCATTTCCACTTAATAGCTGAGACAACTAAGGCTCAGACAGGTTAAGTGACTCAAGGTTACACAACTCACACACATGAAAAGTAGGTTGTGATCCCAGACCCAGACTTTCTAAATCCAAAGTCTGTGTGCTTGACCCTACATTATGCCAACTTTAAGACAACCCACTAAATGATAATCCAGATTGATAAAACTCATAATTACAGATGGAGGGGATTCAGGGTGAAGTAAATACAAGGTCTGACACAAATACTACCCCTTTTTTATTACAAATTTTTTAATAACAAAATCATAAGCATGTAATTCTATAACATAACAATATCACACTCAAGCACACCATATTACATTTTAGATGAAATGTTCAAATTAAAACTATGAATTATCACACCCATATGATTACTCTACCAACCACACTCAAGCAGGAGTTACTTCTTCTGGACCCTATATATCTCTTTTCAAAGGAATTCATGAAAAGATTTCTTTGACTATCAAGTATGATTCTATTTTATTTAGAATATCATTTTTTCCCAAGATACAGTTTTATCATATTATAGCAAGTAATTGAAAGTTATATTCTGTTAGTAGAAATTTACTTTTAAAACAAATTATTCTAGAATATATTTAGCCCCCAAAATATAAAAGCAATTTTATGTAAGCAAATAAGATGAAAAACTACATTTCTAAAAAGTTTACTACATGTAAAGAAAATAATTCATTGAAATTAAATTTTTTAAAAAAGTGGTCTAATAGTATGGAAATATCATTTATGTTTGGTTTGTTTCTTCAGAACCAGTAGAAGAATATCTAAAATCAAGATCTCATAGACCTTTTCTTTTTCTTAAGGATGTAGATGAGGTAGGTTTAATTTGTATGTTTATAATTACTTAATAGCAATTCAGACTAACCCAAATGATTTTATATATGCTTCTAGCAATGCCAAAATCAAATGGATGTTAGGATTCAACAGCATAAGATTTTAAAGTGATTTTTATCTCTGATATTATGGAAAACTTTACATATGGAAATAATAGAAAAAAATAATATATTATTTGTTACACAGTCAGTACAATAAAATTATTTATTGAATATTATGAGGTCTAGCAGTTATCATAAAGTTGGTTAAGATAGGGCACCATAAACCATACATGCACAAGTTAAATATTTTTTAATTTAAAATATAAAAATATATATCTATTTGTTAATCTTTTGATGTTTTGCCAAACCATTTTTGAGCATGCTATAGTTATTTAAACTATATAATTACAATAACAACACTACTGAGTCTTGATAATCAATTGAGCAGAGGTTCGTGGACATACTGAAAAGTAGCTGACTAGCCTTGAGCATTCAGCATGCCTTGGATATCGTTCAGTAGGTTTTATCTAGGAGACTAGAGAGAGAAATTAATTCAGAGAATCAGCAAAAGAACATCATTTAAGAGAGTTTCTTAGATATCAATATGTTTATTATTAACCTTGCCAATATGGATAATGAAACATAAAGAAATACATACTTTGGACCACAATTAATAATATCCTATAATTTTCTTGCATATCCCAGCTTTTTATAATTTTAAAAAATATTGACAGGATCCACTGTCCAGAATATTAATTTCATCCTCAACCACATGGTTTATTTGGGTTCATGTGTAATAAAAATCTCCCAAGAAATATTGTAATATCACATTAAGTTTACTTAACATAATAAATTTACTAGCATCCTATATAAAACATATAACATTTTAATTTAAAAAACACAAATTAAAGTATGCATATATTTTTAAAAAATAAATAATACAGCAAGACTAATAAGAACACAAAGTCCTTCTATGCTTTCTGCTCCATTTTTTTTTCCTGTGGCAACTATGAACAAACTTTTTAGGTTTCAATTCCTCTTATAAATAACTTTATAGTTCTAAAGAATGAGCTTATACTACTGTTGTTTTATTTATCAACTTTAAACATTAAATACTGAAGAATCACTAAAAGAGATTTGAATCAGCTTAATTACGCTGCTTCATACCTCACCTCTCTCCCTGTTCTGTACCACGTAACTTCTTTTTTGCTTCTATTGTTAACTTTCGTACCTTAAAATAATATATCTAAAATGTTTTTCTATTAACTTTAATCATTAACTCTTGATTCACCTTTATATAAGATGAATCTTAGCAGTCTTATTTTCTCCATACCTCTTTCCATAAGTCAAACATACCTTTACTTTTACAATTTTGAGGTCAATGATTATATTCAGTTTGCAACTCTGATTAAGCCCTTGTGTTTTGTCTATAAGTTAATTCTAAAATTCCAAAATTCTATTAAGAGCATTTATGTTATTATGACATTGTAAATAGCCATTCATCATAGAGCAAAGTAATGTGTTAAGAATATGTTACATCTCAATGGATACAAGGTGAAAAAAACATAGGCTCTCTTTCCTTATTCTTCATTAGTTACTCAAAAATAATGCTATGTATTAGTTTCTCCCATATTTCGATCCTGTGTGTCTTGTATCATTTTCTGGAGTATTTAATTGCCTTTTTTTTTCCGTTGTGTAGCCTGATGATAATAGCAAACACTTATGTAGTACTTAGGTTTGCCAAGTACTGTTCAAAGAAATGCATACACGTATTGCTATATATGTATAGCTCAAATAGTTTTATACATACACATATACTAAAAAATATTTATATACATTATGTATACATACATGTATAAAATATACACCCACAATAACCCAGTGAAGTAAGAACTATTATTATTCCCATTTTATAGATGAGAAAAAAGAGCCATAAAGAAGATAAGCAACTTGACTGAGATCAAATCATAAATGACAAAACCAGGAGGAACCCAGCAGTCTGACCCATGCCCTTTACCTCTAAGATACGCAGCCTCCAAAAAAAAGAAGCATGTAGCCTAAGTGGAATCCATCCCGGTCTTCTTACTGAAATTGTTCAGGAAGCCCAGGGACTACTTATTTTAAGTTTGATCCATTGATTTTAAGCCTCTTGGCAATTGTCATGGGGCCATTCACTCCTGGTTTTGTTTCTAGATTCTTGTATCTCCTGTCTTATTTCTTCTTGTATTTCATCTTTATTTTCCAGAATACCTCTTCAAGAAATGTCCCTAGAAATGGCATGTGGATGTCTAGGAGTGTATTTATTTCCTACATACTTGATTGATAATTTGGCTTAGGAGAATTATAGGTTCAAAATCATTTTTTCTTTAAACTTTGAAGACATTGCCTTACTGTCCTATACCATTCAATGTTGCTATTGAATCGTTCTCCGTCTTTTGTAAGTAATCTTACTGTTTTCTTTGGTTTCTTTATCAGTATTGTTTTGAAATGTCTTGAGAATATGACTAAGTGGTAATTTTACTTCAATTTATTTTGTTCAGTGGTCATTAGACCCTACCCTAAAGCCGAATATCTTTCTTTGGTTCTAAAACATGTCCTTATAGTATCTTTTCCCATTTTCATTGATTATTAATGGACTGATGCTCTATATACCTGTCCTCTATTTTTGTCTCTTTAAAACTTTGCCCCTTATTATGGAAAATTTTCTTAACTTTTTCTTCTGATCTTTTTACTGCATTTTTGTTCACTAATAATATTTTAATTGTTTTATTGTTCTTGGTTAGTTTTTTGCTTTTCATAGAATCCTGCTACATTTTTTCACAAAATTTTCTGATGATATTAGAATTTATTTTCTTTTTAAGTATATTTTATTGATTGTCATTACAGTTGTCCCAATTTCCCCCTTGTCCCCCTCTACCCAATATCCCCTTCCCTCCAGCATTCCCCCAGCTTTAGTTCATGTCCATGGGCTATTCAAGAAGTTCTAATGGTTTCTCCATTTCCTATACTATTCTTAGCATTCCCTTGTCTGGTCTGGTACCAGCCAGTTATGCTTTTCAATCCCTACACCTTTTCCTTCACTCCCCCCCTCCTCCCTCCCAGCTGATAACCCCCCCAAATGATCTCCATATCTATGATTCTGCTCCTGTTCTACTTGTTTGCTTAGTTTGTTGGGAGGTTTTTTAGATTCAGTTGTTGATGGTTGGGAGTTTGTTGCCATTTTAATGTTCAGAGTTTTGATCTTTTCTTAAATAAGTCCCTTTAACATTTCATATAATAATGGCTTGTTGATAATGGACTCCTTTACTTTGCCTTGTCTGGGAAGCACTTTATCTGTCTTTCCATTCTAACTGATAGCTTTGCTGGACAGAGTAATCTAGGTTGTAGGTTCTTGCCTCTCATCACTTTGAATACTTCTTGCCAGTCCCTTCTAACCTTCAAAATTTCTTTTGAGAAATCAGCTGACAGTGTTATGGGAACTCCTTTGTAGGTAACTCTGCTTTTCTCTTGCTGCTTTTAAGATCCTCTGTTGATCTTTAACCTTTGGCATTTTAATCTTGTTGTGCTCCTCTTGGTGTTCATCTTGTTTGGGATTCTCTGTTCTTCCTGGACTTGTATGTCTATTTCCTTCACCAAATTAGGGGAGTTTTGCTTCATTATTTTTTTCAAATAAGTTTTCAATTTCTTGCTCTTCCTCTTCTCCTTCTGGCATCCCTATGATTCAGATGTTGGTAAGTTTGGAGATGTCCAGAGACCTTTTATACTTTTCTCAGTTTTTTGAATTCTTGTTTCTCCTTTCTGTTCTGGTTGAATGTTTATTTCTTTCTTATGTTCCAAATTATTGATTTGAATCCTGGCTTCCTTCCCTTCACTGTTGGTTCCCTGTAGATTTTTCATTATTTCACTTGGTGTAACCTTCACTTCTTCCTTTATGTTGTTGCTACATTCAATGAGTTCTTTGAACATCCTAATAACCAGTGTTTTGATCTCTGCATCTGATAGGTTGGCTATCTCCATTTAGTTCTTTTTCTGGAGTTTTTTCTGTTCTTTCATTTGAGCCATATTTCCTTGTCTGCTCAATTTGGCAGCCTCCTTGTGTTTCATTCTGTGTTTTAGGTAAAGCTGCTTTGACTCCCTGTAAAAGGTACCTGTAAACTTCATGTTGTGGAGCCTTTGGTTATTGCCAGGGTAGGGCAACCTGCTTCACTGCTTTGTGACTCTGTGTGGGAGGAAGGCTTGGACAGGGGACTGTGCTGCTGCCTGTTTTCTGGGGATTTGTGGAGCACTTCCCCCACTTCCAGTCACTTCACCCACTCCCTGTATGTGACTGGTGCCCTTCCAGCTGGTGTTGAATCTTGAAGTGGGTGGGTTTATGTACATTTTCTGATAGTCCATGCCCTTTAGGTAGAGTTTCCTGAGAATCCAGCAATTTCTTCTGTTGCATCAACCCCTACTGGTTTTTGCAGCCAGAAGTTATTGGGATTTATCTTCCCAGTGCTGGCACCCTGGGCTGTGCAGTTGGCATGGCACTGGGATCACTGATTCACAAAATATCCCTCCCCATTTTTCTACTGCATGTGAATGTGGGACCACCCATGCCTGTTCCACCACCGCCACCACGACTGCCTCTCTATGGCACACCATGTCTCCTTGCCTCTTTGCCCCATTTCCTTGTCTCCACCCCTCCTCTTCTCCAGATGAATGTGGTTTCTTTGTATCCTTGGCTGTCAGACTTCCATACAGTTCAGTTTTCTGACATTTCTGGATGTTATTTCTTTTTAGATTTAGTTGTATTTCTTTTTGTGGTTGCATGAGGAGGTGAAGTGTATGCCTCCATCTTCACAGGAAGTAGAATTTGTTTTCTTAAGTTAACTTCTGTTTCTTGAATTACCTGTTTCTTCTGGTATCCATGTTCTTTTTGTTTATCATGACATGTACCTTTGGACTGGCTGACTTTTTATCATATCCGGTAGATCTTCATTTGTTCACAATTAGAATGAAGGCATGGATTAATTTTTCTATGAAACTGCCCTTCATTTTACAAATAAGTCTCTCTCCACGATTGAAAGCTGCTTTGTGTATATGGCAGAGTTCCCAACCAGGTAGCCTTACTGTAGGGCAAGAAAGCGAAGCCAGCTGTTTGGCTGGCCGTCAGCTTTCCAGATGTTAACATGAAAAGAGTTTCACTCTGAGAAGCTAAACCCACACTAGCAGGAATTTTATTAAGAGAAGGGCACTTATTTTAGCCTGGAATTAATTAAATGCCATTTTCTATAATTCTGTCAGTGGAATAATGTAACTGGGAGATGGGGGAAAGCAGCAATGGTTCAGAAATTCCATAGACAGATTTACGGTTAACCTATCTCTTCCTAATATTCTCATTCCTACAGTCAGTATCTGCCAATTCTAAGCTTGGAGTTTCATCAGAAAGTTGGAAAGATATCATGATATATTTTTAGTTGCTCTATTACTGTACTTAAGCTTCAATTAACTTTCTTTTAGAAATCTGAAATCTCTCATAGACTGTTTTCTCTCTCTTTCTCCTCTCTCTCCCCCCCTCACTCTCTCTCTCTCTCACATGTACACATCCCTCCATGTTCTCTCTCTATTAAAGTCCCATTTTCTATGTATAAACCCTGCCCAAGTCTCTCTCTTACCCATGAGCAATGAATGTTTAGAGAAAACACCAAGTAGTCAAGCTAAGGGTAAAAGAACTAAACTGAAATTTGAGCTGTTGCTCAATGGACAGAGTTTATATTTTGAGTCCAACCAAGTTCATTGGCAATAAATAAATAAATTAATTAATAATCTTTGTAGGAATATAATAAATTCTAGACTCTCCACATTATAATGGTGATAATGTCCAGGATAAATCCAACTTAATAAAGAACCAAAAAAATTGAACCTAATCTCAAAAGAGAAGACAATTAAGAACAACTTTGAAAAGATCCAAGTGTTGGAATTAATAGAGTTTATTATAACTATGTTTAATTAAAAAATAAAATATGTTCACAGTGAATGAAAAAAGAGGAAATCTTATCAGACAAATAGAAACTACTTTAAAATGTGAAAATTCAGCTGGATGGGAGTAGAAGACAGAAAACTGTTCAAGAACAACAATTGAAATTAAAAAACAATAAATGAAGAAAATGTGAAAATTCTAGAACTAAAAGTGTATAATACCTGAAATGAAAAAATTCACTGGTTGATCTTAAAACAGAATAAAGATAGTGTCAGGGAATTTTAAGATAGATCAATAAAAATTATACAATATAAAAAAAGGAAAACATTTAGTATAAAGGGATACAGGAACCTGTGGGATAATACTGAAAGGTCTGCCAAATGTATAATGAGAGTCCCCAAAGGAGAGGAGAGCTAGAATAAGGTAGAAAATAGTGGTCAGAAACTTCCTTCTTCGAGGAAAAACATAAATTTTTAAATTCCAGATGCTTAGTGAACCCTAAGTAGGATAAATATGAAGAGAACCATACTTAGGCACATAGTCAAACTGCTGGAAACCAAAAATGAGGAGAATATCTTGAAAGCAGCCAAGGGAAACAAATTACATAACAAACAATTAAAAATACTCCTGACATCTTATTAGAAACTATGGAGATCAGAACTATAAATACCAGTAGACATTGAACATCATGAATATACTAAAAGCAAAAAAAAAAAAAAAAAAAGAAAATTATCAGCCAGAATTTTGTACCAAGGAAAAGTTTCCTTCAAGAATATTCTTATGACATTTTCAGTAAAAGAAAACTGAGATAATTTATTGCCAGCAGACCTCTGTTACAAAATACACTTAAGGAAGTCCTTCAGGCTGTAGGGAGATGACATAGATTCTTATCACTGGGGTTGTTGAATTTATAAAATGTATTTTAAATATTTTAGTTATGAAAATAATTGCATTATTTTTCTCCTTTAATCTATTGGGTGGTAAATTATAATAACATAACTGTTAGGAACCTTTAATTTCTTGATAATTTGATTTGGCCATTATGAATTGTTCTATTTGTATAGTGTTGAATATTAATTTATTTTGAATTTGTGAAAATTCATCACCTTCTGGTACCTCATCTTTTCAGACTTTGATGTTAAGATTATACCAGCTTATTAAAAGAACTGAAAAGTTGTTTACTTTTTAATTAATTAATGTTAGCTCAGTAATTTTCTTTATGTTAAAGTTTCTCTGTTTGGCTTTCAAGACATCTGTAATCTACTTCACAACTCTCCTTCTTACCTATTCAAACTTGTCTTTTATACTCAATAAATGATCAACGTCCCCTGCTGTGAATATGCTGGGGTTTTTTTTACTGTCTTATGAATACTCTAGGCTTTCTGAGATACTCTCATTTTCAAATTCTAGCATTAAGTTCTTCCTCACTGATGAAATCATTCCTGTCTATTGCAGCCCTCACTAATATTCCTCTTTTATAAACTCTTTCTCATTTATTAATTAGCTTGGTTCTTAGTGATATTTCCTTATTACATTATTTACTAATGTTTCATGTATGCTAATCATATCTATCCAATGAGAATATGAGCTCTTTGTGGACGAGATTCTTATGCTTTCTTTTTATCTCATATTATCCAAAACTAAATATATTCTGTACCTAGTATGAAAAAAATGTAGCGCTAAACAAATGTTTGGCTTGTTGATGAAGATTCACAAGTTATGTTGTTTGTATTTACATATGCATATGTATATTTTTTATATCTAGATATGTGTATTTAAGTGAAAACAGAGGGAGCCAATGTGAGACTCTAACTTAGGAAAATCTGGATAATTCTTTTCCCAGTTTCTCCCCCTTTGTTCAGGCTATTGTGCTGCACCAACTCTGTGTATGAGAGAGTAAAGCTTGTTTCTAAATTGAGAAGGGTATGTTTCTCAGTATTTGAGCTTTAGACTTTCCCTGAATTTGGAGTAATAAATTTATATGGATACAAAGGCTAGGCTTTAAAGACAAAGAATAAAAATTAGTAAAAGTGTGAGCATAGGCAAATTTTTAAATTTCTGTAGATTTGTTTCCTTATCCATAAAGTGGTAATAATTCCCCCCTCATAGGTTATTTTTTAGTAATTAAATGAACATTATATTTTAAAGTAGTGAAAGAACTAGCTTGCTATTAGCTATCATAATTAGACATTCCAAATGTGAATCAAATATAAATGATCAATATACACGGAAAGAAATGATTTTTAAAACAGTTTTTCTTTTTTCTGACGTTTAGGTAGAGTACGCCAACCCCTTACGTTATCTGCACTCACAGCATAGACAAGGATGTACAAGAACACTGCGTCCTACAACCTCTTCTGTACCCAGCACTCAGTCTAACACTTATAAGGAGAAAGATGCTATTTTGTTTACAGGTATACACAATGTGTGTTTATATTAAAATAACTGAAAATTAACTGCATCTAACTTTTTACATTACCATCTAACATGTATGTGGAGCAGAAGATTCAGATTCATGGAGCCCTAATTATTTGTCTTTCTCTCTGTAAGTTAAACTTGATTGCAGTATTTTAGTTTTTGGTACAGTTATTACTGAAGAGCCACGTGATGCACTCTGTTACATTTTTTTTTAAATGCTGGTCAGGAGATGCTAAACTGATAGTATCTAAACTGATGAGCTGTAGCTCGCATTTAGAAAAGCATAAGCTTAGGTCATTCAGGGTTCACTCCCTTGTGCTGGGAAAGAGCCAGCCTCATTTGAGGGCCACAGTTGCTTGGAGGAAGATAAGAGCCGAGTTCTGTTAGCAAAGAAGGGGGAAATAACTGTTAAATAGGCCACCCCCTCTTTAATACATGATTCTTTAAGACTCCGCTTAAGGGTCACATCTTCTCCAGAGTGTTCCTTGATGTCAGTGACAGGTGGGTCTACTCTTTTAGCGCAGCAACATCCCTTTTATAAAATTTCTTGTGTTTCCCTATAGAAGAGGCCACAGAAGTAGAAAAAGAAGAAAAATGTATTAAATTAAATTAAAACTAGGATATTTTGTCCCAAACTCAGAGAACATCTGTTATATATTACGATATGAAGTAGTTTGAAAGAAGATTCCAGAAGTTGGTTCATCGTTCCATTTGGGTTTGGCTTGGTTCCTGTATACCCAGTTGGCAGAGGCAAGGATTGATTTTTCATTTCTCTTCACAAGCCAGGTTACTGCAACCCGGCCCTTTGTATCAAGCAGTGGACCTGTCCTTCTCCCACTTGCCTTCCCCTTTTGTATCAATGACATCTACACAGTTGCTGAGGCCAAAAACCTAGAAGTCATCCTTGATGTCCTTTTTTCCCTTATACTCCATGTTCAACCTACCAGTCAGTACAGCTGGCTCTACCTCCAAATTATAACCTGAAGCCCACCATCCCCTCTGCTACAGACCTTGTCTAATCCACAATGCCTCAAGAGCCTTCTAACCGATTACGCCATTGCTACTCTTGCTATCCACATTGCTCCTTACCACCACAGACTATCCATCCCTGGGCAGGCATTGGGATCTTTCTAAAGAATAAATCAAACTACTTTATTATTCCATTTAAAACTCTTCAGCCCCAGCTGGTGTAGCTCAGTGGATTGAGCACTGGCCTAAGAACCAAAGGATCACCAGTTCGATTCCCAGTCAGGGCACATGCCTGGGTTGCAGGCTGAATCCCCAGTTGGGGGCTCTTGAGAGGCAACCACACATTGGTGTTTCTCTCCCTCTCTTTCGCCCTCCCTTCCCCTCTCTCTGAAAAGAAATTAAATAAAATCTTAAAAACAAAACAAAACAAACAAACAAACAAAAACCTCTTCAAATGATCTCCATTTTAACCAGAACAATATCTCAACGCTTCACTATGGCTTATGTGGTCCTATGTGATTTGGCCCCTGGTGCTGTCTCATCTTATCTTACTCCACCCTCCCCCTCATTCACTACACTCCAGCAACCCTGGCCTTTCACTTCCTTCAGATGCCAAGCTCGTTGCACACTTCACTTGCTCCTTCCTCTGCCTAGTAGGCTGTTCCTCAGCCCTTCACCCGGCTGCCTCCATCTCTTTCTCAGATTCTTGAGAGAGGTCTTCTACAGTCTCCCTAGGTGAAGTACCATGTTTATATTTTTTCGCAATACGTACAAGTAGTTGAAATTATTTTATATATTTTTTATCAATTTACTTATTTATTGACTCTCTCCTCCCTCTAGAACAGAGCTTCCCAACCAGTATACCATGGTAACCTGTTGTGCTCAGAGGGTTATAGGTGTACTATAGGTGTGCTGAAATATCCATCCTTTAACTTTCAAGACTGCTGGGTTGACCCTAAGGCAGCCTGGCGTCGATGCTCTCACGTGTTTATCCTGGTGTGTTATGCAAAGGATACTAACTAAGAACGTTTGCCGTGATGTGGAAAAGGTCGGGAAGCACTGCACTAGAATACAAACTACTTGAGGACAAGAAAGAAAGCTGAATTTATTGCTAATAACATGTATGTCTGGGGACACTTTTGAAAAGGTAGAGAAATGCTGGATTGGCCACCAAGCGTATCTGGAAGAGTTCAACCTTGGATACTTTGTTTATGCCAGTTGGCCAGATCTATTTGACATTTGCTAACTTCCCTCCAAACCAACAGTGTTTAACCATCTGAGGCTTCATACTGGCTAATAAGACTTTACATATTGGAGATATTTGTAAATTTGGGAATACCTTTCTTCCACAAAAATCTTCAGGACCAATTTTATGTTTATCTGATCTAAACATTAGGTCCTTGATTGTATGATTAGATCCAAGATAATCTTTTCCAGTTCTATCTTGTTCACTTAAGAAGCTTCTACTGAGTAGCTACTGCAGATCAGGCAACATACCAGGTGGTTTGTATATGTTATTTTATACTGTAAAGTATTTCATACAAGATATTTTCCAAATGCCATAGTATATGCGTGCCTTTTATAAAACTCTTTTTATAATTTCAGCTCAAACTGAAAAAAACCCTAAGGAATCATTTGATTTGGTGGGTCACTTAGAAGATTATGTAAATAAAAGGTAATTTATTTTTAATTTCTAAACATTTTATTCTGTTCAATGATGTTTCTTATAAGAAGAGTTCTGCCTTTCATTTCCTAGACCAAAATGAATTTATTCTGGATTGTTACTATTTAGGCCACACTACAGTCCAATGACTAATCCTAGACTGTTCAGTGAGTCAGCATTACATTTGGACCTTGAACACTTGTTCTATCTGCTACAAGTTTACAGTCAAATGGAGAGAAAGACGTGGAAAAAGTGAATGGAGAGAAGACCATAGTGTTTTTTAGACACAAATTTAGTAGAAACACAAATTTAATTACACTACAACATGGACGTGAGAAATGTAGCTTTTTATTTTTATATAAAGTTCATCTTCCTCATGAGATTCTCAAACTCTGTAATGAAAAATCAATCTAGTGTGCTTTAAAATGTTTGGCGCAATAATATGGGGACTTTTTGGGTTTATCTCAGTCCTTCTCTTTCTTTCCGAGATGGGTTTTGTGACATTGAGAAAAGGCACTTGACGAAGGGTCTGTTAATATCCTTGTACAGCTGGTCTCCTTCCTAGATGTTCTCTGACTGCTGCTCTCTGTGCTTCCTGTCTGTATGGTCTATTCCCTCTGAATTTACATAGGGCTCCCTCTTTACTGTCATTACTATGGTAGGACTCTCTGAGTCTCTGCCACATCCTTTGTCTGCCTGCCCTTCCAGCGGTGTCCAACCCACGGCCCACAGGCCACGAGTGGCCCAGGATGGCTATGAGTGCGGCCCAACATACAATTGTAAATTTACTTAAAACCTTTTCTTTGCTCACCAGTTTTAATTCGTGTCTGTGTATTTAATGTGTGGCCCAAGACAACTCTTCTTCCAGTGGGGCTCAGAGATGCCAAAATGTTGGACACCCCTGCTAGACTATCCGACACTTCTGCCAAGCCTTTGCTATGGGTTACCCCACCGTTGCACTGCAAGCCCCTTGGCAAACCTAGACTCAGTGACCACGTCACATGTGAACCAAGGGAGATCTGAAATGAAAATCATATCCTCTCCACCTAACCACTTTTCTCCTAGAATCTCAACAAAAGAGTGTAGAAATACCTCTCCACCTTTGATGTTGTCCTCAACCTACACAATATTCCTTCTCCCAACTCAAAATCCAAAGAGGCACACGGACTACTGTCTTGCTTCCACCACTGCTTTTGCGGTGCCCCCGGCCAAACCAGACAGGAATGCAGGTTTTTTTCAGGTTGAAAGTTTATAGCAAAGGGTTTGGGGGAGATGTTGGCAGTGACTTTGAGGAATGAGCGAAGCAGACAAAAACTGACAAGCTGAAATCAACCCTATAGACAATCATGCTGAACTTGTGTTCATTTTCAGGAAAAAATCTCCTCCACCAATGAATGATTTTCATATAAAAGGAAATAAATCTGTCAGAAATGATCAATTAAGTGAGTGTCGTTCAGTAGGAAAGAAAAGTATGCTCCCCTTATGCATTGAGGATGAACTGAAAAAGCCAAATGCCAAGATAATCAACGTTAGTCCGGCAAAGACAGTCACTCCTCCCACGGTAATAAGAGTATCTACTACTGTTCAGTAAATATGTGTATTCGCACTCCTTTCAGGAATATCACATTCTAGTGACCAGAGTCTTTGATAAATTCTTCTTTCGGTTTCACACGCGTAAAGTTTTAATGCTCTTTTTAGAATCATCACCCCCAAACTGGGGATTCCTTTGCACCAGCTGAACATGTTTTGTTTTCTTTATGAAGAATGCCTTATCAAATTTTCTTGATTGTGGAGAAATATAAAATTTAAATGGTGTTTAAAAAAAATGAATCATGCCCTAGCCAGTGGGTTAGTTTGTTGCATTGTCATCCCATAGCCGAAAGGTTCTGGGTTCAATTCTTAGTCAGGGCATGTAACTAGGTTGCGGATTCAATGCACCATCTGCAGCGTCTGGAAGGCGCTGCAGAAACATCAACCGGTTGATGTTTCTCAACCGGTTGATGTTTCTCACTCACATCGATGTTTCTCTCTCTCTCTCTTGAAGCATTGAAAAAATGTCCACGGGTGAGGATTAAAAAAAATGAATCATGTATCACTTTTCTATCAATCTACTTGAGCCATTTCTACTAGAAAGTACATTTATTAAAGGCAATTTGGTAGCTCACAGAGCCACTAGGAAGGCTAGAAAGACAATGTGCCTTGAAAGCTATCCAGTCAGAAGTCACCAAGTTACAGCCTCGGGGTGCTCTCTCTACTAGCGCCCCTGCTGCTGATCACAGATAACAGTAGATAACTCTGATTGCCGGCAGGGGGCACTATTTCTAAGGCCTTTGCCTCTGCAGCCCATCAAAGCTAGATATATCTACCACCATCCTGACTAGAACAGTTTTCACAGTGCTCATTTTGTCATAGTGCTTGATTTTTCTGAACTAAGGACTTGTCTTAGATATAGTTTATTGGTAGGTCGCAGGTCACATGTCTGCGCCCTAACTTCAAGGGAGGCTGCTAAAGCTAGTTTCTGCTTCTCCCTAAGGTTACATAGACTTGGAAGGTGAAAAAAATTCCTAAGGTATTGGACAGACCAAAGATATGACAGATCTCCATTATGGTGGCTGAGTGGATAACATCGGCATTGCCAGTGGATTACAAAACTAAATCTTCTGTCATTTTTGGAGAAATCATAGGCATTAACATGTCTTTCAAAATAAGTACACTAATATAAAACCAGGTGGATCCTAGTTTCTTATAATTTTAATTATATTTCTAAAGGGAAAGTAGCTATCATTGAGTCAAAGTTTACAAAATAAATACTGGTAATCTTCATATCTAACAGTTTCTTTGGAGTTAGTTTTTTTGCCCTAGAATGGAAATTTGTGGAAGAGTTTACTGAGTAGCTCATACATACAGATTTTGCTACCACTGTGATAAAAATAATCTATTTTTAAGTCAATCTACTACTTTAGCTACTTTATTCTGCAAACATAAATATTTAGCACTTTTTATGTGCTGTGTTGGGACATAATAACAAATATAATCATTGTAAAGATAATTTTAGATTTTCTGAGTTATTTATTAGGATATTCAGACTCTGTAATTTGGGCTTGTAATTGGTTATGTCTCTTATGACTTCGACTCAATCCATTTTCTGATGTGCTTCTTATTTCTGAACATGGAAGCTAAGAAATGTCTGAATAACGTTTCATTCTACCAGTATCCCACTTTATTTCAAAAAGGATTTTAGGAGGCCAAATGTTCAGATTTTAACCCTAACATCTCAAAAGAATATTAAGAAGAGAAGGAAGTATGTCACATACAAGTACTTGGGTTTTGTGTGTGTGTGTGTGTGTGTTTGAATACCACTATTGTTCATATTAAAACTCCTATGTAGTCATTTTTAGAATATTTTATTTTATGTATAAAAATACATGTAGCTTTCTTGCCCAACAGACTGATGACCAAGTACTCTTTTCTTTAATCTACAGGAACAAAATGATACAAATCCCATAATTTTCCACGAGACTGAATATGTACAAATGTTACTTTTGACAACAAATAGACTTCCTTCCCATCCTATGGACAATGGAAACATTTGCCCACATAAAAAAGCAAATTTGGTTTTAGAAAAAAATCGTAAACTTCTCAGATCTTTAATTAATGATAAATGTATTACTTCTTCCAAACCTAAAAGCACTACCCCTACAGCATGGAGGAAAGGTATACAAGCAATAACTTTTGAAGTGAGCCATAGAGTTGTAGAGGATAAATTAAAGAAGAAAACTACTACGCAGACATTCAAAAACACATCCTGGAATAAACTCCAAAAGTTCTCAGAGCCTTTTTCCAGCCTAACGAAAAAATTTGTAGGCGTCCTTGGTAAAACTGTTACTCAAGAAATGATTGCTAAAACTGGCAAATTTGAAAGACTATTGTCTACAGTAACACCAATGAATAAATTCAGCGCCTCACCTGTCAAATATTGTTCAAAGCCTTTAAAAAGTGTACTCAAAGTCCATAAATTATATAATGTAACTCCACTGGATGATTTGTTAAAATTTTCGCATGAAAATTAAATGTCTTATATTGATTACAACAATACTTGGGTAACAACAATCAAAACGTTTCAAGGTCATCAAACAAATTCTTACCTGAACAGTAATGTTCTGATGGATAGTATAAAAAAGCAAAGCACAGAAATTGGAGTTACAAATCAACAGCAGTCTAGGAAAAACCAACGTTTTTACAAAATAAGAGGACAAAAGAAATACTTATCAACAAGAGGAAGTAGTTCATGAATTTCTGTTATCTCATTTGGAGTCCTCAACCACCAGCATTCCTACAGCAAATAGTGATTCAGACCAAGAATGTCACAAACTGATTCTGGTAATTGGCTATTAGAAACCAATACGTCAATAACCTTACTCTATACTTGAATATTAAAAAAGCAAATGTGCCGCTAACCTGATGCATGGGGAATTAATCATTTTGGATAATCATTGTGTGTCAGCATTTTGGATAATCATTGAAAAATAGTATTTTACATTAGTATTTCATGTAATTAAAAGGGCCTTGTAAAATTTCAAATAGTTTTTTGTTAGTGTTAGTACTTCGTTACTGTAAAATGCCTTTTCTTCAAGTATAACTTTGGCTTTTTTCTGAATTGTTAAATAATTTAAAGGAATAACCTCTCTTATAAGCTAAGTAATTTTGGTAGCAAATTCAATAAAGTATTGAACACTTTAAGTACGTTATTACATTGTTATTTCACTGTTTGTCATTAACTTCTCCTTGACCCAAACAGTATAAAGGCAGAACTCAATTTAGATATAAAAGTTACATTTCAAAAGTTTAGTTGTAATCCATTTGTGAAAGGGTTAAAAAACAGAAATCTTAACTGGTAGTGCTTGAGGAGATGTGAGTTTAATTAGAAGCACTTCAATTAGGGAAGGCTTTGGAGGCCTTTCGAAAACTTTCAAGGATGGGGAGATAAACTTATGAGGTCCCTGTTTCCGGCTCAGACTGGAGGTGTCCTCCTGTGTGTCATCAGTGCTGCTCTTAGATGTCTTTTCACCAGAGGCAACTAGAATGTCAAGGACAGAAAATAGAGACGGGAAGAGGTGAGAGGAGAGGAGTGTGATGGGAAACTGTAAATGAGAAGCAAGAGAAAAAGGCTTCAAGATAAGGTGCTGGGCTCAGGAATGTTGGAGGTTGGGGAAGAGATACAGGCTTTTTACATTTCTTCTGGTTCTGGCTGGGAAGAAGCAGCAGCAGCATCTCAAAGTCACGAAGTCATCGTCCTCTTTGTCCAACAAACAGGGATTGACCCTCTTGTTCTCTTTACTTGCTGTCTTCTATTTTCCCTCTATCCCTACCCCACCCAAGTTGTCCCTCCTCCCAGGCTCACTGCAAAGCAAAACAGTTTCCCTAAGTATCCTGCTGGCTGAGAAGATAAAACACAAACTCTTTTTAATCACTGACAAAAATAAAAAGAAATAGAAAATACACCTAATGATAGCACAGTAATGATGATCTTTTTTATTTTTTCTGGTATTCAGTATAAGATAAACAACTGTGGGCCTTGGATTTGGGCAGATGTGAAGTGAATGCACTTGGGCAAATAATGTAAACTATTTGAGCCTCACCTTACTTGTATCTCTTCCTTAAGAAGCCAGTGTGGTAGGCAGAATTCCGAAGATGTTTCCCCAAGATCCCATCCCTTGTTATTAAACACTAATTTAGATACTGCCTGGAAAGGACTTTTTGCAGCTGGACATAGAGTTACTAACCATCTGACTTTAAAATGTGGGAATTATTCTGAATTATTGATGTGCCCACTGTAATCACATAATCCCTTAAAAGCAGAAGGCAAAAGCAAGACAGAAGTAGCAAAAGAGAAAGCAAGAAAGATGGGGCAGAAGTGAAGTTTAGAGACTTTATTTCCCAAGGGCAATAATGTTAAACACTTGTTTATAATATTTCCAGTTTTTCACAATTACTCATTTCCTCCCTGCCTTTGTCATGCTTGTGCATAGCTAACGTATTATTTCTCTACTCCATTGACTTAGGCTTGCCCATGTGACTTATTTTATTTTTTATTTTTTGAAGATATTATTTATTTATTTAGAGGGAAAGAGAAGGAGAAAGAGAGAGACATCAGTGCACGAAAGACACAGTGGCCTGCCTCTCATAGGCCCCCAACTGGGGACCTGGCCTGTGACCCAGGCAGGTGCCCTGATCAGGAATCGAACCAGCGAGCTTTTAGTTTGCAGGCCTGCACTCTGTCTGCTGAGGCACGCTAGCCAGGGATATGCGACTTAGTTTAATCAATAGAATGTGAGCCAACATGATTTGCATGATTTAGTTTTGCTCCTCTTGCTCCTGTCCTCCACCATAAAAATATCATGTCTCAGTTAATGGCCATTCCTTGAGCCAGTATAAGACATTTGGGGCCAAGGCCAGCTGAGTCCTGCAAAGACCCCAAAGAGCCTTAGCCAATTCATGGCTGTCATGTAATATGATCAAAAAATAATTTTGTAAATCACTAAGACAATGGAATTGTTTCTACAACAAGGACAGATTAAAACAATCTTTTGGGGACTTTAACCTTTGAATTTAATTTCCCACAAGGAATTTCATAGTGGGAGGGTGTTTTATTCAAAATTGGATATCTCTGTGTTGTTAGCATTTTATTATTGGAGTATGTTAATCTCATCACAGAATCTCTGATGAATCATACTGGGCAATGGTCTGGCCATAATTTAAGATGGGAAATGAAAATTTTATCTTGACACATCATAGTCTTGGAGTTAATTAATATAATGATTAATGCATTCTGTATGCAAAATTAACCCTATTGAACAACATGTCTGGGAGAATCCCAAAAGGCACAGTGTTGGAGCAAACTCATAAGAAGGACTTCCCTGCTAGCTGCCAATCTCCTCTCCAGAGGGTGCTAGATACACCCCTGATTGACTGTAAAGTGATGATTAAGTTCAAAAGCAAAGGGAAACTTAGGGAAGAACACATTTCCCCGCTCCTCTTGTTTCCCTGTGGAGACAGAATTTCCCTATGGTAATACTCATGGTCTCATGCCCCACCCATGACTCACTTTTCGCCACTGAAGAGGAGTGAGAAGCCTTATCAATGGTGATAACAATTAGCCCAAGTTTCTTGACTGGATAGGACTAATGAATTCAAAGACCCTAATCCTGCCCTGGCTGGCATAGCTCAGTGGATCGAGCATGGGACTGTGCACCAAAGGGTCCCTGGTTCAATTTCCAGTCAGGACACATGCCTGGGTTGCAGGCAGGTCCCTAGTTGGGGGCACGTGAGAAGCAAATACACATTGATGTTTCTCTCCCTGTCTTTCTCCTTCCCTTCCTCTCTCTCTAGAAATAAATAAAATCTTAAAAAATGATAAAATAAAATAAAGACTCTAATTCTAGGGATTCTATTATTTTCTTCCATGTTTGCCCCAAGTCAGAGAGCACAGCAATAAATACAGCAAATGTGCGTGTTCTGCAGACTCAAACATTCCACTGGGTGGGATATCCCGTACTTGGAGATGGGAATGCAGAACACAGATCTCAGCAAGTCCGTCTAGTTCTCAAATGTAAACCATCCTCTCCAAACAGCTTGAACTGTTTTATTATTGCTATCAACCTGCCTTTGGTGTATATCTCCCAATTACCTCCAAATTTCAGTGGGGAAAGATGAGCATTATTCTTTATTCCAGCATATATTTTCTGATATACTTTCCCAGAATGCCTGTAGTCAGAGATACTGATTCCATCTCATAACAATGAGTGTGGATATGGATGGGGTGGCAGGAAGAGAACCCCCAGAGCAATTCAGACTGTTTGCCAGTCTTCAAACTCCCTTGCTTCCTGAGCTATACTTTCCTAGATCTCTAAGTCTAACACTCTAGGGCAGCCTCACCTATTCCCATGCCTACTCCAGCTCCTAAAACGCTAGCCTCGGCTGGACCTAGGGTCCTACTTATTCCAGCACGGTGACTGGAAGTTTATCATAGGTTATCTACCCACAAGGAATACCTATTTGGGGGAACATACATCACTACATTTGAGGTGATATTTCACCATCTTGACCATATTATTATTACTGGCTTTTGGGTTCTTGAGTTTTCTAAGATAGAAATGAGGAGGAAATCCCAGAGAAACTTGATCTTATTAAGCTTATGCTCAAGCACAAGGGAGGCAGCACGGAGGAAAGGAAGCACTGACTCAGAGTCTGGCTTTGCTTGGCTGCTTTTATAAACTGGGGACAAAGCAGGCTGTGAGAAGAAGCAGGCTTTTTGAAAAAGGTGGGCTTGCAGGGTTTTTCATTTCAAGGTGGGGTGATTTCTTTATTCAGCTCTGTTGCCTGGTAACTATGTTCATGCACTGTGGGGCAAGATGGTGGATTGTTCATCATTTCAAGATGGTGGACAGTAGGGAGGTCATATATTAGTCAAATCTCGATCACCTGTGCTTGCAGGGCAGTAGTTTCAATAAGTGAGGAAGCAAGCATTTAGAAGAGAGATAAAATCTGCTACCTCTGCATTTTCGAGTAAGGAGTGGAGGGGTAGTGAGATTCTTGCCATCAGCTTATCCTGCAGTCCTCTGGCCAACTGGTCTTAACTTGGCTGCCCGGCCACTGGGTATTTTTCCATCCCTGGGTCCAAATCCTTATGCTGTCTCACTGTAAGGAGCATATCTGGAAGCTTATCTTTATGTTATGTGGATGAAAAAGAGGCCACATACTAAATCTGACAAGCTCGGGGGGAGGCCTACATGGTGAGCCTTGCAAACTCAGAGACCTAGAGTAAACAGATAGGATGGTCTGAAATTAAAACTTCCCAACTAAAAACGAGTCATGGTGGATAGTCATGTCCTAGGCTAGTATCTTCCTTGAGAAAGGTCAGTCTTTACCTTAACTGAGCCTACCTATTGTCTTTTTTGCATCTATGATTGTGGCAGACTCCAGCCAGCAGAGTCCGCCTGTTGTGACTGGAGAAGAGACTAAATACACAGGGGACAGCAATCCTGGTGGGGGGAGGGGACAGCATGGCTTCCCTCTCAAGGGGAGAGTGGCTATGAGCACCTTGGCCATTCTCTCAAGAGGAGAGCACCTTGACCCCTTGTCTAGACAGGCTTTTATTGTTTTTCTCGGGTCTTACATCAGAGAAGGATTTATTATCTATTACATAGAATATTATTGTCTACATTTTAGGTACAATCAAGGAAATGAAAATAACATGCAGAGGGGAATGGTGGCGAGCTTATTTGCTCTGTCCTTGGGAAAATTCACACAGGCTTTGGAAATTACCTTGAAGGTAGACAATACACATTTGTTGTTTTAGACCAGGGTGATGGAGTTTTAGCAAGAGCAAGCCATAACAGTCTGCATGCATTTTCTAGGCCTGATTCCCAAGGGCAAACTCGGTTTGAAGGTTTGGCTCCTGCCCACCACCTCACTTCTGTAGATTTTCCATACAGAACTGAGTCACATTTGCCAAACCAAAACAAACCGGTCCCCTACATATGATAATATACCTTTGGAATGTCAGAATAATCCCCTTTTCTCCAGACCTCTTAGGACACAATCTCCCACCAGAACACTTATTTTGTTCTGCTTACAATCTTTATGTGCTGTAAATGTTAAATGTTAACTGTTAACTATCCTACACCCACCAATGTAAAAGAAGTTCTGTGTCTCTCCATTTTACTCTTTATCCAATCTCAGAGATTTCCCAGCTTTGCTTTCTCCCACCTCCCTAATCACTGGTGGACTTTCTGTTAACCCCTATACTTCTTCTCTTTTGATTCTGATGTATAAAATAGGTGGTAAAACTGGCATTTTCCAGAGCATTTTCTCAATATGTTGAGATTTTGCTTCCCAGCAATTGTCATCAGTTTGCCTCAAATAAATTCATAAAAATTCTTACAGATTTGGATGTTCCTTCTATGGACAGTTACACAGAATAACAAAACCTTTGTACACCTGATTTAGAATCTACACCTGAGGATCACAAGATGTGTTTACTTCTTCCAGGATTCCACAGCCAGGTACTCATGTTTTAAAACAGCAGACCTAAATTTCTGCTAATTTTTGACACATTTGATCCAGGAAACTTTCTCTCTTAACTCTACTGCTCTTAGGCACTAACCTGGATGTCTCTTTCCGGTACCACCACCAAGTCTCCCATTTACTACATATTTGGTAGCAGGGCAATACATTTTTCCTTTTTCACTTCCACTTCTCTTTCCCTGTCCCCATCACTCCTAAACACATACACACACACAAACTGGCAGTCTAGATTTTTGTGGGACTTACGCAGCCTTCATGATTAGAAAATCATTATCACGTGATTTTGAAGTGGAGCACTCCTTCAAGACTTTGGTGCCCTCTGGCCATCTGGCAGGGAGTGAAGTCACTACTCTTAAAACAGCACATACCATTTCCATATCTTACGAATTGCTTATCAGCCAGGAAACCTAATAGCCATCAGATGGTCAAAATTATTCACAATGGTCCTGGCCAGGTAGCTTAGTTGGTTGGAGAATTGTCCTGATATGCCAAGGTTTCAGGTTCGATCCCCTGTCAGGGCACAAGCAAGACTCAACAACCAATGTTTCTCTCTGTAAAAATCAATAGTTTTTAAAAAGTTATCCACAATTAAGTGGATAATTTGAGGAGAGTTTAATAGGTGGCTACCAAGGTATCAGCTCAGTGTAAGGAGACAAGGGATAATGTAATGCTCGGAGCTAGTAACCACACTAGGCCTATGGGGCTGAAGGAAAGTGACGACTAGAAGTATTGGGGAAGAACAAACTTCACCCTCGAGTCTTCTTTGGCTGGTCTGATAAACAGACATGAAACACATTAGCAAGAGAAAGAAACCAAATTTAATACATGCATGTGTTTGGGAACCTGCATATATGAGAGAGTCAGAGACCCAACATGCAGGAGAGGTTCAGAGATAGGAAAGGGAGTTAAAGTATGTAAGACATCCTGAGCTAGGGAGGTAATGTGCCTGGGAGGCTTCAAAGGGTCATTGCAGGACGGTAAGGATGTCTGTAATGTAATTACATTTAGTAATCAGGAGTTTGCCTCGCCCTGTAGATAGGTCAGAGGAAGTTACCTGTATAATCTGTTATTATGGGCAAGGCCTGGATTCCAGTTCTTCTGGGTAGTCAAAGGAGGGGCAGAAGTTTCTCTTGAGCCTGAAGCTAAAATTGTCCCTTGCTCAAAACAACCCGAACACCGAAGAAGCACGTCCTGGGGTGGCTCATTCTGATCTGCCGCAGAGGCATGATGATGGGGAGAGGAGTACGGCAGCCCATGGTGATGCCCCAGGGAGGAAGCTGAGGTATTAGTAAATACCCTGGAACTCCACCTTCCTTTTGCCCTCTTGTGCCTATAGTGCCTCCCATTGGCTAAAATCAACCAAAAGTCCAGGGTTAAGACTGGGCTGGGATTAAAATGAGGCAAGAGACATGCCTAGGGCCCAATATATAAGGAGTTACTTCCCTGCCTGAGCCCTGCGGTGCAGGGTGAGCCCTGAGAGTGAATGCCTCCTTAAATGTCATGCCCCAGGTGCCTCTCTGGCCTCACTCTAGTCCCAACCCTGAATCCAGAGAGCCCATTGATATAACTCATAGAAATAAAACTTCCCAGGGCATAGAACTGGGTTCGTGAGTAAACTGGAGAATCAACTGGAAGATATTCAGCGCATACTATCAGGAAGTTTCTTATTACAGTAATTCAGAAATCTGTGGCTGCCTCTGAACTTCCTTGATCTGCTACACTTGATCTAGGAGTGTTTGGGGGTTTTTTCCCCCTTAATCCCTTGATCTTTTTCACCCAGCACCCCAACCCCCTTCCCCTCTGACAGCTGTCAGTCTGTTCTCTGTATCTATGAGTCTGATTCGATTTTGTTTGCAGAGGACCTGAATAGACACTTCTCCAGAGAGGACATACAGAAGGCCAGCAGACGTATGAAACGATACTCAATGTCACTAATTATTGGAGAAATGCAAATTAAAACCACAATGAGATATTAAGGCACAGATGCCGGAATGGCTATTGGATAATTTAAAAAATATTTCTCCTTTTCCTGAAAGCCATTCAGATATTTTAAGACATTGGAGATGTCTCATTTTTCTCTAGGAGTCAGATGTTCAGGATTAGACACAGGTGTGGTGTGAGCAGGAAGGTATTTTATTTCAGTGCCCAAAGGGAGAATCAAAACCAGTCATTATTAAAGCTGAGGAGATATTATTAAATGTAAATCCTATTTACCACCAATTTCACCCTTTAAAAAACTTTTATTCAATATGTTCTCTACCCAGAAAATAGGTGGGACATTGCATTTATAGCTATAGCCGTGGGATGACAACAAAAAAGGAACAAAGAGCAGATCAGGTCCACAGTCACAACGTAGATTCCAAAGTGGCATTGAGTTTGTCAACATGCCTAATTTTTTCAGGCAGTAGTTAATTTGACCCAAACCTAAGTGCAGACTTCTGTGTGAACCAGAAACTAAGTATGGGCTCTCTGTTTCAGATATGAAATACATGTGGTTAGTGACAATAATTGGTAACTAATGCCTCTAAAGCCAATTCTATTTCATTCTTTTGCTTATTTTTTTCTCTCAACATCCTTACTATCCTGTTCTTTTCCTCTTTTCTTTCATGGAGTTGCTTAGGACCTTGGATTTAAAAAGGATCTTGAAAATCTTCCAGGCCAGGGCTATCGATAGAATGCTCTGCAGTGACGGAAAAGTTCTATATTTGTGTTGTTCAATATAGCAACTGCTAGCTACATGTGGCCATTAAACACTTAAAATGTTTCAACAGCAGGGTTTCTCGGACTCAGCACTACTGACATTGGGGCTGCATAATTCTTTCCTGTTGTCAACATTGCTGAGAAAATTCACCATGTGCAGTAGGTCCATGCACAGTCATTCTAAATAGAATGAAGTTAAATAACTTCAACTTCACCCTCTCAGCTCTCAGCAGTCTTCTTGTTTAACTCCTGTTCACATCCCTTCACACAGTCCATGGGGGCTGTTCCAAACTCGCTCACTGTGCTCAAATTCATGATTTCACCCTGCCCACCAGTTCCAAGGATAGGAGGAAAATAAAACCAGTCACAGCCGTAATATGAAAACCACTTTCTCATGTAATCCTGGAGTTTAGCTAAAATTTCCAGTTCCCCTGTGGGTGACAATACTAGCCATCTCTGAATTTCTCCATCCTGTGAGAATATCCAAGCAGGATTACTTGTCTGTTTGGATCTAATAGAGGGGGTTCAGCGTAGTAAAAAGAATGTTGGAGGGCGATAGAAGAGGCCAGGGTTCCACAATCAGTTTCACCATGACAATACATGTGGCTGATTCAACAAGACTTTCAACCTGGCCTGCCTTGGATTCTCCATCGACATATCATAGAAAACGTCTGATGTTTTTTTTTTTCTCAACATTTTAGATGATATTTTCAGTTCTAGACCTTTACATTTCTATCTTCTTCAACTTTTAATCAAAAAAATTTTGAGTGACAACTGTGTGCCTTCACTGTGCTAGTTGCTGGTAATGTAACAGTGACTAGAACGGACTTGGCTTATGTTCTCGTTCAGTTTGATGGAGAAGCTGACTACCTGTGCAATGCTCCATCCTGGGAAAGCTCAGCTTTAGGGAGAGCAACCAGTCTAAGCAATCAGGTTGTATTACTCTGTTCTTAGGCTAACCTGTTGGCCTATCAGGAGAGTGAAACTAGGCCTCTGCTCCGTTCCTGATCTCTGTCATGTAGCTATATTGATTGCTTAGTAGAATGACGGATTACATACAAGACTTAATGAGCACAGTACAGGCATTGGCCAACCAAACTTACACCTGAAGCTGGATGTCACTCCTAGACTTTCTCCTTTGGTTGCTGGTTTATGGGGATCCCAAAGGAGGTGCTGGGATGACCACGGCAGTCATGGGGTCTCAGAGGACCAGGGCATGTTCCTGTTTACCAGCACTTATAGAAATACTCTTACATTCTAGCTACAGAGTGACCTTTCTGGTGTGTTGCTTCTGAATATCAACCCTAAGTAGAATTAATGAGGTAATATGGATACACAGCTATGTTAACTAATACACAACATTGGCCTTTCCAGGGTCATCAGGAGAAGCCTGTGGTATCCCAACATTTCCTCAAGATGCCTGCCTGGGTGTATATATGAACATAAACCCTACATCTTAACTTTAACTTCCTCTTTGACTCTACCCAATTTTCCATCCCAGGACCTCCCTCTCCTGGGCCATCTCATAGTTCTGCCTATGTCAGAGTCCAAACAGCCCATCACCTCCCTGTACTGACATGTTATCTTAATGTGTGGAGTGGTTTAGGGTCCTAGATTCCCTCATTTGGCCCAATGTATTGTTTTTCTTTGGAAATTACTCTAATAACAGTTATTTTCTGCCATGTGTGGAGAAGACATATTATGCTTTTATAATCCAAATTATGAAAAGAACACCCCTACTTTTTTTTTCTTCTTTCCTACCTCTCTTTTAACATGTGGATATGGTATGGCACTGTTCTAGGTACAGGAATACAATTGTGAACAAGAAAAAGTCCTCCAGTCTTAGGGACTTGGACGATAAAGCTAATGAAACTTAAGCTTCATGCCCTTCACTCATATAAACTTTTTCTAGGGCCCTAAGAGAAACTCTAGAAAATGTTCACCTGGCTTATATATTTTATGCATTGTATAACATTTGCAGATGTGAGATATTTCATCTGCAGTTGGTTAAGGATGATGTCTCTTTCCACTCCAATTTTTCTATCATCACATTTCCCCTAATGTCAGATAACATTTGAGTGGCAGAAGGTACTTTGGAACTCCTAAGGAGAAACTGAGTTCAAGATATATCTGGTCTGGGTTTAGTAAGATATATGTGTATGTGGTATGCAGCCACTTCTATATAAAGTTATCCAGTTGTTTTAATGTAGGAATGGTGTCCAAGAAGACTCCAACTGTCTCACATGCTAGTACATCTTGAACACAAAGTTACAGGTCCAGAGGACATATTATGAGATAAAACGTGGCCCTGACCAGTGTGGCTCAGTTGGTTGGGTGTTGTCCTACAAAGTGAAAGGTTGTCGGTTTGATTTGTGCTTCAGGGTGCATGTGAGTGGCAAACGATTGATTTCTCTCTCACACCGATGTTTCTCTCCCTCTCTTTCTCCCTCCCTTATCCTCTCTCTAAAAATAAATAAATAAATAAATAAATAAATAAATAAATAACACCTTATAGAGATAAAATGTGTCCTACAGTGGCCAGTTCCAAAATTTTGTGGCTAGATGAAAAAAAATAAGATCTGAAACATACAGAGTCTAAAGCTGTAGCTGAATCCTTCCTTCAGTCATCAGACTAATACCATTATTAGCAGAGAATTTGGGCCTCATCCATACGTAGTCAAAGCAGAAGTTGTCTCTCATTTGCAATTAGAAATGTAGCATATGCTGTTATAAAAGTACCATACATTTCTTCTGTTTTGATGGTAATCACGTGAAATAGAACTCATCAGAATTTGTGTGTTTGTAGAGCACTTTTGCAGCAGCACTACAGGGAGTTTGTGTGTGAGGATGCATGCTTTGCAAATCCCATTTACTACTAACAAAAACAAACTGGTCAAACTATGCTGGAAAAAAAGACTGAGTTATTTTTCTATTACCTCTATCAAAAATACATTATAAACCGCCTGGCAATGGACAAGGAGACATTGATTGGTGGCGCTGCTCTTCCATCAGTCCTTAGCAGTCCTTAGTTCATTCTAGCTAGCTTGATGACTGTATTGGTGGCCAGAGCTGTTCCATACCTGGGATGGATGGATATATATATATATAATATTTATATTTATATATATTTATAAATATATATTTATATTTATAAATGTAAATACATATGCACATACAAATTGTTATCACATACAGAGCAGTAAATATGCAGCCAAAAGTCTAGAAAAAAACTACAGAACTATGACTGACACAATAAAAATATATTAATTTTCTGCCATTTGTCATATTTAATATTTTTGTTAGTTCTGATTTCTTATATTAAGTAGATATCCATTTTTGTGGCTCATTTTACATTCTTAATTTTGCATTTTTTAAAAGCAGTCTCACAAAAGCTTCATAAAACTTGTATTCACTCTTGCTCATGGAGTTAATATAGAATAGAAGAGGGAGTACCAGCAAAACAACATGAGAAGGGGCCTCCAGAGAACCAGGAGATGTGTGAGAGACTGTGGCATCCCAGGAGTCAAGGGAAGAGGGTGTAGGTAAAGGACGGAAGTGCAAATGCTGTAGAGTGCCTTCTGGGTTTGTTTCCATGGAGGTCATCGGTGACTTAGGGCTGAGCAGCTTCAGTGTAGTGGAGAGGGTAGAATTAGTTTGATGTGTGTTGAAGAGTGATTGAGGGGCAGTTATAGAGAGGGAAGAGCCATGGTGAATAGTGGATGGTAAGGTCAGTCCACCAGGAGAGAAGATTCAAAGACGTTGACTTAGGATAAAATTCAGTTGTAAACATTGAGTTTAAAATGTCTTTATATTTCCAAAATGCCTAATTTGATGTCTAGTATGTTAGTATTTGTGAATGGGTTATGACTGACTATGACTTCAATAGATTGGTGTTCTTATATCCCAGTTATTCTTCTTCGTAGTGTTGATAAACACTAAACTTGGTAATGGCACTAAAGGAGGTAATGGCATTACAAGAACATCTTTTAAAAGAAAGTTTGTCCACCTACCCAGAATGAAGCAGGATTATCTAGTGGAGAAGCACATGTGAGTCCCTTAGAGCTGCAGGACTCAGGTCATGCCCAACACTCCCTCTTGGCTCTTGTTTTCCTGTTCATTCGTATTTTTCATCACACCTACTTCCTACGTAGGTAAGGATGAATTACAGTTGCGGCACACTGCCAGGCTCACCATCAGTGGTCAATAAATTTACCCCTTCCAGGCCAACATAGAGAAGTATGAGGAACCACAGAGAAGCTCCGCGCTCCTGTCATGCTTTTTGCTTCTCAGAATTTTAAAAGCATTGTTCAAATAGAAAACACAAATAATCTTTGTTCCCTGGCTATAAAAGAATCAGTGGTGCAACACAGCAGGGCATGGGGTATGCACTAGCCTGGGAGTTGAACAGAAATTGGTGAATGAAAATGAATAGCAAAAAAGGCCTACACTAATTCCAGCATAAGAGCAAGTGAGCCAAGGGGAAATGAGAAGTATAAGGAAAAGAAATATGAGTCATGTTAACAAGTAGTGTACAGGATCAGTTTCCCTCATGGAGAAACATGATGGCTAAGGCAATGTTTTGATAAAAAGACACGATTTAATTACAAGGAAGTTTTTCTGCTGGTAATTCCACCTATCAAAATATACAATATATATAGACAATAGATTTGTGTATCAATGAGAACATTTAAATCTAGTCTTTACAATTTTATACAACTTTTTAAGATATGGTCCAATCTTTAGTCAAGTTTATAAAATAATATACAACCCCACACATATAATTCTGTGATTAGTATTACTGTTAGGAAATAGGTTTGAGTGCCTAAAATACCTAAAAGTACCTAAAAGTCTAAATACCTATTTTAAATACCCTACTAAGGTATGGGCACCTATTTTATCTTTGTGGGCAGCTATTGTGAATGCTTGACTCCATTAGACTAGACAGCATTTTACTGAAGGTCCACAGATCATTACTGGTGTTGAGAAAATCCAATGCAATTCTTGCCCTGTCTATGGTAGATCTTTAATATTTGTTAAGCAATAATGTAATCATGCTGAGAAAAACAACAGTAGTTGCTTGGGTCAGTACTTTCAGGAGATTTATTTTCATTTCATTTTGTGTAACTGCAATTGATTAATAGCAGAAATTTATACCTAGCCTTTCATACTCCACAGGGCAGCACTTGAACTATTTATTATCTGGCTTCCTGTACTGATTTCCATTGTTACCATGTGACTTTACTATGTGGTTTTATTTTGATAGTGTTAGTGGGAATATAAAATTGATACAACCTCTTTAGAGCTCAATTTGTTAATTTTATAATAAAAAAATTGTAGACTTTAATTAAGCAATTCCACTTTTAGAAACTTGTACAAAGTTGAATGGACAAGGATAATAAAGGCTGTATTGTTTATGAACTGAAAAACTGACAATAACCTAAATGTCCGTAGGAAGGGTTACACGAATTACAATGCATCTAGCTTACACAATTCTCTGTAGCCATTTTTTTTCCCAAAAAAGAATGAGGTAGTTTCTGTATTGCCACAGAAAGGCCTTCGAAGAACACTAAGTGAAATGAGAAAGGTTGAATGATAATAATTAAAATAACGGTAATTCTTATTATAAACACTTATAAAGTATGTACTATATTTTAAGTACTTTACCTTTATTAACCCATTTAATTCTCACTGCCATCCTGAATTACATACTATTGTTATCCCCATTTACAGATAAGGAAATTGAAACACAGTGATACTAAGTAACTTGCTGAAGGTCACAAAATTAGTGTCAGAGGCAGTGTCTGGTCTGAGATCAGCATTCTTCCCTAGTTCTTTCCATACATGTTAAAAAATGTATAAAATATATGTGTAAATATTTGTGCGTAGGTATGTATACATATATGTATTCAGACATGCATAGAAAATGGCTCTAAGTACAGCCTCCAAACTGCTACCAATTGAACCCTCTGAGAAGAGGTTGGGGTGGGAGAGGAAGAGGGAAAGATACTTATGAGATATGAGTTGTTTTTGCTTGTTTGCTATCGTTATGAGGGACATTAATATTTTTATAATAATCTTTTTTCACAAGGGATGTTTCTCAAAATATAACTTCCTAGTTATTTTTCTTTTGCTGCTAGTGATTTAAAAAAACAATTTTGGCCATTTTCCTCACTGTTAAAAAGTTATATCATTCATTGGTTCACTTAACAAAAACATCTAAACTGTCCTGGGTGTCACCGCCTCTCCAAGTTCTCAAGAAGCTGTCTAGTGAAAAAGACTGGCATGTAAACATGTGATTCCAGAGCCTCTAGGTGATGCACAAAGATGGGTTGGGTGGGGCATGAAGGAGGGGCTCTCCAATTCTGTGGAGAGCAGTGCAAAGAAAACCACCCAGAGAGGAGGTAATGTTTTATTCAAATATTAAAGGAAAAGTAAGAGTTCTTCAGGAGACAGAGGATGGGGGAGAGAGAAAAAGAAAGGCACCCCAGATGGGGGGGAATAATGGGAGTAAACACACAGAAGTAAAGACACTGGAACCCACATCATTCTTCAGGGATGGGTGGTTTGACTTAGCGGCAGCTCAGGAAGAGAAACATGAGGACTGTCTCTGGAGATGTGGCAGGAGCCACGTCATCTAAGTCCTATGAGCCATGCTAAGAACTTCATCCTGTCTGCCACTTGTTCCTAAGGAACATTAGAAAAACCAGGTGTTCCCAGAATAAGTGGAAAGATATAGACCAACAAATATGCATACATTGGAAGGACATGCTGATATATACTACATGTAGATGAACATGGAAACATGCTAAATGAAATAAGTTAGATACAAAAGGACAAATATTGCATGATTCCACTTTAAATGAAGTACCAAGAATGGTCAAATTCATAGAGTAAAAGTAGAAGAGTGATTCCTAGACCATGCGGGGTGGAGGGCAGTTACTGTTTAGTGGTTACATAATTTCAATTTGAGAGGATGAAAATTTCCTGGAGATGGGTAATTGTAAGAGTTGCATAATAATGTCGGTGTACTTACACCACTGAACTGTACACCAAAAAACTCTTAAAATAATAAATTTTATATCATGCATATTTTACCATAATAAAAAACAGGTTAAAATAGTAAATTTTGTTATGTGTATTTTTAGCACAATTGAAAAATACGGAAAAAAGATACAAAATTAAAGACAAAATATTTATGGAAACAATTCAAAGTTCTTTTTCTTTCTTGTCATTAAAATTAGGTAAGTCATTTCTTTGCTTAATATGATAATGACTTGTTTCTGTTATATAATAATGGCTACTATTTATTGAAAACTAGCTCTGTGCTAGCTTTACTTTCATAGAGATGAGGAGATGCTGGTTCAGAGAGCTCAACTAACTGGCCCAAGAGCACAAAGCTGAGACGGCATTTCTGAGAAACCTAGAATTGGAATTCAGCTCCCAATACCTTACTCTTTCACCAGTTCACAAGGTGCTTATCTCTTTTTGGAGATGTCAATATTTTTCTTAAAAAAATTTCCCTTGATCTGCCAAGAATATATGTTTGATGTTTTCTGGGTTCCGACAATGTAAAAAGCTTGAGGCAACGCAGATGAAAAATTGAGTTTACCTTTGACCCACATGATACTTTTGAGTGGCTATGACGCTCTGCTAGAGACCAAAAGAGCCTTCATAACGAATTTAGGCGAACACAACCTGTGAACTTGTCACTCAGTCAACCACTGGTTACCAAGTGGAGGAGGGTCTGCATTTTCATCGCCGCAGGTATCTGAAGAACAGGCTTCCAGCCCCGCAGCCCCAGCCATCTCCAACCCAGGCGCTTGGCTGCGGGTAGACGGAGCGAAGCTCGCGCGCAGGCGCAAAGTGGCGGCGTCGCTCCGCCGCTGTGCTTTGCAGCCTGGCGTTCTGGTGTCCCCGAGTGGTTTCCCTTTGGCTGCTTCTCCTATTAGCCCTGCACTCCGGGTGGCCGATGCCCCTTGTCCAGGCCCTTTCTATCGGTTACCAAGGCCTGTCCCCTCACGGCCCTACCCTCTGACCTCGCGTTGCACAATGCCAGAGCAAAGTCCTGGGGGTGTGAACTCCGGCGTTGCTATCCCTGGGCGGGGACGGGTGGCGGCGGTGGTGCGGGAAGCCGAGGCGGAGAGCGCGCAGCCGGCCCAGTCCGTCGGCTCCAGCCCTGCGAGTTACCCGGGAGCGGCCGCCGCAAGGCCTTCCGCCGCTGGGCCCCGCCGCCAGGCCCGACCGCTGCTCCCCTCCCAGGCCGCTGCCGCCACCGCAGCTATGGCGGAAGTTCATAGACGTCAGCAGGCCCGGGTTAAAGGAGAAGCCCCCGCGAAATCCTCCACACACAGACATGTGGAGCAGCTGGGGATGGCGTCGGCCGAAACGCTGACGGTGTTCCTGAAGCTGCTGGCCGCGGGCTTTTACGGCGTGAGCTCCTTCCTCATCGTGGTGGTCAACAAGAGCGTGCTCACCAACTACAGGTAGGGCCGAGGCGGCCGCAGCCGAGACCGCGCAGAGGAGCGGGAGCCCGCGGCGGTGGCGGGACGCCGGCTCCCTGGACTTGGGCTGCTAAAGTTAAAGCTTAGGAGAGTTGGCCGGGAGCTGGGGAGGGCGGGCGGCTGACACGCGGCCCGGGCGGCGGAGCAAGCTGGGCGCCCCGGCCTGGGGTTGGGGTCCAGCTCCCGTCGCGTGGCTCCGGGCGACTCGGACGGCGCCTGCCGGCCGTGCCCGCCGAGTGTGCCCGGGAAACCCTCCCCCCCAGAGCGCTGGAGCGAAGTTGCTTGGTGACCTGTTGGTCCCTGTGTGCCAGGCGGGGAGCAGAGCGCGGGATGCCCTCTCTCCTCCCCAGCGTGGGCCGGGCACTGGGCTTCGGGGTTTGCGAATTCGCTGACAGCCTCTGGGGACGTGCGCGTCCTCAAGCCGATTTGAAGCGAGCCTGATGCTGTCACTGGAACCCAGAGGTAGAAAAGCCTTTCTGCTTCAAACGGTGTGAAACCGTTGAAAAGACCCAGGTCTCCACTTCCTTCCTTCCAAAAAAAAAAAAAAAAAAAAAAAAAAAATCCGTTGCAAGCAGCGGACTGAAATCTTAGAATGGGACAGGATGAGACAAGTGGCCGCCCAAGGCTACAAAATCAGCGGCGTTGCCCGCCTACCCTGCAGGGATTTTTCTCACGGATTTTCACTTGGATGGGGGCGGACATTGGTGTGTTTTGTATCAAAATGCCTGTCAACGTTGCCGATATGCAAATTGAATTCACACAGCTACGTTTGAGTTTTTCTGACACTGTTTTTTCTCTCTACCACTTTGTAGATTTCCCTCCTCACTGTGTGTTGGACTTGGCCAGGTTAGTTGGACTCTTCGGCATTACGTGGCTTATGTCGTTAGAACGTCTGTGTGTGTCTTTATATGTGGAACAGTAAATCTGTGTTCTCTGTTTACAGATGGTGGCTACAGTGGCAGTTCTCTGGGTGGGAAAGGCGCTCAGAGTCGTCAAGTTTCCCGACCTTGACAGTAATGTACCTCGAAAGGTAAATAAATAAATAGATGAAGCAATACGTTATTTTCTGAAAAGAAGTCACTATATGTATTTTTATCAGTGCCTTTCGAATTTAAAAAGTGCAGCCTTGTCGCCCAATCCAGAGTGCGTATAATGAAGATAAAGAATAAATGTAGTATGTATTTTTTTAATTCCATAATCTCTTTAAAATTAAGGGGGGAAGCCTCAAGAAACATGTGGTTTTTTTAAATTAATGAACATTTTGTGGGAGTACAACTGTTCTTGAATTTTCTACATTTAATCTAGCCAGTATATGCTTCATTCATTATTCTTCAGGTTTATATTCTTATTCTTCTGTCTGTATCTGCTTGACTCCTCGGGAAGATGAAATGCATTTCCTTTTTCTGCTGATGTTAGAGCTGTGGGCTAATACATTATCATACTTTAAAGTAAATAATGTGTTTGTCCCACATGTTTGCTCATATTCATATTTGTCTCCCGCCCCCCATGCTTTCCTGTCTCTGCCATAGTAGTGCTGTTTATCCAGGAATGATGTTGTCTGGGCACTGTATGGGGGCCAAAATTGGGTATGAGAACCGATTTTGTGTTTTAGAGGGAAATGATTTAATCATGCAAACAAAACTGTTTCTGTGTGAGAGGCCCTGTTTCAGCTATCTTTATTACTGAGTTTTGTTATCCCTTTTTAAATTTTCTAGACGTTTCCACTACCTCTACTATATTTTGGGAACCAAATCACGGGACTGTTCAGCACAAAGAAACTGAAGTATGGATAACTTTATTTTACCAGTGAGGTTAATGAATGTATTCTTGAAACTGTACTTGAATGTCAAATATTTAACACATTGTTACTGATTTTGAAATAAGTGAAAGGATCAGAAAGCTTCTGTTACTAGATAATGATTACATTAAAGGTTTTAGTTTAAGCTCTTTGTGTTTAAAGAGAAAGAGGATTTTTGTTTGTTTTGGGTTTTTATCCCTCAGTTTGATGGTAGAAATCTTAACACATTCTAAAGTGCTGTGATAGATTTTCATTATTTTTCCAGATCTATAGTAGTGAAGGATATTTATCAGGCTTTTGGGATTGAAATGCTTTAATACAATTTATAAATATTCTATTTTTTGGCAAATTCCACAAGCAAAATCAGAGGGTAGCTATGAGAACTTTTGTAGTTTTCCTTTTAACATAAGGTAAAGTAACAGATACCCTGGTTTAAATATGATTAATATTTTATACACGGCTGTTTAACTGTAGAGGCAGCATAATCACTTTTAGAAAGAAGTGACAGCTCTCTACTCCATGACAACATTGTCTTATTATCCTCTAACCTTCCAATTGTTGGCTTCTCCACTTAAGGAGGACAGTGTGGTGTATGTGATGTTAAAATTATATGCACAAGGAAACCATTTAACAGAAACCCATGGCTTCAGCACTTCCATATGAGCTAAACCCCTGGCATACTTACTGGATGACTATAAAACAGAATGGGCAAATCTCTGAGGACCAGCGACAAGGTGTTCTTTATTTCTTCTTTCTTCAGACCCAAGAAGCTTGACAGAGTGACCATGATGATGCCTATGGAGAGGGTTCCATGGAAGTCAGATTTGTCGTGGTCAGGGCCTCCTTTTCCATCTCAGTACCGTACCCACTTGGAAAGAAAGGCACACCTGCTGCAAAGGCTGCTTAGTAGAGTTCACTCTTTTTCATCCGTGGTCATCCATCCATTCGTTCATTCACACCCTATCTTTGATTGCCAGCTAAATATAAGGCACTTTGCAGTGAGATGAGATATATTCATAAATGACTATATTCTAAGAGGCTATATGTTTGTTAATGCAAGCAAAATACTTCCAGATTTTAGAGGACGACAAAATTACTTCCCTAAAAGGACAATTAGGAATGTCTCATGGAATAAGATTATCGTAGGTGTTATTTGGAGGATTGGGAGTGGGAAGAGAGTACAGTAAAGAAAGGAGAAAGAGGTCTTTTTCTCTTCAGGACTAATATGGTTACCCTTCAGGGTGTATAGGATACATAATAAGTAAAATTTAAAAAAGTGGCTGTTAGTAGTCTTTGATAATAGATATCTGAGCTTTACTATTTCAGAGTTTGGTGTTTCTCATTTCTAGTAGATTTGTAAAAGCAACCCTTTCAGGCTTTCAAATAAGAATTATTTCTAGAGAGAAATAAGGGTTTAATTTGATCATACCATAATGGAAGGAAAAGATTAGTATTATTTTAAAATACTGATTTGGAGAATCTTTTAAAAACAGTTAAAAAATAAATTGTTAAACTTTATTTTACCTAATTTTCTTTCTTTCTTTCTTTCTTTCTTTCTTTCTTTCTTTCTTTCTTTCTTTCTTTCTTTTTTTGCAGCTTGCCAATGTTTACAGTTCTGAGAAGGTTCTCCATCTTGTTTACAATGTTTGCTGAAGGAGTTTTACTCAAGTGAGCTAAATTTCTAGTATTTAGTCTTTAACAAACTTTAATAACTTAGAAAAGATACCCAGCATAATAAATGTCGAATAAAAATTTTAAAATTATTTGTCTTGCTTCTACTTTATCTTTTGGAAAGTTTAAGCAACTTTATCCCTTTGCTATAGGAATTGATAGTTTATGGGAGCAGTATTTGGGAAGGGTATGAATTGCAGTTAGAAATCTATCTGAACTTGAGATTTACTTTCAAGAATTCTTACTGACTGCTGCCACTGGGCTGGTATAGTTTTCAAACAGTGTTCCTGGCTTGGCTACTTTTACTACAAATCTGTTGACCTTTTTCAGCTTAAATCCCGATTTGCTGAAATTCAAACTCAATAATAACAAATGATAAGAATGAAAAATTGAGATGCTTGTTTATATAATGAAATAAGTTGCTTCATCAAAAGGGTGCTTTTAAATATCCAATTCCTTGGAAATATTTAAGATACAACTGTTTATAGCTTCTTTTCAGTGAAAACAGCTCTCCTTTTTTTTTTTTGCCTGTGTTGTAAAATGAGTCTGTTTATGTATTTGAAATTTTTTATTTTGTAGAAAGACTTTTTCTTGGAGTATTAAGATGACTGTATTTGCAATGATTATTGGAGCCTTTGTAGCTGCCAGGTAAGATGTGGGCCTATATAAGCCAATGAGCACGTTAGAAATGGTCAATAATTATTGATAATGACCAATTACAATAAAGATAATTTTTGTAGGCTAACTAAGAATCATATCTTTGAAAGCATCCAAAAGACCCTTCAAATAGTTAAATCTTTTTTGGTTTGTTAAGATCAAGGCTAGTAAAAGTCAGATTTTTGGGATTCTTAGAAATTAAATTCAAGTATTTTAGGATTTATTATACTATTTTCTGTTGATTGAGCACATACCATGTGCTACACAATATGTTTGACATTTTATACATATTAGTTATATATTCACAACTCTGAAAGTTTATGAATGTAATTTTTCTATTTTATAGTTGAGGAGACTAAAACCTAAACACAATAAATTGTTCAAGGTGGTATAACTGGTAAACAGCAGAACTGGCTGGAATTTGAATCTGTGCCTGACTCCAGAGCCTATGTGCTTTTATTTTTTTACTTTGCATGCTGCTAAAGAAACTAGTATCTCAGAAAAGGCGAGTGATGATGAATTATTTACTTTGTAGAATAATAATAGAATTGCTTTATTTGGTCTCACCTAAGATATATCACAAATGCTATAACTTACATAGTTTATTAAATTATTAAAGCTTTTTCCATTGTCCTTAAGTTTTAGTTTTCAAATGGATGGAGAAAGTGTATATCCAAAGACTCAGAAAATTAAAATGATGGCTAGAAGCCTTCTACAACATTTCACGCAGCCCAAGGCATGCATATATGGGTTTGATAATGCCACAAATTCTGTCTGACATATATTTTTTATTTGGGAATTACAGTATATCTCTTAGATTATCTCATTTATACCTTCATTATATCCCTGTGGTATAGATGGAGGAGGGGAATGGGAAATATAAGTCAAACTCTATTCTACCCTAAATCTCCAAGTGAAATTTCATTGTTATAAAGGGGAGAGGGGCAGGAGATAGAGTAATTGGTCACTAGAATTTCATTATATAGCTAATTGTTTTTCCCTCTAGGCATTATTGCCTCTTAGGAGAAAAATTCTATATGAGCATCCTACTTTTCTTTTTGAGGTGCCCTGCTAGTTCTGAAGCATTTCCTTGAAATTTGTGGGATCCAAAATTGAGCCAAACAATAGGAGTTCCTCAGGGAACTAACTAGACTACAAAGTTTCTGAGGAGGATTGCTCTCTGGACTAGCCTTGTCTAATTAGAACCTTTTATTTTGGGAAAGAGATTAGGAGGAAGGGAGTCTGAAACTAGGGGACTGTCAGGCTACTTGAAAGAGGGGGTGTGCATTAGGCTAGTTCTGCCTAAAAATGCAGCGGCTTAGAGCTCCTCAGAAGTCTTGTTCCATGTAGTAGTGTAGATACAAATACGCAGGGTCTTCGCAAAGTCACAGTGTGGGACCACTATTTAGCTAGGGTGTTAAAATATGAAGGGATACTTTTTTAGATTTTCGTTTATTCTGCTGAGTTTAATAAGTTCTTATCTCTTCTAAATACTAGAAAACTTCAGTTTCCCTACTGCCAATGAACACAGCACACAGGCACATTAAACAGTTTAAGTATTTGAGTTCCTACTGTGTGCTTTTGGACACTGCTGTAGCTTAATCTTACACATCAGAAATTCCATCTAGTAGCCCAACCACCTGTGCAAGAGAGTCTTACCTTCTGTGCGAACCTTTGGAAAATGACAGGTCAACGAGTGACTCATCCTTTTGGTTACCTTGCCTGTGCAATTGAGCTCCGATGCCTTCTGCCTGGTTCAGATGTGTTATAATAGCGAATTTGGTTGCTTTTGTTGTTGTCTGACTTTGAATTCAGAGCAATGTGCTGTTTATGGACATGGTTGTTTATTGCTAATGATTTTAAGTGTTAGTGCTTCTCATTTCTGAAGACTATTGAGTTTAAAATTGCAATTTGTAACCAGAAATCAAGAAATACTACTAGTTAATAAAATGCCTAATGTTCACGTACGTAGATAAGAAAATGTCCTTGCAAATACTGCATTCAGACCTATTTCAAATTAAATGCATGTTCTGTGAATGCAAGTCGTTATTAAAGTGTTGCTTATGTTTTGCAGCTCTGACTTGGCATTTGATCTGGAAGGATATGTTTTTATTCTGATAAACGATGTCCTGACAGCAGCAAATGGTGCATATGTAAAACAAAAATTAGATTCAAAGGTAGGTAGCAATATAAAGTTTCTTTAAGAGATGTTTACCAGTGTTGGGGGTGATAATGTCAATTCCTTAGGGAAACAGCAGGGAATAAAGAAAGCATAGGAGGGTTGGGAAAGAAACAGGATCTCTGAGGGTGGAAGAGAAAAGTGTCGAAGAGTGTTCATGGCTGTATTCTAGAGGACTTGGTGAGGGACGTGGACAAGAAAGAAGTATCTGGAAGCCCTTTAGCAGATTTGAGGAAAAGTGATGTTGGAAGGTGCTACAGAAAAAGAATGGACTTCTTTATTTTTCGTACAAATAATGGGACACTTTAGGGAGCATTAGGATCTTTCTCTCCAGGGGCAGCACCAAGTTCGCTCGCCTAGATCTCATGAATTGTATGTTTCCAGCTCTTTTCTCTCAACTTGCAGCACGCATACAAAGGCTTTAGAGATACTTGTTGTTAGATGCCTACCATATACTTTTCTTTTTTATTATATACTTTGAGTATAGACACGCTAAATTTTATTTTTAGATCAAGTCAGAAAGCTGAGTTATTCGAGCCACCCTGCTTTACTACCTGATGGTATACTCGTAGGATTGTGTTAGTGTAAGAAGAAGCTCTATGGAACTGAGGGTTCCGTATTGTAGTGTTGTTACGGAAGGAGTTGTCCTTTATATCATAATGTGTCCTCTATGAGTCCCCACATGACATATTTATCATAGATATTACCATGATTTTTCCCAAATAGCTGGTGTATTTTATCTCATTGTAACAGACCATGGCTTTCTTATTTTCCTACCCATGCTTTATCTTCAGTCAGATCACCTTATCTGCTTAGTTTTTAGTCAGCTCTTTTATATGTGCAGTATTTCTGAAACTTTCAGGTCCATTTTGGGAGTTCAGATCATAAATACCACTGTTTACCTACTCTTTAGTAGTGTTAGTATTGAGTTTGTATTGTCTTGGCAAGGTGCTTTGCCTTTTCCAGAAAGAACTGGAAAAATATGTAGCCATCCCAGTAGTTCTTATTTTCAGAGAAAGATTATTTATTTTTTAAAGATTTTATTTATTTGTTCTGAGAGGGAAAGAGAGGGAGAGAAACATCATTATGTAAGAGATACACCAATAGGTTGCCTCTCTTGCAGTCCCCAACTGGGGACCTGACCACAACTCAGGCGTTTGCCCTGACCGGGAATCGAACTGGTGACCTGAGCCACTGAGTCATACCAGCCAGGGCTAGAATGTTTATTTTTAATATCCTTGAGGAACTAGGGACAGTGTAGATCCATTTCCAACAAATTTTCATTAAACATACCTTTATGTCTTGTTCTCCATGTACTTACCTTGACAACTCTGTATGATGATTGTGTTTTAATGGAAGGTACTATTAAAAAATTTTATCTTTTTGAAATAGCTTAAGAAAAGGGGCCAGTTAGAGATTTAGTTTTATTCCTTTTTTTTTCCTTTCAGTCCATTTGTTGTCATGGAAAATAGGTATGAGTAGTACTTCATTTGTCTGGCAGCCTCAGCTGTTTCAACAGTACTGTCTAATAGAGTTTTTCTGTGATGATGTGAATATTCTGTATTTCTGCTGCCCATTAACAGTAGCCACTAGCCACATGTGGCTGTTGAGCACTTGATAAGGGACTGGTACAATTAAAGAACTGAATTAATAGTTTAATGTAATTTTAATGAAATTGAAATAGCTGCAGTTGACTCGTGGCTGCCTTATTCAACAGCACGGTCTAGAGTATATCCTAGAACCTAGGAAAAAGCAAAGAGGGTTTCTGAGTAGTATTTTATTCCCAAGAGAGTTCTTTAGTTTCATATTCAGAAATAACTTGTGACCTACTTGTTTGAGACCTTTTAAGCATATTGATCTGCTTTTCATGGATTAGGAGCAACAAACTAAAGGATGGAATTCTATTTAGAGGCAGAGCGAGGCTTACCAGCAGTATAAAATGCCAGCTAACGGCAAGAGAAACAAACAGGAAAACTATAAAAATCAGATGGAAATAACTCAGAAATGATTCAGGGGCTGTTACACAGCATTAAGACCAACACCATATAAGAACACAACACAGTAATGCATGTTTATGGTGATGCCCTAAGTTAAATTTTAGTCTGTGCACTCTCTTTAAGAAGTCACAGTGAAAGATATTCAAAACAGTTTAAATGTGAAAAGAAAAAGAGGACAGTTTGGCATTTAACTATTTGGCATTTGTCAGTTGTCTGGATGGTGTGTGCATGTGTATGTTGTATGGTGTGTAGTCATCCTTGTTGAGAGATGGATAACACTCATGTTTCTGGCTCCCTGTGTACCTGTTGCTTAAGGTTGTTTGGTCCTGTGGCTTTTTTCTTGTTGCTTTAGAAATGAGGTGTGCCTTTTCACGGAGGGCTGTGGTGTGGCCACAAGCAATCAGTTCTTTGGTTGATCCAAGAGGCAGGAACGTCACACTGAGAAGCTTTTAATAAATCGGGAGTTCTATTACCTATAATCTCAGAGCTGCTTATACTCATGGCCCTTTGAGCATGAGTCACGTGGCACGAAAACTTGGTGCTGTATTTCAGACATGAATGTAGCTATTGAATTTAAAACATTTTAACTTTAAAGAAATCACACAAATAATGCATATTTATAGTAGAAGTAGTAGAAAACACAGATAAGCAGTAGGAAGAAACTTCCTTAATTCTGCCGTCAAGTGAGAAGCGCCGTTTTGGTGGATATCCTTTAGTGTGTGCATGTGCATGTACACACTTTGTGTAAATTTAAAAAGAGCAATGATATATGATGTTCTCTAACCTAGTTTTCATCTAGTACTGTTTCATGAACACCTTTCAGTATTATTAAACATTTTTAGTGGCTGCATAATTTTTAATTGCATGGTTGTATAATAGCCTAGTCAACTAGCTTTCTGTCATTGGATATTTGTTGCCAGTTTTTCAAAGCTTCTTCTGAAAAAGTGGTTTGATTTTTTACATAATTCAGTGATCTTTCAGTGACAGAAGTTAGGCAAATACCACATCCCTATCCTCACTACTCCTTTACCCCCCTGGCCTCTCCACTCCTCCCACCCCAAACTCGGGCCTACTTTTTCAGGTGACTCTGCTTCCTGGTGAGTGTCTCAGAAGTGTGTGAGTCAGAGCTAGACCCAGAGTTCTCACAGGCTCCCTGTGTTTGAAGATGTGTGTGGTCCTTCATTGCTCCCCAGTAGCCGAGCTTATAACTAGTCATACTAAGTTTTAGGAATTCTAGTTATAATAATCTTGATTCTTAATGTACTTCACATATACATTTTCAGAAAGAATTCACTGGAAATTTATGTCTCTCTGAGTGAGTGTGAGTCTGTCTGTCCATCTATCCATCTGTCTCTCTTAAATGGTACCCTGTCATGATTCTGAAAAGCCCACACGAACCTGATGACTTCTGGTTCGGCTCAGGAAAGGGAAGGGCTGTGGGAGACGTTTCTGTAGAGATGTGTGTATGTGCTCAACATAACCTCTTTCCTGGTTACTCTTCTGAAGCAACTGTTGATGTCATTTTTATTCTCTGATCTTAAACACTCAAGGAATTTATTTTAAATACATTTAAAAGCTTGTGTCTGTGTTTTTCTTTTGAAAGCCCAGGCTATTTCTTTGTGTTTGAAAACTTCTGACTTGCCTAATTTGCTGCATATATTGTGGGGGAGGTGCGTGCGTGCGTGCGTGCACGTGTGTGTAATGAGGGGTGGTACTTTATTTAGGGTTTCGTATATCTGTCTGCTGGAACCAAATGAAACACCTAATTATTTACTCTCCCAGGAGCTGGGGAAATATGGTCTTCTCTATTACAACGCACTATTCATGATTCTGCCCACCCTGGCCATTGCGTATTTTACCGGAGATGCACAAAAGGTAGGACTTCCTAACTGTGGTTTAATGGTTTATGTACTTAATGGTGTTGTTATTTATAACCAAAAGATAAACTGTGGAGTTGCTGAATAATGTGCTTCTTAAGTGACAAAAAACTGATAATTTACTTTTTAGCTTGCTAATGTCATGCTAACCTTCTTTCCTGGCATAGTTATTGGATAGAACTAAAGTGGCTCAAAGTGGCTCCGGCTGTCAGCTGAAAAATCGTGCTTGCCAACTAGTGTCCTTTTCTTACGGCCCAGCAGGAGGGAGGAAGGGGGTTTTTACATTTCTGCTAACCTACAAAACAGTAGCAAACTCGCCTTGAGAAACAAACATCTTGAAATAGTAGAATTCTTCAAACTTAAGCAAAATTCTAGGCATCTCTAGAAGCTCTCTGTTTTGGTATAAAATTTGTCATCCTAAGCATTTAAATCCTAAGCTTTTTTTCCCTCAGGAGATATTTCGGGCTGTGTGGTGACTTAACCATATAAATAGCAAGTAATATAATAGTTTACTCACTTTCTGCAAATGTTCAGCTAAATAAATCCAGAATAAAGTAATAAAATAAACCCATTCAATAACTTTTTTTCTAAAACAACCCCATATTCATAGACAAAAAGCTGATACCATTTTGTTAGAATTCACAAAATTTTGCAAACTACATAATTGGAAATCTAGAATTCTGCCAAGGATTTCTATACCAAGTTTCCTTCTACTGATTCCTCTGGCCAGTAGTTTCTCAGAATAAATGTGTTGGTTATTTACTCTAATAACAGCGACAGTTCACACAAATCAGTGGGAGCTGAAATAAAGAAAAAGGTTTTGAAAGTAGTTAGACTGTTAAAAAAAATTGCTGTTGAATCCGAGGTCGGAGAAAACTGCTTATCAAGCTGTTTTTTTCCCTTAACAACTTTCTCTTTAAAAACGGGCATAGATCATGTTCAACATGCGTAAATGTTTTAAATGAACTGTGACCTGGCTGCCAGAAGGCCTGCAAATGACACTGAAGTAGAAAACGTAGCTATTACTCTAATAACATACATAAGTATTTTGTGGCTGCAAAAAAAGTGGAATGAGAAACTAACATTTATTGAGTCCCTCTTACGTGCTAGTAGTCACTTTATGTATGTGATATAATGTTTTCATAACAGCTTTAGAAAGTCCGAATTATCTGTATTTTGCCAATGGGGAAATAGAGGTTCAGAGAGACTCACTAGCCCAATGTCACATTGTCTGTGGGTAGTAGAGGCAGGACTTAAATCCAAGCTTGGTTCTAAAGACCATGGTTTTTCCACAGTGTTCTGCCTTCCTCTAGCAGGAAGCAACCCTTACTCCTTAGCTTCGGGGCAAGAATGTAATGTAAAATAACCAGGCCCCTTTTGGCAACACGCATGATTCCAAATCTTAAGGCCAATCTGTACATGAGAAAGTTGGAAGGATTAATGTGGTTAGGTTATTGTACAGACTTGGCAAATAAGGAATTTTCATTAACTTGAAAATCTGACTAGTAGCTACTTGAAAAGAATTGAACTGAAGGAGAAATTTCCTCATTCCAGAGTGATTATCATTTTACAAGTTATGTGCATAATTCATGTATACATCATAGTTTAGTAACACATTTAATTTGAAATGCTTCCATATAATTATGAATGTTAACTTACTGTGAAAAAATTACTGTGTCGTCTGTATTAGGGTGAGATTTTAGATTTTCCTCCTTTTCTTCTTTTAAGCAGAGGATTGAAATTTGAGTAATCCCCCACCCAATGAAGTGCCAGGCAAAGGCCAAGAAAGATTTATTTTGGAAGAATAATGGTTCATCTAAACTTTCAGGCTGGGATGATAGACTAATTATGGAAGCTGAACTCATTGCTCTGTGATCAAACCTTTAAGTATTTTGACTCTCACATGTTTATTTATTCTCACTCTTATTATTAAAATAATATGGTTCTTAGTGACACATTATTTGGCTGTAGATGGACACACTGGCCGGCAGTCTTACGATCCTGCGATCTTTTCCTTATGCTTTCTTCTTAACCTACTCCCCTTCCAACATTCTCAGATAGTTAAGTGCTATTGTGTGTCTCACAGTGTGTGGCTCAGGCGATAAGAAAAAAGAAGAGGAGTTAGTGGTATTCTTACCTTTGAGGACCATACAGTCACTTTTTGGAGCAGACCTGTCATCAGAACAATAAACTATTGTAGGTTTTGTGGGAGAAATGTTTTGGGTGCATTGTGGAGCATAAAATGGAAGAGGGTCAAGTCTCCTTGTTGGGGATGGAATGTCTCAGGGAGCTTTGCCTATGCACAAAATTAAAATGTAAGTGGTATGAATAAGCAGTGTTGTTTTGGTAGGTTAGGAATTACTTTTGAAACTTAGAAGTGAGAATTCTAAGTTTGACTCTGTTCCTGAATTTCTGAGAATTAAGTTCAATTCAGATTAGTGTTTCTGAGTATCTTCCTTGTGCTAAGAAAGCCCTATGCTAAGTTCTCTTGGGAATATATAAAAAATGTAATATAGTTCTTGCCACATAAGGAAGTCATTTGTTATGCTGCAAAGATGGTGTAAGATCTAGCACCAAAGTACATGTCCATCAGTGACTACTATAGGCATTCAAGTTAGGAAGAAACTTATGTGGGTTGAATATTAAGTAAGATTGGCCTTTTAAAGGATATAAGGCTTGGTTTTTTAATCTACCCAAGGCAACAAGTAATACAACCCCTAACCTGTTCTAGAGGTTGTTGAGCTATAACTCAGGTGGTTGAGTGGTTTGTTTTTGTTAACCAGCCCAGAAACAATGGGTGGAAGCCATAGACAGCCTGATATGCCCCAGAGGCTCATAGAGGCGGCCTACAGGAGGCTGCAGTTTATTTCTTCCACTGGAAAATTCAGTCCTGTGGTGGTCAGTGGGCTGTTTGAAGTCTGGCAGAAAGAGTTCACATGAAAAAGTGGGAAATGTGGCAGGATTTCAGGTAAGAGTTTTCTTGTAAGTCAGGTTCATTTTCAATGTGTGTCTTTTTAGACCTGTACTTTTTCTCCAAAGTATGTGTACCTATAAATGGACAGATATTCATGTATGTGCACACATTTTTTTTAAAAGACTTTATTTATTTATTTTTAGAGGGGAAAGGAGGGAGAAAGAGAGGGAGAGAAATATCAGTGTATGGTTGCCTCTTTCACACCCCGCACTGGGGACCTGGCCCACACCCAGGAATGTGTCCTGACTGGGAATTGAACCGGCAGCCCTTTGGTTCACAGGCCAGAACTCAATCCACTGAGCCACACCAGCCTGTGCAGGGTTATTTTTCATATGACAGTTTATCTTTAAATAAAGCCGTCCCCATATTAACAATTTGGGCATACTTCTGGCCTTGACTGTACTCAAAGGATATGATGCCTTTGATATCCAAAGGGTATGATGCCTTGTACTTGACTAGTTCACTCACATAAGTTGTTTTCCCTGATCCTCATTGTATACCTGTGAGGTAGGTTATCTGATTTATAGACGTTAAGGACATGCTTCAGGCTGCACAGAGGCAGAGCTTAGAGCTAGAGCCTGTCTGACTCCAAATAGACCCCTTGCTGCTTGCCTGAGTACATCTCTGCTCCCTCCCTGAGTTACATGTTTTCCGCTGTTTGGGACATTCATGCAGGGCTTTCTTACAGAAGAAGCTGTTGAGTCTGAGAAACACCTCACGGTAGTATTAAAGTGGGGTCTCTGTAGCTTGGTCTTGTTGTTACTTAATTGTTTACAAATAATCGTAATTCTTTTCATTCACCAAATATTTATTGAGTGCTTTTACGTGTCAGGTGCCATTCTCAGTTTAAAAAAAGGCACACTGCTGCTTTAAAGGAGCTTGCGATCCAGTGTCGTGAGATAGGCTAAACATAATTGTATAATAAGAGCTACAGCGAGAACTAAAATGGGGAGAGTGATTGGAAAAGCCCTATTTTGTGTAAGGTGGTCAGGGAGAGCATCTTCGGGAGGTTCATTTGAGCAGACGCTCAAAGGACTGAGGCCACTTTTTGTGACTCGTGAGAAGGAGTATTCATTCTAGGTCAAGGAAGAGCACGTTCCAGGTGCTGAAGTGGGAGTGCTTAGCTTGTTCACAGGAACACTTTCTGAATAAGTAAATATCAGGAAAAGTCAAGATGGACCTTGAAAGATGTGCAGGAAGAGAAACAAAAGGTACATTCTAGGTGTAAGTAATAGCATGAGTACAAGGACAACTGCAAGAACCAGACCCTTCAGTATGATTAGAAGGAGGCAATCAAAGACTTCTGAAACTTTGGATGAGACGTTAACATCTCGTTCAGACCTCGTATTTCACAGGTGAGGAAGTCGGGGCCCAAAGAGGGCTCAGGACTAGAACCCAGATTTCCTGACTCTATGACTATTGCTCTCACTCTTCCCACCATACCACACCCTGCTTCCTTCTAGTTGGGGCCCGTGCTAAATATAGGAATTTGACATTACTCTGCAGGGAGTGACAAATCCCTAAAAGAAGTGGTATAGGGGAGAGACTTAGGGGCCAGAAGGCCAGGAATCTTTTATTCTCTTTCTGACCGCGGTCTGACTTTGGACAAGACCCTTCTACTCTCCAGCCCTGTTTGTCGCCTGTAAGCTGAGTAGGTTGGATCAACCGAATTGGCTGGGTCTCTGGGTAGGGCCCTTTCCAGGGCTGAGACAGAGTTTCTGAGAAGTAGAAGGAATGTCAGTGTGAAGACAAGGCTCTCATTCTGACAGCTGGCTCGAGCCCAGCTGCTTCCTGACTCCTGATCACCGGAGCTGAGAAACCATTCTCATCTGTTGGGCTCCAGGCTTTCCTAGCCCAGATGTGTTTGCATGGAAGCTCTTTACGTGTCGAACGAAAAGATCTGCAAGATAAATTGTTAAATGAAACAGCACAGTGTAAAACAGTGTGTATGATATGCTACCTTTTGAATAAAGTAAGAAAACATTAAGGATATACTATGCACATACATTTTATTCACTATTTAAGTAAAGAAACTGGAAGAATATACGTGAAACTAATAAAGTAACCCACAGTGTGTGTGTGTGTGTGTGTATGAAAGAGAGAGATACAAGGTGGGTGTGGAGGAGTATGAAAGTTTCCTCTACCCTGCAAGGTTCTTTCAGCTGATCTGATAATTAAATCTACGTGGGACAGATAACAAGAGAAAACTAACCACATTTAATTACATGTGTAAGTATGGGAACCGCGTATACGTGAGAGGTTCGGGGACAGAAAGGGAAAATGAGGTGTATACGACGTTCTGATGAAAGGAGAAGGAACGGAACTTTGGGGCTTCAGAGGAGAGTCGTGCAGGTTGATAAGAACACCTATTTAGTAATTAGTAGTTTGCCCTACCATATTGATAGGTCAAAAGGTTATCTCTGATAATCTCTTATTGTGGGCAAGGCCCTTAATTCAAATTTTTCTAGGTAGTTAAGGGAGGAGGGGTAGAAGTTTCTCTTCAGACCGCAGAGTGTCTGTTGCTTTTAATACAAAATAAACTGTGTACCACAGAGGCACATCTGAACCCCTACATAGGAACAGGAAGGAGTGGGAGACTCATCTTTTTATATTTTTTAGTTGTATAACCATGTAAACGTATTTTAAATTATATTTTATAAAAGTAACAAGAAAAAAAATTTAATTTTTTTTTTAAATAATGGCTATACAGTGATGAATCCTAAATTTTACAATAACAAGGAGAGGTGACCCAAATTAACTTATTATCCAGATTTGCATACTCTGGACCTAGGATGCAAATTGAAGCAAAATCAGATCCAAATTATTTTTCCCTAAACCCGTGTTAACCATAGTCGGCAGAGGAGGGAAACTTCCTCTGTTAGGACAGGAATCCAATCAGAGGTCCCTGAAAGGTCAGCTCCCAGGGAGGCAGGAGTCATACAAAGCAGTAATGGAGCCAACACAGCCTTTAACAAAACGGCCAAGGAAGGAAAAACTAAATTACCATAAAAATTGAAAGGGAAGATCCAGTCGAACAATGCATCCCAGTGAGCACATCATATTGTACACAGCCATTGGCAGAGCACTCTGAGAAACCAAACTAGTGTGTATGTGTGTGTAATTTTTTAAAAAAGTTTATTCAAGATTCTCAAAGTCCTGGGTTTACCAGAAACCAAGTAACCAATATTTCAGCATTTAGTTTTTTAAAACATGTTTTCTAACTTTAAAAGATTCTCCTTAAAAAAAAAACAAAAAACATGTATCATGCAAAAGCCAGCTTACCGCTAATAAAAGATATCTAGTTAACGAGATAAAGGCGGGGCAACCATCATTTGACTAAGGACTCCCAGAGTGTCAATTAGGACAGACTGTGTTTAAACTTCTTAGTTGCTGCTTCAAAAGGGGTTAATGGGGAGAAGGGGGTAGGGAAGGGTTTTCAGGAACAACTATAAAGGACACATGGACAAAACCAAGGGGGGGTGGAAGCAGGGGAAGGAGGTGGGGATGGCTGGGGCCAGGGTGGTAGTGTTGGGGGAAAATGTGGACAACTGTGATTGAACAACAATAAAATAATTTATTTAAAAAAAAGAAGGAAAAGGGAATATCTGCAACACAAAGCCAGTGATTCACAGAGTCCCAGGAATTGGAGCCTGGCCACCTTCTTTTTTTTTTTTTTTTTTTTTTTTTAAGGTATGATTATGCCCTGGCTGGTGTAGCTCAGTGGATTGAGCGCGGGCCTGTGAACCAAAGGATCGCGGTTCAATTTCCTAGTCAGGGCACATGCCTGGGTTGCAGGCCAGTTCCTGGCAAGGGACGCACAAGAAGCAACCACACATTGATATTTCTCTCCCTCTTTCCTTCCCTTCCCCTCTAAAGATAAATAAATACAATGTTAAAAAAAGGTATGATTACTTTTTTTAAAAAGACTTTATTTATTTTTATTTTTAGAGAGAAGGAAGGGAGGGAGAAAAAGGGGGAGAGAAACATCAATGTATGGTTGCCTCTCATGTGCCCCAAATGGGGACCTGGCCTGCAACCCAGGCATGTGCCCTGACTGGGAATCAAACCAGTGACCCCTTGGTTCACAGCCCATGCTCAATCCACTGAGCTACACCAGCCAGGGCAAGCCTGGCCTTCTGACAGCACACCCTGCTAGGTGTTCTCGTGTCGGGGTGGAAGAACAGACCCCTTGCTGTAGATCTTGCAAGGCCAGTACTGTAGGCACTGGTACATTGTATGATGTCTTCATTATATCACTGGTTCAATTACACGGCTCAGATGAGTTTTACAGGAGAACTTGCTGCACAAATCGTCTAGTTGAAGGTGTCTCTTAATAAGCATTGCTGACTAAATAAGAAGAATTTTTAGGCTTGTTGGTTTAGCCTTTCCAGAGTTGTTCATCTTTTCTGGGTCATTCCTCAGACTGTAAAGACTGATTCTCAAACCCTAAACTATTCTTTCCACATGGAGACAGGTCCCTTCTACTTTCTGGATCTTGGTATTTCCATACGTAAAACAAGAAGGTTGTTGGATCAGTAATTGCCCTGTTATGAATGACTAGATTTTGCTCTCTGTATATCGTGTTATTGGCAAAGTAATGTTTTTAGCTATTCTCACTTTGAGGATATTCCTTTTTCAAATAAAGTGACTTGTTGATAAGCTGGAGTGTGTGGTTTTGCTGGGAGACATAGGTTTTCCATAGGTGGCAGAGCCTAGTTAGCAGAGGTAGCAAAGATACCTGAGTTCCAACTCCTTGTCTGAGCTAGGAGCAGGAAGTCGAGAAGTTGCAGCAAATGGTTACAGCAGTGCAGAGAGCAGAGTAGGTGACCTAGGACTACCTTCCCAAGGTCGGGAGGGAACTGCTGTGCGGATCATTTGCACCACTGACATTATCTTCTGTCTTAGCGTGTTTCTTAGCAGTTTACTTTTTAACATACGGATTCAGTTCCTTTCAACATAGTTTTTTTGGCGAAAGAATTTTCAAAATAGAATTGCATCATTCATCAACTATTTTCTTTACCATGAAGTCCAAAGACTAAGTGGTTTATTTTTAGGGTTTATACTAAGTCAGGAGGTATCTAAACAAATAAGATGTCTCAGTCATGATTGGAAATTTATTTCATGTATCAAGTAAATTGGCTACTCTGTGCTTATTTAATTTTCCTGGGAGTGAGAATGGTTGCGTCTTGTACTAAAGTGCACATTGAAATTGTGTCATTAGATTAGGGGTGGTGAATTGGTGCTGTCATCCTGTGCTTCTTGTACACACAGGGCCATGTAGTCATAGCATTTTTTTACTCAACATAGACTTACATAGACATAGGCTTAGATGGTTTGCCAACACAGTGGTCCAAACACCCAGTCGATCAGTTTACATATAATAACTGACATCACTTATCGGGGATAAGACAAATATTATTGTATCCCTGACTAGATTTTATTGATTGTGTTATTGATTATATAGTGTTAATGCCTAATATTACTTAGATACTCCCTTTCTTAATTTCCTTAACTGAAGCAAGTAAAGAACACTTTTTCGTTAAATTTTCTCCAAATATTTTTATTTAAATAGAAGTCTCATTCAAACCAAATACCTAGTTTTAGGAAGTTCATTTAACCAATTTGTCCAATGGTTGTGCCACATTCTTTTCATACCTGTGGTGAATACTGGTTTGTGGTGTTTATATTACACCCATCAGCACCTAGAGCCAGAGGCTTGGTTCAAAATAGAAGGTAATCTAAGAAGGCGTCTTTGTATATTCAGACTGTAATCACAGCCAGGACTCAGCCAATATTGAAGATTGCAGGCCATGTGGCAAAGAGCCCATCCAGTTTTACCACACAGAACGGACAAGCAGGTCATTTTCTTTAGTCTTCTCTAGAGGCAGAAGTTCTGTTTTAAGATTTTTTCCCCTGATTAACAGTGTATGTGTTCACTGTGACATTTGTCTTAGGGAGAAGGAAAATTTGCTTGTAAATCTACCACTGAAATATAGTAGTAGCCTAAGTTTAAGTCAATAATAATCCCTTCTGTTGGTAAATTTTGTATACCTTCAAAGTGCCTGCATTTCTTTCTCATAAGAGGCAGATAGAGCAGACTGTTTGCTATCTTTGTAATATATAGAGGCTTAGAGCAGTTGTAATGATTTTATGACGGCCTCACAGAAAGTTAATGGCAGAGATAGAATTAGAACTCGCACTTTTTCACTCAGTGAGCCAGTCACGTAACTGGGGCCATCGAGGAGGAAGCACACCAGAACGTGTCGCCTTGCTTCTGGTTTTCCCCGGCAGTACAGACAGAAAGATGATAGGTGTGGGGCTGTACAGGCACTTGTTAGCTGGATAATTTTGGGACAGTTACTGACGATTTCTGAGCCTAGGACATAATGGGAACTAAATACATAGTGGTTTTTACCTTTTTTTAAAATTAAAAAAAATTATTTTTAGATTTTATTTATTTATTTTTAGAGAGAGGAAGGGAGGGAGAGAGAGAGGGAGAGAAACATCATTGTATGGTTGCATCTCACACACCCCCTACAGGGGACCTGGCCTGCAACCCAGGCATGTGCCCCAACTGGGACTTGAACCGGCGAACCTCCGGTTTGGAGGCTGGCACTCAACCACTGAGCTACACCAGCCAGAGCTACCTTTTTTTTTTTTTTCAAATACTATTTTTATATAGGGAGAGTGGACACCATTGTACTGTTATCATTGTATTTATCCTACATTTTAAAAGGAGAAATTATTTTACCCTTAAAAGGATAAATACAGCTTTGTAGATAACAGTATTTATCCTATACTTTCAAATGGTTACTGCATGTTCTGTGGCAGCCACAGATCCACTTTTGTGGCAAAGTAGAGGAGTGCAATAGGCTGCTTGTGCCATAGAGTGAGTAGCCTTCTCCAGAGGCAGGCTGAGTATTTAGGGAAGGAAAAATATCCCACAAGAATTATTTTTCTATTTTTGAATTTTACGTAAATGGAATCATGTCCATGAGATTTATTTGAATATTCTATAGATATAGTTATTATATTCCCAAAGGGGACTGTACAGTATATATTTGGGGTATTTTTCTGAACACAATGTAATGCCCAGTGTAGACAACCTTGGACTTGGAGCATATGGACTCAGGTTCACTGTGTAGTAGCTGTATTACCTAAGTAAGTCACTCATTTTCTTTTGGGGATGATAAGGCTTGGCCTTCTTACCCACAGGGTTGTCATGAGAATCAGATGACATGATACATGCAGAAGTACTTTGTAAACTATAAAGCTCTCCACAAATATTGTAAAGGCAGTACATTTTTACTGCTACAGTTGTTCCTTTATTATCAGCAACTCTGACTAAATCATCTTTAGCATAGTGCTTCAAGGCCTACCATGCATGGTACCTGGCACATGGTTAGAACTTAGTGGATGTCAAATTATACATTTAGATTAGAGGAGATGTTTAGAGCTAAAGGAGGAAGGAGCTCAGAGGGATAAAGAGGTTTACTGGAGGTCTTTGCCAGATAACTGATCACCTGCCACTCCTAGGTCTCTGATAAAAAAAATAATGTTTATATATAATAACTGACATTACTTATTCAACTAGACTGCCTTCATGTCAGGCTTTGTATCCCTGTTGTTTCTAATTTTGATAACAACTCTGCAAGATAGGCCTTATTCTTTCTTGTAGGTACACAGAAACTGAAGTGCAGAGAGTCGTCACGGTCCAACACACCAGCTTATTCTTTTACTGACTTTGAAGTAAAAGAGGAGCTTATCCAGAAAAGGAGGATAATTTAGAGTTGAGGAAAGCTGTTAGGCTGAGATTTCCTTTATGTGATTCATCTTGGGTGTAATGACGTCTCTGCTTATCACACTGATCTAACACGTTGGGACTGGTAGAAACCTTAATATACACCCAGCTTCACCTCCCTCGCAGAAGCTAAGTGCTATAATGACTCAGTACCCGCAAGACACTGGGTTCCGCATCTCATGTGCTGTTTTTTTAGCCACAGTTACTTTTCCTGCAGGGTACTGGTAGCCCTCTCAAAGACACTTCCAGGCCCCGCTTGATGGTTTGCAGGGTTATTCCTTTTCTCTTCAAAGGAAAAAAAAAATTAAATTTAGTGCAAAAACTAATGAGTCGTATGCCAGTCAAATGACATTTTACCATTATAAGAAAACTTTAAATCATATAGGTTTAAATTAAACTTAAAATCTATTTACCAGGATATACAAGTAGGTATATAAGTATATTAAAAAGCAAAGTTCAGTTCATCTGCTTGTTAGAATATGATGCTTTGCCACAGCTCAAAGACTTAATGTTGTTAATTTGTCAGTTCTCCCCAGATTGATCTGTAGATTCAACACAGCCCCAATCCCATAGCACAATTTTTTGTAGATTTGATAAGATCATTTTAAAATTTATATAGAATTGCAAAGGATTTATATTAGTGAAATCACTTTTTAAAATTTTATTTTATTTTATTGATGATGCTATTACAGTTGTCCCATTTTCCCCATTCATTCCCCTCCACCCTGAACCTCTCTCCCACCCCTATTCCCCCCCTTTAGTTCATGTCCATGTGTCATAAGTTCTTTAGCTTCTACATTTCCCACACTACTCTTGCCCTCCCCCTGTCTATTTTCTACCTAGCGTCTATGCTACTTATTCTCTGTACCTTTTCCCCCCTCTCTCCTCCTCCCACTCCCCTGTTGCTAACTCTCCATGTGATCTCCATTTCTGTGGTTCTGTTCCTGTTCTATTGTTTCCTTAGTTTGCTTTTGTTTTAGGTCTGGTTGTTAATAACTGTGAGTTTGTTGTCTTTTTATTGTTCATATTTTTTATCTACTTTTTCTTAGATGAGTCCCTTTCACATTTCATATAATAAGGGCTTGGTGATGATGAACTCCTTTAACTTGACCTTATCTGAGAAGTACTTTATCTGCCCTTCCATTCTAAATGATAGCTTTGCCTTTCATGACTTGGAATACTTCTTTCCAGCCCCTTCTTGCTTGTAAGGTCTCTTTTGAGAAATCAGCTGACAGTCTGATGGGAACTCCTTTGTAGGTGACTGCCCCCTTATCCCTTGCTGCTTCTAGAATTCTCTCCTTCATTTTAATCTTGGCTAATGTAATTATGATGTGCCTTGGTGTGTTCCTCCTTGGGTCCACCTTCTTTGGGATTCTCTGAGCTCCCTGGACTTCCTGGAAGTCTATTTCCTTTGCCAGATTGGGGAAGTTCTCCTTTGTAATTTGTTCAAATAACTTTTCGACTTGTTCTTCCTCTTCCCCTTCTGGTACCCCTATAATTCAGCTTTTGGAATGTTTAAAGATATCCTGGAGATTCCTAAGCCTCTCCTCATTTTTTTGAAATCTTGTTTCTTCGTTCTTTTCTGTTTGGTTGTTTCTTTCTTCCTTCTAGTCCACTCCATTGATTTGAGTCCCAGTTTTCCTCCCACCACTGTTGGTTCCCTGTGCATTTTCCTTCATTTCACTTAGCATAGCCTTCATTTTTTCATCTAATTTGCTACCAAAATCAACCAGTTCTGTGAGCATCCTAATCACCAGTGCTTTGAATTGTGCATCTGATAGGTTGGCTGTCTCTTGGTTGCTTAGATGTATTTGCTCTGGGGCTTTGATCTGTTCTTCTGCTTGGGCCATTTTTTTTGGGGGGGGGGCGTCTGATCTCGCCTATTATGTAGTGAAGGGCAGAGCCTTAGGCATTCACCAGGGTGGGGCAACCCAGTTGCTGGGTTGTGATGCTATTTGTGGGGTGGGGTCAGAGAGGGAACAGTGGTGCTTGCTCTGCTCTCCCATTTCAGTCCCTTCCAGTGCTTCCCACAAGCAAATTGGGCCCTTCTGGGCTGATCTCCCTGTGGGTGGGCTTGTGTATGTTTTAGGACCCTGGAGTCTCTCCAATGTACTCTCCTGTGAGGCTGGGAGTCTCTCCTGGCACCTCAACCCCCACAAGTGTTTTCAATCGGTGTTTTTAGGCTTTATTTCCTGGCGCTGGGGCCCTGGGTTGTGCGGTCTGTCTCCCTGTTTTCGCCTGGTTTGTGCACAAATGTGTGTCCATGGTCAGCCAGCTGCCTTGTGCACCCGGGGTCTGCTAGCTGTTGCCTGTGCGCCCAGGACTGCCAACCACCACTTTCTCCTGCCGTGACCCCTCTCCACAGGCCACCGACTCCGCCCCTCTTACCAGTCTGGATGAATGGTTGTTGAACTTCCTTACAGTTCAATTTTCTGTCAGATCTGCTTGTTTTTTTGTTTCTAAATCTTTGTTGTCCTTAATTTTGGTTGTGTGAGGACACACAGTGTTTCTACCTACGCCTCCATCTTGGCCAGAGGTCTAGTCAAATCATTTTTGAAAAAGAAAAATGTTGGAGGATTTATTCTACTTGATTTCAAGACTTCTTAAAAAGCTACAGTAATCAAGACAGTATGATATTGGGTTATGTGTAAATATAGATCAGTGGGACAAATATACAAATATACAAAATTAATTTGAAAAATATTGAGTTGCATTGTGATCCCCATTCCCCTCAATTCATATGCTGGAGTCCTACCTCCAGTACCTCAGAATGTGACCTTATTTGGAAATAGGGTCATTGCAGATATAATTAGTTAAGATGAAATCATGCTGGAGTGGAATGGACCCCTACTCCAGTGTTTCTGGTATACTTATAAATAGGGCAAATGTGGCTACTGATAGTCACATAGGGAGAATGCCATGTGAACATTGTCAGAATGATGCCACTGCAAGCTAAGGGGCACCAAAGATTGCCAGCAAACCACCAAGAGCAGGGGGAGACGGGTGGAGCAGATTCTCTCCCAGCTCTCAGAAGGTAGCAACCTGCTGATACCTTGATCTGGGACCTCCAGGATCTAGAATTGCAAGACAATATATTTCTCTTGTTTCAGTTTGCGATGCTTCGTTATAGCGCCCTAGCCGGTTAATACAAAAAGGATCAGAGACCTAAACATAGAGCCAGAATCATAAAACTAGAAGAGTACATAGGAAAACAACTTTGTGACTTTGGGTTAGACCAGGTTTCACAGAAAAGTCATAAAAAGCAAGACTTATAAAAGACAAAATTGCTGTTAGACTACAATCAAAATTAACTTTTTTCTAAAAGATACTATGAAGAAAATAAAAAGGCAACTGTAGGCTGGGAGACAATATTTTCTCTTTTATTTTCAACTTCAGTTATTTGAAATGTGACAAAATTTCATTAACACAAGATTTCAGTATTGTAAGATTAAAATTTTTAAGGAAAAACATTGGTTTGCTGCTTTAAAATAACAAAATGGAAGCATGATGGAGGGTACTCAAAATCTGAAAGTGTGCAATAAAAAATCCTAAAATCTAAATTTTTTTGCAAATAAAACATCAAATTTTTACTTTTAATATAAAAACTGACATTTTAAGACTTCACATATAACACTGTAAAATGTTCAACTGTTGCCCCGTCCAGGTGGCTCCGCTGGTTGGAGCATCATCCCCATGCACCATCCCCTATCAGGACACACATGGAGGTTGAGGGTTCCGTCTCCTGTTGGGGTGCATATGGGAGGCAGCCAGTCAGTGTTTTTCTCTCTGTCTCTTCCTCTCTCTATAAAAATCAGTAAACATATCCTTGGGTGAGGATTTTTTAAAAAGTTCCACTGTTCATAAGTGACCAAAGGAATACTAAATCATCCATTTTGTGAAAATGCACTTTGAATATGGGCAACTATATTTATTTATTTATTTTTTACTTTATTTTTTAAGAAAGTATGCAAGTTATGAAATCAACAATTAAAGAACTCATTTTGTTTCACACCAACAAATGAACCAAATATTTTTATTTTAATTTTTTATTGTTGTTCTAGTACAGTTGTCTCCATTTTCACCCCACCTTAAACTACTTTTTTTTTTTTTTTTAGATTTTATTCATTTTATCTTTAGAGGGGAAGGGAAGGAGAGAGGGAGAGAAACATCAATGTGTGGTTGCCTCTCACGGGTCCCCTGCTGGGAACTGGCCTGCAACCCAGGCATGTGCCCTGACTGGGAATGGAACCGCAATCTCTGGTTTGCAGGCCCACGCTCAATCCACTGAGCTACACCAGCCAGGGCTATATTTGGTTTTAAATAAGCTACAATTTTATGACATACTAACATCTTATAAAGTTGGTTTCTAAATCACATCCCAAAATATCTCCACTACGTAGTTTGATATTAGGTCAATTAAACATTGTAAAACCTGAGTATTTATATAATGATAACTTGTCAAAGTATGAAACTTCATATTGAATTTCTGAAAGTTTGAGTTTTGTTTACCATTATGAAAAATCAGAGGGAGGGGCATAAAATTAAATCACAAAATCATGAAATGAGTAAAATATAAGCCTGTAAAATAAGCAGAAAGGTACAGCAATTAGGTTGGTGTTTGCATATTATGTATGTGCTGTGGTATCTAGGCACAGCAAGTTAAGGGTTAAATTGACATTTTTGGTTCTTTAGACTCAATGAATTTAAAATATAGCTCATATTTTCCCAAATATATTTAACAGGCCACCTTAACTAAATTCTTTTTATAAATTCTATAGTGCAAGCACTATAAAATATTCCAAAAGCAGATGAAATTATTCTGATTACTTCATTAGATATTACTGTATGAAAATGTGGAACGCTTCACATTATGAATTTGCATGTCATACTTATGCAAGGGCCATGCTAATCTTCTCTGTATCATTCAAATTTTAGTATATGTGCTGCCGAAGTGAGCACAACAATATTTTTGTAATCATATGTATGATTAAGGACTTGTATCCAGAATATATTGTTAAAAACCTCTTACAACTCAGTAATAAGAAGACAAATATATTGAATAAAATTTGGAAAAGATTTGCACAGACACTTCAAAGAATCAGTAATGGTGGCAGATAAGCATATTAAAAGATGCTCAACCTCATTAGTCATTAGGGAAATGCAAATTAAAATTACAGTGAGATACCATTTACTTACTAGAGTTGTCTCAGACAGTTCCAAGTGTTGATGAGAATGTAGAACAGTGGGAACTCTCATATGCATACAATACTGATGGGAATACAAAATGGTATAGCTACTTCGCAAACCAGTTTGGCAGTTCCTTATAAAGTAAAAAGACATATTTACTGAAAGAACCAGCCATCCCATTTCTAGGTATTTACCCATGAGAAATAACATGTCCACAGAGACTTGTATTGAAAGGTTCATTACAACTTTATTGAAAACAAGTAGTCATGGAAACAACCAAAAAAATGCCCACTGAGTAGATAAAAATATCAGGGAATAGCCATAGATGAAATACTAATCAGGAATAAAAATGAATGAATTACTGATACACATAAAGGATGAATGAATTTCTTAAGCATTATGTTATGTGAAAGAAGCCGAACGTAAAAGAGTGTATACAGTACAATCCCATTTACATGACATTGTTGAACAGCAAAACTGGTAGCATACAGTAGATCTGAGGTTGCCAGAAGCCGTAAAAGGGGTTAGGGGATTGACTTTAAAGGGGCAGGAGGGAACTTCTTCCAGCCTTACTGAAATAAAATTGATACATGTAAGTTTAAGGTGTGCAACATACTGATTTGATACACTCATGTATTGCAAAATGATTACCATAGTAGCAGCAATTAATGCTTCCATCACCTCACATAAATTGCCATTTCTTTTTTGTTGATGAGACATTTAAGATCTCTTAGCAATTTTCAAGTATACAATACAGTATTGTTAACTATAATACCATGCTGTACATTAGATCCTCAGAACTTTTGTATCTCATTGCTGGAAGTTGTACCCTTTGACCAACATCTACCCTGGCAGTTCTACTCCCTGTTTCCATGAGATGGTAGAGTATTTGTCTTTCTCTGTCTTACTTACCTCACCTTGCATAATGCCTCAGGTTCCATTCTTGTTATTGCAAATGGCAGGATTTCCCTTTTTCTCATGGTTAAGTAATATTCCTGTGTGTGTGTGTGTGTGTGTGTGTGTGTATGTGTGTGTGTGTGTGTGTGTGTGTGTAACATCTTCTGTACGTAGATGCGTCCATAGATGGGCACTCAGGTCCCTTCCGTGGACTGTCTGTTGTCAGTAATGCTGTGAACATGGGAGTGCAGGCGTCCCCTGAGATCCTGAGATCATTTCCTTAGATGAATACCCAGAAGTGGGATTGCTGGATCGTATGGCAGCTTTAATTTTAATTTTTTGAGGAATCTCCATGCTGTTTTCCGTTGAGGCCGCACCAATTTACATTCCTACCAACAGTGCACAAGGTCTCCCTTGGCTCCACCCTGGCCAGCCCTTGTTGTGTCTTTTTGATAATAGCCATTCGAACAGGTGTGAGGTGGTATCTCATGCTTTTGATTTGCATTTCCCTAATGAGTAGTGATGTTCAGTACCTTTTCATCCACCTGTTGTCCATGTATAGGTCTTCTTTAAAAAATGTCTATTTAATTCCTCTGTCCATTTTTTAAATTGAGTTATTTAATTTTTTGCTGTTGAGTTTTAGCATTTTAAATGCTAACCACATTAAAGACTCTTAAAGATTCTTAAAGATTTTGAATATTAACCCCATATCCAAGATTGTTATCAAGGCCAGTGTCAGGGACCTTTTTTACCTACGTTTTTCTCCTAGGAATTTTATGGTCTGAGACTGAAAATTTTTTATCATGATTGTAATGGAGTTTACATGGCTATATATGTTTATTAGGACTCGTTGAATTATACACTTAAAACTGGTTAATTTTTATTTTTGATGTATTATGCATCAACAAAGAAAAAACATAAACTGAATGTCTGCTGTCTGTCAAGCGCTGTGTTAGGAACATGGTTAGATAAGTGTGACGTGGGTCCTGTCCCCATGCAACTCACAGTCTGGAGAGTTGGTGTAGAAGGACACAGTTCAGAGAGGGAAGAGCCCTGCAGAGCACATCTGCTGAGAAACAGAGGAAGGAGTTCTTGATCCGGGAAAGTCCGACAGAGGAGGTGCTTGACCTTTAGTGTGATGGGTGGGCAGAGCCGGGTTAAGTGTTGAGGGGAAGCGCGTTCCAGGCAAAAGCATGTGAGTGTGAAACTGTGCGTTGTGTTTTATGAACCGTAAGGAGCCTGGCGGTGGTGGAACCCTAGACCAGTGAGATTCATGTTGAAGTGGACGAGTTGAAGCAGGACAGGTTGGCAAAGAAGAAATGTTTCTCAAATTTGCTTATCAAATTCATATTGAGAAGTTATGTCCTAGAGAGAGAAGCCCTCCCTCTTGGACGAGAGATGAGATGATCAGCGCACCTACTCATGTCTCTTTGTTCCATTGCTTTGGGCTTAAAACAACAACAAAATCTTGCTTTTACAATCAATTATTTTAAAATAGTAATTCTCCCAGGATAGACTTCAGCTGAATTTGTGTAACTAAGGCTATACTTGAGCTTCCACATGTTACAGGGAGGAAATATGTTTTAATGTTTGAGAAAGCCTTTGATACTAGCCATTTGGGAGAACTGCTGAGATTTGCCCAATGTGGCTTGTACCTTCAAGCAAATACCAGTTTCTTTGTACCAACAGAGAGAACAAAATCTCCCTCACATTACATTTGTGGAAAGGAGAAAACCTTCTGAAACTGCTTATTGGTTTAACTTCATAAAGATGAAACTCCTGAACATCATTCTCTGTCCTTGGAGGGGTGCCCGGAACTGTGTGTGTGTGTGTGTGTGTGTGTGTGTGTGTGTGTGTGTGTGTGTGTGTGTGTGTGTGTGGTGGGAGCAAGCACACAGGATTTTGTTTTTTAATTTAAGTTTTATTTTTAGAGAGAGGGGATGGGAGGGAGAAAGAGAGGGAGGGATATATCAGTGTGAGAGAGAAACATCGATTGGTTATCTCTTGTACTCACCCTGACCAGAGACCAAACATGCAACCCAGGTGTGTGCCTTGACCGGGAATCGAACTGGCAACCTTTCATGTTGCCAGATGACATCCAACCAACTGAGCCACACAGGATTTTGATTAATAAATAGGACTGCTAATTTTGCTCTAAAATCAAGTGCTTTGTCATTGCAGGCAATGGATTTTGAAGGCTGGGCCGACACACTCTTTCTTCTGCAGTTCACCCTCTCTTGTGTGATGGGGTAAGCCCTTGCTGCCTTGTGACAGGTAGCTTTCCTAGAGAAATGTGCTCTGGGCTCCTTTTGCCTCATTCCTCAGTATCCTGCTTGTCTCTTGTGTATATCAGCTTAGGATAATTAAACCTCCAGATTCAGGTTGTTTCACAGCCCTTTGGAATGTGCCCTCAGGGCAACTAATATGATCCCAAAGTCATGCTTAGAAGGATGGAGAGAAACCAGTATTTACCGGATAATGTAGTATGTGATAAGCACTATTATATTTCAACATTATTTTCCACCATATATTTGATGCTTTATTTTATTTTATTATTTTATTTTATTTTATTATTTTATTTTATTTTATTTTATTTTATTTTATTTTATTTTATTTTATTTTATTTTATTTTATTTTATTTTATTTCTACATTGACCATTTGGGAGATATTGTTGTTCTTTTACCTATGAGAAACCAGGCATAGAAGTCGGGTAGATTGTCTAAGTTTGCACAATTAGTAGACGGCAGTGGCAGCCCTTGATTTTGGGACTCTGACTCCTCACTAGCAGCTTGTCTTCCTCTTAGAAGAGTATGTGCAGAAGGCTGGAGGGTATCTGCAAATGTGCCTCTTCTCTCCACCTGCATATTTCCCTGACACATTTTTTCTCCACAAGCCCAGTTCAGTTGACATTTGTGACTGTGTCTGACACAGGCTAGGTACGTAGTGAGCTTCAAAGTAAAGTTGATGCGGTGCCTTAGTAGTGAGTACTTGGTACTCAGAACTCTCATAAATCTGGGAGTTCCAACTGCTGCCACTTAGTTGTTAAGTGAACCATATCCCCTCTTCTCTGCCTCATTCCAATTTTAGTTGATGTGCTGCCCAAACGAGCATGCTAGATCTCCTCTTAAAGTAGTTCTGATTTGGTTTTCTGCCATCCTTAGGCATCCCTCTTGCCTTCACCCTGGTCCACAGGTCATAGTGCCCTAACGGGAGGTGCACATCTCAGCCAGCGTCCGTGAGCTCCGAGCTTCCCATCTAGTTTAAGTGAACTCGAAGGAGTTTGATCTAAACAGAGTACTCGTGATTGTGAATGATGAGTTCACGGTTTTGATTAAGGTAGCTGGGAAAAACACCTGGTCAGTAGATGGACATGTGTTTCTTTTTAATGAAATTTTTAAAAGTCTGAAGAGGGGCGGAACAAGCAGCAGTGAAGTAGGAAGGCTCCCAGTCAGGGACTGGAGTGTGCTCGATTCTCCAGCCCTGATTGTTTTTCCTGGCTGGTGATTATAAAGTAAGCAAGTGGATCTTACCTATAAGATACCTGTTCTTCATTCCAGGTTTATCTTGATGTACGCCACAGTACTTTGCACTCAGTATAATTCTGCTCTTACTACTACAATAGTTGGCTGTATTAAGGTGAGTTGAAAAAAATACTGTTATTTTTCGGGTAACTGCATTATTTGAAAAATTATTCCTCTAAAATAAGTCTAGCTATGGCCTTAAGCTCCATAATCCTTATTTTCTCACTTTTTTTTTTTCACCATTTGACAAATTATGGTGATGGTCTCTGAAATAATCTTTAAGAACTCAGCGATAATCTCTACTTTCAGGCAATTTAGCTCTGAGGAGTGTGAGAAAAGGAGAGTATGTTACATTAGAGCAGAGGATGGCGAATTTGGCCTATTTTTGACAGGGCAGATGACAAGCCCAGTAGGGAGAGGCCTGTCTTTAACCCCCAGTGAGATCGGGTCTGTTCTCCGACTCACCAGTTCTGGCTGTTGTGCAGGGAACGGATGCCGGCCAGAAGGTAATCAAGGGGGAGTGTTCCTGTGCGTGAGCCAAACCTCGAATGGCCCACTTTTAAAAGCTGTGCCTGACATCTCCAGTGATGTCAGTTCCTCCTGATCGTTTTATTTGAGGGAGGCTCATTTGTCTTCCTCCAGAAGAGCCAAGTGGACTTGAATATTGAGCTGAAGTTATAGCAGCTTGAAGCCTGAGGTCTCTTTCTTCTGACTTTGAAATTCTAGTGCTTTAAGATCCATTAGCAAGGTAGGCTTGCTTTCAAAAACAGGTAAAACGGAGAGAGGTAGAGCCTGGATCACTCGGGGAGAAGAGTGCGGGCGCCTTTGGGACTGTCTTTGTGATGCCCCTTGTCAGAAAGTGAGGGACGTGGTTGCAGAGGTAAAGTTTCCGCTGCTCTGCTGTGTGCCCCTTTGCAACCCCGATGGAGCGGTGTCCACATGACCTTATTTTAGAGACTGGATTTGGGTTAAAATTTCTGAAGGTCTGTGACTTCAAATCATGGAATTGGAGGGTATGGTGTGAACAGAACCGTAAATTAAGCTGTAACAACCAGTTGTGTGAATTCCCATGAAATCTGGAGACAGTTAAACGTTCAGAGGTCTAGCTGGCTGGCATGATTTTAGCACCCCAAATTAGCTCTCAGCTCCCTCTCAGTTCTGTAAAGTAAGGGCTTTAAACGCGGGCTGGATGGCTTGCATCTTCACAATAAGAACAGCAAGAACAGCATCGTTGGTACCATGTTTTTAGCCAAGAAGAAAGATAGTACAGGAAGGCCTAAGTTTAATTTTGATAGCTAAACCTGTTTGCTTAGAATTTTTTTAGTGCATGGGGTACAAATGCAATCATGCTTTCATTAACGTAAAGTTTAGTCCTTTTCTTTGGATGATTTCCTTCTCCGCACAGTTTTACTTCCAGACCAGAGGGGGAAAATTGGATTGTCCGATTGGTTTACCGTTGCTGTCTCTCCTTACCGCCCCGCGGCATCAGTGCTGTCGAAGGGTCTTACACCTCCTGGCAGATGGGAGCACACTGATGCCCTAGCTATTTCAGAGTCTCACGTGTGCCTGCGGAGCTTCTTTCGTTAGCCTCTCAGGTCATACCCTTTTAGTTCTTCTGTGCTTGAGAATCCTAACCCTGTAAACCAAGGGTGTCAAACTCATTTTCACCGGGGGCCACATCAGCCTTGTGGTTGCCCTCAAAGGTCCAAATGTAATTTCAACTCCTTAACAGTTAAGGAATAATTACATTTATACAGTCCTAAAATTATTTGGCTCTTTGAAGGCAACTGCGAAGCTAATGTGGCCCCTGGTAAAAATGAGTTTAACACCCCTGGCTTAAACCCTTGGGTCAGCATTCCTTGTTCCTTTTAAGTATGGTGGGAAAATTACTTAGACTAGTTAAAAATGGAAATTCCTAGGCTCACCTCAGATATAATCAAATCAGAATCTCTAAAGTAGAGCCTGGAGGTTACCATCTTTAACAAGGTTTCCAGGTGATTTTCAGGTTTTACTAAAATCTGAGAATTAGTTTTGAGCTACCAGACCCTTCTGTGCTTTCTGGGTAGTTCCACTTTGGGGATTGGTGTCTTTTCCTGATGGCAAATCTTTGTTATGTTGTCCTAATGGGTACTTAGAGTTTGTCTAACTTCTGATTGGTTTTGCACAATAAAGATTGGGTTCCCTTGAACAATATCTGAAGTTCCTTGGTCAATTTATGCAAATTAATCTACCTTCTCCCTGGATCTCTGGATCTCTGTATTTTAAGAGAGGTCCTGTTACACATTTTCCCAAGTTGCCTACTGTTAACATTTTCATTGTTTCCCCCCTCAAATAATTAAAAAGACCTGCTCAAAGGCAACTTTGCTTTTTCTATCCTTAGACTTAGGAGAGGCCAGCGTAGTTTTGAATGCTCAAAGGGCACTCTGTTATAAAAATAATTTTGAAGTTTGTTTTTGGTATTTTGAAAGCACTACAGCACTTCACTTTCTGCTTCAGAGACCTAATTTCGTCTCTGAAGATGTTTGTGACACCGTTTCTGGCAATTGTAAAGGCAGAGAGGGAGGCAACAACTTAGGAATGTGAAAGAAAGGAGGTTGGCGAGAAACTGAACAATAACCTTGGAAAATTCTGTTTCCCCTTTGTGGTCTGACTTTAACTAAAGGAGAACCAGCCAGATAGGCCGATGTTTACACCTGGGGGTTGTAAAGGGAGTCAGGAGAGGTGATTTTAGGTATGCTACTTTGAGATGACTTCCCCTGTTTTTTTTTTTTTTTTGAAGATAACAAGGATGGTTCCTCTAAAAACTGTCTTCATGTTGGTAAACCCTCCACTGTTCCTTTTATTCTTTTCAAAAAAGAGGGAAAGAGTTTGCTTGTCAACAGGCTTCCTTTCTTTACTATCCCCTTGCAGGTCAACAGTTATCTCAGTGAGAGGAAAAGCATTCTTTTCTAAGATTGCTAAGTGTGTCCTAGTGTTTTCTACCCTCAGTGACAGCAGTGTTCCTCTATTTGGATTTATACCATTAATCCATACCACAGGGCAGAGAAAGTTCAATAGTCCTGTTAGTATCCTCCAGTATTGGCAAAAGCCTTTTGTTTTTGGAGAGGTCGACTGGGGAGAGGCTGCTGTCGTTTCTTTGTCAGGGTTCTTGCTCCTACTGCACTCAGGTCAGGGTTGTGGGTTTTCATTATTGTCTCTTTGGTTTTGCATTTTAAGAATAGGTATCGTGGCATGGGTGAGTTTATGTGAGTATTAAAAAAGCTCAGTTAAACCTATGTAACAGTGTATTGCCTTTTTTTTAGAATATATTAATAACTTATATTGGAATGGTCTTTGGTGGAGATTATATTTTCACGTGGACGAACTTTATTGGCTTAAATATCAGGTAAGTAAAATATTTAAATATAACCATTTTGGCAAGTAGGCTGTGGATATGCAAATACTATCACAGTTAAGGTTGGGCTATTTAATGGCAAATTTGTTCATTTATTTATTTTTTTTAATTTTTTTAAGATTTTATTTATTTTATCTTTAGAGGGGAAGGGAGGGAGAGAGGGAGAGAAATATCAATGTGTGGTTGCCTCTCGTGCATTCCCTTCTGGGACCTGGCCTGCAACCCAGGCATGTGGCCTGACTGGGAATCGAACCGTGATCCTTTGGTTCGCAGGTCATTGCTTGATCCACTGAGCTACACCACCCAGGGCAAATTTGTTCATTTATTAACCAAACATTTATGGAGTGTCTACAATGTAATATGTTTAGATAGTGCTTTTTGAGAAAGGGAGAGAAAATAACCATTTTTTCCATATTTTCCATAAAAATATCCGTATTTTATGCATAATCACTGGGGACTCTTTTCTGGAAGTTGAACTCCTTTTACTTAATACTTCAAAGAACAGACCTTTGCTTAGTGTGCTAGATGGCAGTACACTGTTCTCAAGAAAGTGCAGGGCTAGAGAATACCAGCTCTATTAAAAATGCTTTGTGTGTGTCTGACTGGCTGTATCACTGCATTTCTGTATATTTCATTTATCTTCATCAATGATGAGGGTGACTTGTATGGAATATCTTTTTCAGCTCAAGAATTCTGAATCTCATGTTTTTAAATCTATTTATATTCTTGAAAATTCTCTAATCTGTATTTGGGCCAGGCCTCTGTCCTGAACTCAGGCTTGTATGTGTAACAGCCCACTTGACACCTCTAGCTGGCATGTCCAACACTGAACTGCTTTTAGTTTCTCTGAAGTCTGTTCCATCTAAAGCCTCTGCATCTGAGATGGAGGTACCATCTGTCTAGCCTTTCAATTCAAAAACCTTAGCATCATCCTTTACTCTTCAACCTTATGCTCCATGTCTAGTGTGTTAGCAAATATGTTGGCTCTGCCCTGAGGATATACTCAGAAAAGGATCACGGCTGACCGTCTGCATTGCTCCATTGTCATCTAAGCCACCAATGTCTCTTGCCTAAATTACTGCCTAGTCTTCTACATTCATCCCTAGTTTGACTCACTCCCCACCCCCCACCCCCAATTCTACCCAGCAATTCTCAACAGAGTAGACAATGTATCCCTTGTACAAGGTAAGTCAGAACATACCCGCTTTTTACCACTGCCCCCCACTCTCCATGCCCTAGAGTCCTAACAGGGCCCTACAAGATCTATCTCATCTCTTCACTCACCGCTCCAGTTTCAGCTCCTGCTTCTCTTCTCCCTCATCTCACTGCCTTCACACAGCCCCTTGCTGCCCCTTTAGCATGCTGAGCGCGCGCTCACTCTGGCGCCTTGTGCGGGCTACTTCCTCTGCCTGCAACGCCGTGCTGCAGATACTTGCATGACCAACTCCTTTACGCCTGTAAATTTTTGCTCAAATGTTACTTCTGAAGCAAGTCTGCCCTAATCACCTAATATTAAATGCAACCTGCCCTTCCCCTTTTGATACTTCCAAGTGCTCTTATTCTGCTTTTTTAGTTACCCTTTCCAGAGCACTTAATCTATTTCTAATATACTGTATAATTTGCCAAGTTATATTTATTGCCTGTTTTCTGTCTCCCCTGCTAGAAGGTAACTTCCATGAGGATAGAGATCTCTGCCTACGTTGTCCACTCAGGTTTCCCAGGCTCCTAGAATGAATCCTAGTAGTTGCTTAATAACTATTTGATGAATTCTGTATGGAATGGTGAAAAACTACTCTGGGAACTATAAAGCTCTCTACGAGAATACGATAGTGCCGTCTTTCTACAATAACTTGAAGCAAATTATATAACCTCTCTGACCTTTTATTTCTTCACACAAACAAATGATAGTATCTATTCTACCTTTCTTATGGATCAATGTGAGAATTTAACATGAATGTTAATAATAATAATAATGTATAATTCACATATTAATATAATATATAATTCATATAATTATAGTGTTACAATATTATATTAATACAATAATATTAAATAATTCATATGCAATTAATAATTCATTGGTGCTCCTTCCCTGACATCATTTTGCCACTATTATTGTTTTCCTTTTAAAGGAAAAGTCCATGGTTATTCGCGGGGTTGGGGGCTGGAGGGACGGTGGGTGTGTATGTGTGCCTGAGACTTGCATGTCGCAGCAGGAGGATGAGTGGCTGGGCCTCAGATGGGTTTGCAGTTGCAGTTCGGCAGCTTGCCTGATGGGGACTTCAAGTTTGTTGTTTATCTTTTCCGAGCTTCAGATTTTTTATGTGATGGGGATGAAAATACCTGTCTTTTTAGAATCATTAGAATGAAATATCTAAGGATTATAAAGTATGTAATTCATTGCTTGACATCTATACTTAGTAAATATCTATTTCTTTCATTAAAATTTGTGAGGAAGGGCCAGGATATAAGGAGCAAAATGATAAACCAGTTCTGTCTTTGGATGTGGCCTGAGTTTCATATATTTCTAAAAATCTGGATTAAAGAATCACTATACAGACCTGAGCCAGAGATGCTTTAATTTTCTTTTTGTCTCCTTAAAATAAAATGCCTGTTAGCCAAAATGAACAAAAGCTTCTGTTTGGATCTCTGCAGTTCAAATTTAAGATAATCTCATAGGAAAGGGTAGGTGTCTTTTTTAACATTGCAAACTACTTAAAATAACTTTTTAAGTTCCTGAGTATACTGGAATGTTACAACGTATGTCAGCCTAACATGTATCAAATCCCAACATCTTGAAAATTCTTCCAGTGGAATTTCTCTTTGTGTCAGGTAATGTATTATAGTTCTTGTTAAACAGTACTGTTTTGCTGCTGAGCTTAGTTGATAATAATGTCATTGGTATTCTGTCCCTATGTGGTATTTTAATAATTTCTAATTGCTTTCACATTTTGTTATAATACATTTTACAAGTCATATCTCTTTAATCTCTGCTTTATTACAAGGCTAGAGAGAATAAATTATGTATTTAGTTAGCCAATCAGCATTCAAATTATCGGTAGCATTGACATTAGAATCCGTGTGACTTTCTGTTCAAATACTGTTTCCATTACAGTGTGTTTTTCAACTTTTGTAAAGGAAAATACATATCATCTGGGTTTTTCTTTTTAGTGGCTTTGTGGTATATATTTTCTTGATTTATCTTCCACTGGTCAGTGAGCAGATTCATATATTATGCATGTTTCTTTTCTTTTTCCTTTTTTTTAATATAAAAACCAAACTTAAGGTGGCTACTTACCAGATTTTACTTTGGAAATGATGTCATTCTATCCTTGACTGACTGAACTTTGAAGGAAATCACGAATTGAACTGTATTCTTAAAGAATTCCATAATTAAACCCAGATACATCTAACCACCATCCTGCCTAGTTTTTCTGCTGTTTTAAGCCAAGTTTAACAAGCCCTCTCTCTGGTATGATTCAAGTGCAAGAAGCAGCAGGTTTGCATTGGTGGCTACTCAGTTCCGTCCAAATTTGATTCTGTGATTTGAGGAGGATTTTTTTTGAGGGGGTAGGGCTCTGTTGAGTCTGGCTGTCTCTAAATGCCTTTTTTCAGTGGCCACTTTCTAGGTGCTCATCTAGGCCTAAGACTGTGACAGAGAGGGTGGGGAATGAATAGTGAAGAGTGGCGACCGAGCAGGCACGCTACCTCTGTCAGTGGCTGGCCTTGGCCTGTGGCTTTGACCCACGTAATGTGGCCTTTCTAGATGATGACATCATCATCCTCATAATGGCCCAGGCTGGAATTCTGAGAATCCCTGCAACTCATCTTTATCTGTGATTCTTCTCCCCTTCCATTTAAAAAAAAATTAATATAGACTTAAGAGCAGTAAAATTCACTCCACTTAGTGTAGAGTTCTATGAGCTTGGACAAATGCATGCAGTCATGTAGCTCCTACAGCACATTTAAGATAAAACAGTTTCATCAGCCGCTCCCTGCCCCCCAAATCTCCCTGTGCGCCTTTGCATCGAATGTCTGCCGCTGCCACATATCTGTGTTCTATCCGTGTAGTGTCTGGAATGTCACGTAGTGATACATGACACTATGCAGCTTTTGGTCTGGCTTCTTTCATTTAAGATTTTATGTTTATCAGTAGTTCGTACCTTTTTATTGCTGAGTAGTATTCCGTTATGGATATATCACAGTTTATCCATTCACCAGTTGAAAGACAAGTTTGCAGTTTTTATTTGTTTTGCACTTGCTGCTAAAATATATGCTTAGAAATTTGTGTTGAACATAAATATTCATTTTATGTGGGATAAATAGTAGAAATCCTGGGTGTTACAGTAAGTATATGTGTATAACAAATTTCTAAACTATTTTTGAAAGTGTCTATACCATTTTGGTTATCTTGTTTTTTTAAAAAAGATTTTATTTATTTTTAGAGAAGGGAAGGGAGAGAGAAAGGGAGGAAGAGAAACATCAATGTGTGGTTGCCTCTCGCACGCTCCCTCCTGGGGACCTGACCCACACCACAGGCATGTGTCCTGACTGGGAATCAAACTGGCGACCCTTTGGTTCACTGGCCGGCATTCAGTCCACTGAGCCACACCAGCCTGTGCAGGCATTTTTTAAAGAATGGGTTCTTTTTCATATGACTATTATCTTAAAACTCCTAGGCAGATAGAATGGTTCACATTCTGGCCAGAATTCTGTGACTTCTATTTTTAAAGGGTGAGCACAGACCAACACTTATCCAAGAACAGAAAGGACATAAATAGATACCTGGGAAGGCAACAGATCGGCAGTTAATGCTTGTTGAGTACCTGGTAGGTGAAGGCCACCTTTGTAGTGTCACCTTGTTTAATCATCCCCCAGTTCACAATGATGAAATGGAGGTTCAGAGAGGTGAAATAACTTGCCCAAAGTCACACAGCTAGCATAGTAAGAATCAGAGCTGAGATTCTAACCCTGGTATGACTTTTAAAATAATGCCTCATAATTTAACCATGTGAGGACACATGGGGTAAGAAATTAAAATGGCCCCTCTTTGTTTCGAACATTTCCAAAGTCTCCTTGCTCATTTCCTGCCTGATTTGTCTTTATTTTCCTATTTCCCTTTGCAGGCAGGGTAAGAATTGGATCCTTGCTGAATCCTTTTTGTACATATAGTAAAGGAAGTGACTACTTAGTGCATGCAGATCCATAGACTACCTTCCAGGTACCTTCCAGGTACCAAATATTGTTTTAGGCAATGAAGCGGGAGCCACTATCACAACTGACCAAACCCTTGCCCTTCATGCAGTTTTCCTTCTACTAGAGGAGATGGAAAATGCATGGAGATTAATGAGGGAACTGTTTGCTGGTGATGAATGTTAGTTGTGATAAATAGTACTGCAGAAAAATAAAGCAGTATTTCGGGGATGGGGCACTTACTGAGGAGGTTGCGTTTTGTGTAACGACCAGAGAAAACGGAGAGAATGAGCCACGTTGATTCCTGGAGGGCAGAGCAAGCGAAGAGGCCCTGGAGTGGGAGCGTGCGCAGTGTGTTCCAGGGGGCACAGGGAGGCGGTGTGGCCCAGAGGAGGGGGATGAATGAAATGAGAAGGGCACTTAGGTAATACTGTTTTTTATTTTATTTTATTTTTTATTGAATTTATTGAGGTGCTACTGGTCAACAAAATTATACAGGTTTCAGGTGCACACTTCCACAACATACCATCTGTACCTGTATTGTGTGCTCCACCACCCCAAGTCAGGTCTCCGTTAGGGACTACTTTTAAGAGGAACGAAGACACTGGAGTCTTTTGAACAGAGGAGTGACATGATCTGATTCAGTTACAATAGGATTACTCTGGTCACTGTGTTGAGATTAGATTGAAGGAGGAGGGTGAGTGTGAAATGATTGTTACTAGTAATGGCTTTCATTTATAGAAGAATCATGGCATTCATAACATTAAGCATTTATATAGCATTAATAATAGCAGTCACAAGGCACTTTTTATACATTCTCTCAAAAGAGCTTTCAACAAGTATCTTTTTTAAGGATTTTATTTCTAGAGAGGTGGGAAGGAAGGGAGAAAGGAGAGGGGGGAAGACGTTGATGTATGAGAGTTACATTGGCCAGTGGTCTCTCGTGCACCCCCAGTTGGGGATCTGGCCCACAACCCCGGCACGGGCCCTGACTGGGCATTGAACCAGTGGTCTTTTGGTTTGCATGCCAGCACTCAGTCTACTAAATCACACCAGCCAGAGCTCAAGCTATTCATACACAGTGTCATAAAGTAGCTATCCAAACTGACACTAGTAATTGCGTAATTAAGTTTGTGGTAGTCTCAGAAACTAGAATCAAACAGAGTTGCTTGGGAGATTTCACAGAGGAAAGCGTACTTAGGACTAGGCCTTGAGCATTAGGTAGGCTTTGGGGAGATGGAGAAGGGAAGGCTGGGTATTTCCAGCCATGGCTCAAAAGCACGGAGCTCTGAATGTAGACATTAGGTGGGAGCTGGGGAGGATTAGCAGGAGGTACTCAGGTTTGGTTAGAATGAGAGGGTAATACTGGGAAAGTGGGCTGGTGCCCACCTAATATGTAGTGTCTCAAATACCTCCTAAGAGGAAGAATGAATGCCCACCTAGGAGAGCACTCTGAGAGTTACTAGTAAACTGCATGTAGACGAGAGTAATCATTGTCTCAAGAGTGAATCCTGGTGGTAGGTGTGGTGGACAAGTGAAGGGTACCAGCAACCAACTCAGAGGCTGAGAGCTCAGGTCATGGGTTTTCCACTGTACACCTGATTCTAGTCAGAGAGAAACCAGCTCTGTGACTCTCCCAGGGTCTGCAGGTTTACTTATTAATTGGATGATTTTTATTTTTATTAAAAATAACACTTGCCTTGAATGATTATTTTCAGAAATGCAAAGAATACAAATAAAAAAGAAATCACCTATAATTTTACCATTCAGATATAACCATTATTAATATCCTTGTGTTCCTTCCAGACTTTGTTCTGATACATATCAATATACGTACTCTTTTTCATTTAAATAAAATGGGGTTAGGTAATACCTGATGTTTCATGAGATTATTTAAGATGCCATTCCCTGTTTTTATTTTATATCATTTTAATGGATGCATGGTGTTCTATTGATGAATTTATATAATTCCTCACTGTAGGATATTTGCCCTTTAATTTTCTGCTATGATACATTTTGTGGTAAACACTTTGTCAGCAAGTCTAAGAAGATGTGCACAGTTCGTCAATGAAGTAGATTGCTAGGTCAAAGGATAGCCAGAATTCTGGGGTTTTTTATTTCGACTTGCTGTCTTCCAGAAAGCTTGTATAAAATCGGCACCCCTGCTGACAGGTACGTGCAAACGTTCATTTTCCCAGAGCATCAGCAGCAGTGGATAATAAATACCGTAAAGGGGGGAGTGCTTCTAGGGTAGATGAAAATGCTGTGTGTGTCTTAGTTTGATGTGGCGCTGACCTACACAGGCAGCTCCACCCCTCACGCCAGTCTCGCCTACGTTTGCCGTCCCTCCCTCCCTTCCTCCCTCCCTCCCTGACGGTGGTGTTCTGTTTTGCAGCATTGCTGGGAGCCTGGTGTACTCCTATATCACTTTCTCCGAAGAGCAGCTGAGCAAACAGTCGGAGGCCAGCAACAAGCTGGACATTAAGGGGAAAGGAGCAGTATGACCAGAGGATTGCTTCAGCGGCACAGGGCCAGGATTCTGATGAGCTTGGAACACTGGCCGTTCTTACACAGATACTGAGGTGTCTTGATTATGGAGAAATACCATTCCTTTGCACTTACACAATCCGAGGATTGATTGCTGCCTTTTAAAATTTTATGAGAGAAACTTGTAGTTGATCCTATTTTAAATATGCCATTTGAATTAATTTATATCAGACTGGAAAATGCACCGGGCTTTTTAATTTATTTTTCTTTTGTGCCGACAGTGAAACAACATTGTTTTAAAACCGTTTCATTCCATAGTTTGAAACCCAGCTGTCCTGAGAGCTGCATATACACGGTTCTCCAACTGGAGCTCCATCCCTCAAACCGCTGCTGTGTTGGAGGCAGCTTCCCCTTCCTTCTGCTGGAAGTGCGGCGGAGTGTCTGAAACTTCTCCTTTGAATTATATTTCTCAGTGATTGCATTTTTTCCCATAAGGGTATCCTAACTGCATTTGCCATAGAAAACCTTCAGCACTGAAAAAATATGAGAGGCTTTGAAGTGTGTTGCTTTTCATGTTGGCTTTCCTGAGAACTCGTGGCATGAAGGGCGTGCATTCCTGGAAAATTGCTCTTCCCTCCTGGTTGTGTAGGACGGGGATAAGGAAGTGATGGAAGAAGTAGGCCCTTTCCTCATTTATTTATCTATGTGATCAATTCATTCAACTAAACCTGTTCAGTATGTAACATGCTGCAGGCCTTGTACTAAGTGCTGGGGGTAGAGAGATGCTTTTTGGAAGTACGATAGTTGAATGATCTCACTTCTGTTGAAGTGAATGATGGTAAGACAGAACTTAGCTCTGTTAATCCATTCTTAAGATATGACTATGAACAAGACACAGAACTTTTTCACTTCTCAGAAACTGCAATTCTATAAGCAGGATTCTAGAAGCACCTGCCTACCTAACCTGCAGTCGTGTGAAACTAAATGCCATGTGAGATCGAGTGCTTGCGAAGAGCTGCATTTTGTGAACCATCCGGCCTAGAGATGGCAGGCAGGCAAGGTGACCACCATATATTTACCCGTGCTTCCCTTTTCTGGCTTTAGTTGCTACTTTTTTTTACCCATCTTTGAAGCGTTATGACTGGGTGTCAGATTTCTGAATGTACTGGCCTGAGGAGGAAGGCCAGTTGGAAGTTTACGGACGCCCAAGGTTTGGTCTTTGTCTGGCAGTGTCAGTGTTAGAGCCGTCGTCTTCCTTTCTCCTTAAGCTACGCGAGCAAACCCCGCCCCTCCGGCTGTCCCTTGGCTCACTTAGTGAGGACGCCAGCCTCTCCAGAGGCCAGGGCTGCATTCTGGGGGAGCAGCTGTGCATAGCACGGTCTCAGTCACCTCTTTGGTCAGGACAGGCTGTTAAACTTAAACAGTCCCGTGACTTGGCTCGGACACACTGACTTCGGGACGAGTGTTTGCTCAGGCCAGCGAAGGGTGCAGGAGCCCCAGCACCTCTGCGCTGGCCCACGCATCACCTTCCTGTTTGCTGGGTGCACAGTCCACTGGGCTCCTCGGACCTAAACAATAAGTGTTTTGGTGCCACAAGAGGGGACCTGGAATGTTTTCATTTGTTTGTATTTTTGAAGAATTCGATTGAGGTCATTTTCATACTTACGCTTTTCCCTTACTTTGTTTGGTCTTTATTAAAGCCTGGCCAGTAGTGCTGGGTCCCTAGAATTAGCCTCATCACCAATTTTCATGTTATGAGCTCCATGTCAGAGGTCCTAAGGCCTACGTTTTTCCAGTGTCAGCCGATCTGAGGAACTTCCGGTGGGAGAGTAGGACCTTATCTTGTGAAAGATGGTTCTTCTTATCCCTGTTTTATCAATAAGAAAACAAGACTCAAAGAAAGTAGATGATTTGCTAATAAATCAAAATTTATGTTTTTTTCATGCTGCCGTTAGTTAACTGCCCTCCTCTGCAGGTGTGAGGAAATGGGGATGGTAGCTGGGTTACCTTGAGCTCTTTCAAGGGGGCAGGCAGTCAACTGAGTCTGCAGTCAGAAGAACAGGCTTTGCAGAGCAGGGAGCCCCATGTGGTGGTTCACTGCCTCCTGGGAGGAAGGAGGCAGCATGGAGTCAAATCCTTCATTTGCCCCATGAGACCCATGGGCTGCGGCAAGAACTCTGAAAGCCAGACTCTGTGGCTGTTGGCTCCCTTGTTTTGAGTTAATGACATTGAAGTCCTTCCTCTTTGGCCAGTTTGCTTTCAGTCAGTGCTGGATTGATTCGAATAATCCTGGTTGGCGAGGCTACATGTTGCCCACGTATCAGGTGATTTTTAATTACCTCATATGGCATTGACTTTATGAGTCAGTTATTTGCAGCATCCAACTTGCCTGTAGGTTGTATCGGGAATCCATGGAAAGTTCGGGTCAGTAAAGCTGATATGAGATCTTCATGGAAAGAGTCATGGAGTTGCACGTTTGTGTGGTTTGGAACAGTACCCAGGAATTCAGGTCCGCCTATGCTCTGTCATCATGGCCTCATTCGGTAAGCAAAGATTTACTGAGCATCTCTCTTACGCCAGACAGCATGCTAAACGTTTTGTTTTGGGCGCCAAAATTATGCTCAGAGACTGAGATTGTTGTGCCAGTGTTTTATTGAACACATGTTCACTGTGGGAATTACAATAATTTCCTAAGCCAATAACAAAATAACATACTCCAAAGCAACGATAGACTAACTACACTGTTGTTCCAGGCAAGGGGAGATGAGAGAAATAGAGTCAGGATTTAGTTGAGATATACCTTTTCTACAAGGTTGCTTCTCGGGCGAGACCGCCTAATCAACAGAGGGCTGCCTTCCTTCAGCTGCCAGCACGAAAAGTCCCTTGTTGCTGGAGCAGGTGGCCAGGGAACGATGGCTCTGGTGTTGGTGGGCAAGGGGCCCTTCTCTGAGGGGCTGCTGCGGGCTGCTCAGAGTCACCGTTACTGTGGCAGAGCCCGTGCCTACAGGTCTCGGGAGAGCTACTTAGATCAGCAGGCCGCGCCTTGCCCACACAGAACTCTCACAGACCTCAGAAACTCGGCACAAACCTGTCGGCTGCTTAGCGTCTGAACATCCGCTCGCCAGAATTGCTTCCTCATCAGACGTTTTTTCTTGGTAAGCCCCCAGGGTCACCCCTCAGCAGCTGGGATGATGTCATCATGACACATCTTACTTCACTTTTCTATCAAAACAGCTTTACTCTTAAACCTTTATCTTTGTCATGAACAAGTAAGTAGCTTTGAAATCATGCCAAACCAATACACAGCACTAAGCTCTGGGGAAGCAGATGATGGGACAAGGTTCTTGTTCATAATTCCTTAGCAGGACCCTGACGGAGAGCAGCAGCTGAGTGGAACCAGTGATGGGGGCGCCGGAGCTGCCAGCCGTTGCAGGTCCGGCAGTTAGGGGTGCCCCACCCGTGGAGCTGGAGCTTCTCCTGTCAGAGGGCTTTTGTAATTCAGACTGGTCTTTCAGCTCTGAGATGTGCGGGCTGCTGGAGTTCCGTGGCTACCCTGCGTCCTCCTCCCCCTGCTGCCTATATTCTTGCCTCCTCGTAACTTTGTGTTATTGGTTCCTGCTTATCAGCAAAGCTGCAGTTGAGTAGAAGGAAAAATACTACTATTCAAAGTAAATGAGATATTGGATGAGGAACTTCTCACATGGTGCCTAGTATGCATTAGGCCCTTGGTCGATTTTGTTACTGTCGTTTTATGGTGAGGCTTCAGGCAAAACAAGTTTCTTAATTTGTGCTCCTTAAATGCTAGCGGCCTGGAAAATGTGTGTATTTCTTGAAAAATGTGACCCTGTACTTGGTTTGCTTCCAGAATCTTAAATGAGAGTTTTTAAATACCTACTGGATATAATTGTGGCCATTATGTGATGCAGGTGATTCCACTTGTTTTGTTTGTTTGTTTTTTTTTTTGAAAGGATGAAATTACTCGTATATTTTGATGGTAAATTAAAAAAATATTTTATCTTAGAGGAAGGTAATTATACTTCAGAATGGTGATTCAGTTAAAACTTTCTCAGTTTGTCACCTGAAGGCAGGCAGCTCCCGTGCAGGCCCATCCTTCCTTCCTTGCTCCCGCCCTGGAGTTAGACGCCGGAAGCAGGGGTCAGCGGCCTCCGCGTCCGCGTCTGGCTCAGTCCTGGGGTCTGTGAGCCGCTGGCCCCCGTTTTTACTGTGAGGACACCCCTTTGTCAGCGTGTGAGGAGATACTCTAGGGTGTTTAGTTTTTTTAGCTTTCTTTTTAAAAAATAATTTTTAAAAGAAATCTACTGGTTAGATTGTCTCACAAAAATATTTTTAGAGATTATTTTGTTCATTAATGTTTCTTTCTCATGCTGATGATCAACTGATTTTTGTCTACAGATGTTGGCCTATGATAGTATTTTTTCAATATAGATTCTGTTTACCAAATGCCATTTTAGTTTTTAAGAGGTACTGAGGATTGAGATTATGTAAATCAGGTGACATAACCATGAAAATTATGTGCCTAAATATTTTTGTAAAGTTCTCAAATAAATATGTTTTCCTGAACACATGTATCTATATTTTGTTTATCTGTTCACCGCTGATGGACAGTTGGGTTGCTTCCACCTTTTGGCTATTGTGAATAATGCTGCTAATTGTGGTGTCTTAGTTTGTAACTGTGCCAAAACCTTCTTTTCTTTAATTTGACCTTTGATTTTTATTTTCTCCCTTGGCTCAAACTGACCTCACTCAGGTGTCCTGACTCACCCACCTCCCTCTCCCCTGCTTAACCATTAAGCCCTCAGGCCAGTGAAGTTCTGGTCAACAACCAGCAGCCTTAGGAACAAAGTCCTGGGTCTACTGACTGCTGACACAGAGTTTTCCATCAAATTAGATAATACCTTGGTCTCAGCTGCGTTTTAGCTCCGGACCAGGAAAGTGGAACGATCCACAGAACAAATCCTTGAGAAGTTGGGCGGAACAGCTGCGCGCTGGCATTGGGACCAGGTGCGCTGATCAGCTACGCCCGACCGTGGCACCAACCAATCAGTGGGGACCACAGCCCTAGCTCCTTTAGTCGCCAGGATTAATTTCTTTTTTTCCCCTGTATAGTCCATCCCCTGGAAGCCATCGGGGAGCCAGGTCTTTGAGCATGAGCTTACCTGTAACTTCAGGCTGGTGTCATCCTTACTTTCTTGGCTGCAATCTTCTGTTCATGTTTTAGTGGGCTGCGACGCTACAGGTAAACGAACCCCTTCAGTCTGGTTACAAGTTTGGACTGCCGTAAATTACCATTGATTGGGTGCCTTAGCCAACAAACATTTACTTCTCACAGTTCCAGAGGCTGGGAAGTACAAGATCAAGGTGCCAGCAGATCTAGGGGCTGGGAGAGCCCACTTTTGAGTTTGGAAATGTTCATCTTCTCATATCCTCACGTGGGGGACAGCAGAGAGAGGAAACAAGCTGTGTTTTGCCTCTTATCCTATCAGGAGGGCTCCAACCTCATCACCTAATTACTTTCCAAAGTCCATCTCCAAATACCATCACATTGAAGATTAGAGTTTTAACATGTGAATTTGGAGGGGACTCAAAACCATAGTAATGGCTGTGCAAAAGTGCTTTCAGTTACTTTGGAATTGCTGGGTCATATGGTAGCTGTGTTTTGAATTTTTTGAACAACTGCTATACTTTTTTCCATTGTGGCTATAACATTGTACATTCCCACCAGCAGTGCACAAAGCGTTCCAGCTTATCCACATCCTTGCCACCATTTGTCTTAGGGACAGTAGCCATCCTAGTGGGTTCAAGGTGATAACTCATTGTGGTTTTTAAAAAATTATTGTTGACACTATTACAGATGACCCCCCACCTTGTCCCTTTCCAGCAAACCCTCCCCCGCACTTCACCACATTGCTGTCTGTGTCCATGGGCTACGCACACACACATAGATGTTCTTTGGCTAATCTCTTCCAGTCTCCCCAGCCCCCTTCTTCTGTTTCTAGTTTGTTCATCAGTTCATTTTGTTCGTTAGATTCCACATAATTCATTGTGGTTTTGGTTTGTATTTCCCTGAAATTTAGTAGTGTTTAGCATCTTTTCATATGCTCATCCATTTATACATTTTCTTTAGATAAATGTCTGTTTGAGTCCATTTTTTTAAGTTGGATTTAGTTTTTATTGAGTCGTAAGAGTTCTTTCTTTTTCAATGTATTTTATTATGCTATTACAGTTGTCCCGTTCCCCCTCTTCATTCCCCTCCACCTTGCACACGTTTTCCCACCCACATTCCCCCCTTTAGTTCATGTCCATGTGTCATACTTATAAGTTCTTTACTTTGTACATTTCCCACTGTTCTTGCCCTCCCCCTGTCTGTCTTCTACCCACTATCATGCTACTTACTCTCTGTACCTTTTCCCCCTCTTTCCCTACCCACTCCCCTGCTGATAACCCTCCATGTGAGCTCCATTTCTGTGGTTCTGTTCCTGTTCTAGAGGTTTGCTTAGTTGTTTTTGTTTTTGTTTTAGGTGTGGTTGTTAATAATTGAGTTTGTTGTCATTTTACTGTACATGTTTTTTATCTTCTTTTTCTTAGATAAGTCCCTTTAGCATTTCATATAATAAGGGCTTGGTAATGATGAACTCCTTTAACTTGACCTTATCTGAGAAGCACTTTATCTGCCCTTCCATTCTAAATGATAGCTTTGCTGGATAGAGCAATCTTGGATGTAGGTCCTTGCCTTTCATGACTTGGAATACTTCTTTCCAGCCCTTTCTTGCCTGTAAGGTCTCTTTTGAGAAATCAGCTGACAGTCTGATGTGAACTCCTTTGTAGGTAACTGTCCCCTTATCCCTTGCTGCTTCTAGAATTCTCTCCTTCATTTTAATCTTGGGTAATGTAATGATGATGTGCCTTGGTGTGTTCCTCCTGGGGTCCAACTTCTTTGGGACTCTCCAAGCTTCCTGGACTTCCTGGAAGTCTATTTTCTTTGCCAGATTGGGGAAGTTATCCTTTATTATTTGTTCAAATAAGTTTTCCACTTGTTGCTCTTCCTCTTCTCCTTCTGGTACCCCTATAATTTGGATGTTGGGACCTTTAAAGATGTCCTGGCGGTTCCTAAGCCTCTCCTCATTTTTTTTTTTTTTTTTGAATTCTTGTTTCTTCATTTTTTTCTGTTTATTTCTTCCTTCTGGTCCACTCCATTTATTTGAGTCCCAGTTTCCTTCCCATCACTATTGGTTGCCTGTACATTTTCCTTTATTTCACATTTTTTCATCTAATTTGCGACCAAATTCAACCAATTCTGTGAGCATCCTGATCCCCAGTGTTTTGAACTGTGCATCTGATAGGCTGGCTATCTCTTTATCACTTAGTTGTATTTTTTCTGGAGCTTTGATCTGTTTTTTCATTTGGGCCATTTTTTTTGTCTTGACGTGTCTGTTATGTAGTGAAGGGCGGAGCCTTAGGTGTTCCCCAGGGCAGCCCAGTTGCTGGGTTGTGACGCTGTACGTGGAGGTGGGGTCCAAGAGGGAACAATGGCGCTTGATCTGCTCTCTCTTGGATTCCAGTCCCTTCCACTGCTTCCCCCAAGCAAACTGGGCCCTTCTGGTGCTGATCTCCCTGTGGGTGGGCTTGTGTACCTTCTAGAACCCTGTGGGGATCTCCTATGAGGTTGGGAGTTTCTCCCAGCACTTCAACCCCCACAGGTGTTTTCAGTTGGTATTTTTAGGCTTTATTTCCCTGTGCTGAAATCCTGGGTTGTGTAGTCTGTCTCACTCCCCAGTTTCACCTGGTTTATCTGTGGGCTAACGTGGGACTGCCTGGTTCGCCACCCACCTTGTGCCCCGTGTTCCTCTACAATACGTCACCTCACTGGGTACACCCACTGCTGCCTTGCGCACTGAGGGTCCAGCAGTTGCTGCTTTTTTTGTTGCGACCCCGCTCTGCACAGCTCTCTGACTCCACCCCTCCTACCGGTCTGGAAGAGTGTGTCTACTTTGATAATGTTTTTTAACTCGTTGGTTGTTGAGACTTCCATACAGTTCAATTTTGGCAGTACTGGTTGTTTTTTTTTCTAAATTTTTGTTGTCCTTATTTTGGTTGTGTGAGGAGGCACAGTTTGTCTATCTATGCCTCCATCATGGCCGGAAGTCCCATAAGAGTTCTTTATATATTCTGAGTTTTAGCCCCTTATCGAATATATTTGCAAATATTTTCTCCCATATATTTCTCCCTTTTCTCTCCTGTGTACTTTGATGCAGTTTTAAAATTTGATGTAGTACAGTTTATTTATTTTTACTTTTGTTGACTCTGCTTTTGGTGTCATTATCCTATTTTTTCTACCAAGAGTGTTATAATTTTAGGTGTTACATTGAGGTCTTGGATCCGTTTTTACCTTTTGTGTATGGGATAAGGTAAGGGTCCAACTTCATTCATTTGCATGTGAATATCCAGTGTTCCTGACACCTGTATGTTGAACAGACTGTCCTTACGGCATGTGGTTTCTTGTCTCGCTTGGCTCCTGTACTCAAGGCTGTCGGTAGTGGGGGCTCCACAGAAGAGGCGCAGTTGAGAGGAGCAGAGCACAGAGCGGGTTCGTGCACCCAGGGCAGGTGAGCCGAGACCAGTCCCTCTAGGACTTCTTCCCTGCAGTGCTCACCATGTCTTTGCTCAGCCAGCCAGCCAGCCGGGACTGAGCTAACAGGGGCACGCACCCAGCCTCTCTCTCGCTCTGGCTCTGACGAGGCCTGGCACAACCTTGTCTTACAGATGAAGCTCAGTGAGATGCGGTTGTCCAACGTGGCTGCAGAACCCACATTTGAACCCTAGTCTGACTTGAAAGACCTTTGCTCTTCACCCCCGAATTAGGTTTTTGTTACTCCTGATCTGCTTATATCACTTGGGGTACCAAGGTGATCATTACAATATGCATGTCAAAGGCCATCCATTCTTCAGAGTTCACACACCATGGATTTAAAGCTTAGGCCGAGCGGGCAGCTTACTGAATCTGAGAAGGCACAGCTGCCATGCTTTTCCAGCTGTGCTGACAGTGCCCTCTTGTGGTAACAGCTGCTGCTGGAGGCAAAAGTGCTTTTCTCTCTTGGAAAGGAACCAGTTACTGAGGAGGGCTTATTAGTGCTTTCACGGAGAGGGACCTGTATCATGCCTTTTTGCATTACTTTGCCATTGGAAAAGGGGTGGCTTAAACACGGCTGAGTAAGGGATTTGTCCAGCGTGCTCTGGCTAATAAATTCGAATCTGTATTTTGATTCCCAAACCTTCCCGTTCTAAAGGACTCCAGGTTAACACCCCTGTAACTAGGAGGTGCAACCAGTGCAGTCTAGGGTGCCTCCCCATATCTGCTTATGCTTAAGATAATTCATTTTTTAATGAAGATTTTTGAGAACAGTGTCTCTAAATGATGACAGATTCATGAAACTGAGAATGTACGGGAGGAAGAATATCATTGTGCCTGGGAAAGGTAGTTGCAAAATTTTCTTGGAAAGATGTCATTTGAGCTGATTAAGGACAACTAGGGTTCAAATTAAGTTTTGGAGGGGACAGCCCTCTAGCCCTCCAGGGTCGCTACGTCTGCCTGTGTCGGGAATTCATTCCCCCTTGATGTCTTTAGACCACAGGCCCTCCTCTCCGGGGACCCTCCCTGAGCAGCTTCTTGGACACAGCCCCCACCACTCTGTTCCCTTCCTGGGCTTTATCTCCACAGGACTAGTCTCCTCTAATCCAATTTACGCTTTAAGAAGGCAGAGAGGTTGGTGTGTTTGGTTTCCTGTAGTGTCCCTGGCATCTAGAACCATGCTAGACACACTGTAGGCACACATTGTTTCCTGAATAAATAGAGTAAGCAGTTAATAGCTACATTTTTAAGCACAGCAAGGCAGAAACATGGCCTCATCTTCATTTAAGATCAACCATTCCAGCTGCATGATTTGAACTGTATCCTGTAGGTCAGGTGTTCACAAATTCAAATCTTACAGACCCCAGGCAGGTAAAAACTGGATCTGAATGGTTGCAATCAATACATAGAACAGGTAAGTGGTAGGGCTTGTGGTAACTACCTGCTTAAATTAGTATTCAAATTAAAACTAAACCAAAAATCTGCCAGCTAGATCTGACCCACTGTAGCAAGAGGATGCTGTTCAGATCACTGTTATGTGGGGGAGGAGCCAAAGGAGGACAGGAGTCTCCAGGTGAGTACTGGGTTGGCCCAAAAGTCCGTTTAGTTTTTTCTGTAAAATAAAAGACACGCTTTTCATTTTCACCAATAACTTTATTGATTTGGATCTTTTGGCTAGCTCACACTATTGGCTCCTGGTGGGTAGAGGCCAGGGGTGCTGCCAAACACCTTCCAGTGCATAAGACAGCCCCACCGCAAAATAATTATTTGGCAAAAATGTCAGTGGTACCAAAAAACTTTGCAAACCACTTTTGACGTTCGATCAGCCACAGCAGCACCTTCTCCATACGTGGCACAAATTTTTTTTTTTTCATTTCAGCTGCATTACCTTCCTTGAAATTAAAAAGCATAATACGCCAAAAATGTTGCATATTTTCTTCTATCTTTAATATTGAAATGGCTGCACGAAAGTTCACCAGTTTTTTTTAATGCACGCTGATAGGACAGCTGTCACAATGCAACCTACCAAAACTGTTTTGAAGGAAGTAAAAGACCACTAAGCACTACGGGGGCCATTGCACAGAAAAAAGAAAACGAACATGCTGGCCCCCCAGTACATCAGCCAGAGGAGACTTGTACAGTCCTGGGGAGAAATGATGGGGTCTGAAGTGCAGCTGTAAAAGCACAGAAGAGAAGTCAGACTGGTGTTATTCAAGGAGAGAGAATTTACAGGTGATGAAATCTTGTCCCTATTTTTCATTTATCAATTAAGTTGTTATGAATTAAAAAAAATAAATCTAATGTCTTCAGGAGACCATTTGAAATTAAGGAAACCAAATCTGAACATTTTTAAACTATTTTAACTTAGGTTTCATGTGTTTTCCAAAAAAGGTAATGCCTGGCATGTAACAATGGGATAGAGTACCTGCTCTGCCACAGTAAATGTATTTACTGAGCATTTGCCACATGGTGGGTAGGCAGTTTTTCTTAGCACCATCCATATTGATACATTTTAACACTCCACCAGGGGTGTCCCACCTTTCCGTGTCTCTGGGCCACACTGGAAGAATTGTCTTGGGTCACACATTAAATACACTGCAACATGTAGTCAGAAAGAAAAGCCCATGTTTTAAGTAAATTTACGATTTTGCATTGGGCTGCATTCACAGCCATCCTGGGCCCCGGGGCTGGACACCCCTGCCCAAACAGTCCTTTAAAGTCAGTCCTGTTATATTTAGTGTAAGGAAACCGGCACAGGAAGGCTCCATTATTTGGACAGAGGTAACTGTGCTTTACAGACCGTGAATTTGCCCTCCTGTAAGGCCCACCTTTTGGGCTGAGTATGGAACTGCCTAGCATGGGCAGAACAGAGTAACATTGAGTATGAAAGAAATGTCAAGTTACTTGTTATTCTTGTATGTCACATCAGAGTAGTTCCCACCCTTGCTACCTAGCAGGAAACTCTGTCCCAGTCCTTCTCTGAAGTTACACAAGGTTCTATTGCCTGGAAAACAGAAGAGGGACCTTCTTGTGTCCAGCCCCTCATGGTCACTGCTGAACATCTCAGTGAGTAACTCAGGTATTCTTCAAAGGCAGGTGGCGTCACAGATGCAAACTGTGGCACGGTGATAGGTTCCGCTACCGTGAGTCTCAGAGCCTGGAGTCCAGCCCGTCTCAGGCCCCACGCGGCCTTTCCTCTGACGGTTTGCTCAGAGAATGAGAGTCGGTCTCATTCTCAGAACCTACTGAATTTCTTCCATTTGGGGACTTTATCCTTTCCAGAAGTCAGACTTGGGAGGAAAAGGCTAGGACACGTTGTTTGCAAGTAGCATCTGCTGTCAACATTCAACATGCATCATCCCGCAAGGCAGAGATCTAACATAGGAAAATGGGTGAACACAGTCCAGGTCATGGGAAAAAGGGCATCTTTCAGCCTCTCCAGGTGGCTGTTTCCCCATGTGTAACGGGGGGACCTGTTGTGAGGATCGGTCTGTGAGTATTTAGCACAGTGCATGTAACAGCATCCAGTAGTTGTACGTGATTTTATTTGCAATAGGCTTGTTTTAACTGCCCAATGACTGTTCTTTGGTGCTCAGCACAGGCTCCTTTTGAGGGAATGCTTCTTCCCCAACGGTTCTGACCAAATGAATACAAAACGACCTGCTGCTTTACACGAGCCACCTGCCAGCCACTGACCCACTGGCTACTGGGTGGCTAATAGAACATTACTTCACTGGCAATGGGGACTGATGGGCCACAGGTTGAGGCCCTGGCACTAGCCATACACATAAACTACTAAATGCCATGCAAAAGGACAGAGGTACCAGATCTTGTCTAAGAAGCTCACTCTAGGTAGTTGAGCTTTGGACAAAATCATTTTGTGATTTTGGGCCTTAGGTTTTCCCTTCATTAAATAACAGGACCAAGTGGGAGGCCCCAGAAGGGCCACATCTGGGCCTTCACATGCTCCTCCCGCCCGCAGCTTCAGTTACAGGCCTCTCGGCTCTGCACAAAGCCCAGTGCGCAGGGTTCCGGGAGAGCCACCGTGTGCACCGAAGCACACCTCTCTGCCAGAAACACGACAGCATCAACTGCCGAGTGAACGCTGGCAAAAATTTGAAGGCCGCTACAAGTTTGCAATTCTGAAACACAGAGTGCTCTGAAAACCAAGTTTTTTTCTTGAGTTTGTTGCCAAACTCACTTGGTAACAATATGACTTGAAAACTTGTATGAGTATTAATATATCTTATTGTGTACCTATGTGCTTTACCAGAGGTTCTAGACCCTGCTGTGCTTTTGAAAGTACCTTCCCTCTAAAATCTGAATATATCTGGCCACAAGGACTTTAAATAAGGTACTGTATACCTGTACTGTCCTTATCTAGTGCTCTCGAAAGATTTTTCTGTGATTTTTTATAATCCCAACAGCTTTGTAATAATGACACAGTGCGTATATTCCTTATTTTACAGGTGGGCACTTCAGTGGTTTTGCTCAGCACCAGGTTACAAAGTAGTGGCCAAATTAAGAGGAGGAATCTAGAAATATGGCTGAATTTGGATGAGTGGGATGCAAAGGGGTGGCATGATATAAAAAGGCTGTGCTTTGAACAGGAAGATTCTGAATAAGACATGTATTTTTAGACTTTCCCTTGGTTGAGATGCAAGTACAGTATGAGGTACAGTTAGAAATACGGGAAGGCAAGGCCAGTCGGTCACTGTGGGAATCTGAGCGCTCTGTTCGGAAGCGGAGTGTAAGTGCCGGTAAACACTAATGCCACTGCTTTTCCCTGCTGGCCTACAGGGCATACCTTGTAAATGCCAGCCTCGCTATAAAATGACACTGGTTCAGAAACACTTGTAAAGTTTGTAACTATAGATGATGAGTGGACTTTTCAACAGCAAACTTAATCAGGCACATATATAATAAACACAGTGAATCAAGCACTTAAAGCTAAGATGAAGGTTAAAGACAAAAGCAGGAACATGAACTATAACTACAATAAATAGGGGACACAAAAAGCTAAAATACAAAACATGACATCAAAAATAAAGTATGGAAGGCAGAATAAAAATGTATTCCTTTTAGAGTGCGTTTGAATTTAAACACCTATCAGTTTAAAATAGGCTGCTATAGATGGATATATATGAGCTTCATGAAACCACAAAAGAAAAACCTACAAAAAGTACAAAGAAGAAACCTTATCAAAACACTAAAGAAAACCAGCAGATCAAGAGATCAAGAGAAGAAAGAAACAGAAAACTAAAACCAAAAAACAATGAACAGAATGGCAATAAGCACACACCTACAATAACAGAAATGTCAATGGACTAAATGCTCCAATCAAAAGACACAGCGTGGGAGAATGGATTAAAAAAACAAAAACAAGATTTATCTATATGCTGCCTACAAAAGACTCACTTTAGATTGAAAGACACACACACAGACTGAAGGTGAAGGGATGGAAAAAGGTATTTCCTGCAAATAGAAGTGAAAAGAAAGCTTGAATTAGCAACACCGGTGTCAGACAAAATGAACTCCGTAACAAAGAATGTAAAGAGACAAAGGAGGACATTACAGAAGAATAAAGGGGTCAAAGAAGATATAACAATTCTAAATATCTATACACTAATTTGAAAAGATACCTACATCCCTATGTTCACTGCAACATTATTCACAATAGCCAAGATATGGAAGCAACCTGGGTGTCCATCAGTAGATGAACGGATAAAGATGTGGTTTATACAATTAAATATAACACAGCAATAGAAAAAAATAAAATCTTGCCAACTGCAACATGGATGGACTTGCAGGCTATTCGGTGAATAAGTTACAGAGAAACATACGCTGTATGATTTCACTTGTATGTGGAATCTTAAAAAAAAACCCCAAAACAGTCTGATGCCATTCTGATTGATCTCTTTTCAAGTTCTGAAAAATTAAACCATCTCTAATTCAAGGTCCAGATAATCTCTTTTTCTCTTTAAAAATTTTATGTATATTCCTCAATTAACCCAAAGTCCATTTTCCATTTTTCTTTATTTTAGAATCACCTGAACTCGCTCTACAAACAAGTTCTAGTTGGTGTGCAGGAAGACGCATCCAGGCAACTCTACATTCAGTCATTCGTATTAACAATGAGAACAGCAAAAAGCAGATTTGTTAACCAGACTAAATTTCCATTTGGCCTCCCCTCTCCCAAACTTTAGGGAATCTGAAGACTCCCCACCCAACAGTGAATGACAAGAGAAAGAGGCAGGTCTTGGGTAATCCATAGCTGTTCTGTACAATCAGCCTTGGAGTAAATGTTAAACATAAATGGTCTGGCTTAGGAAATAGTACATTAATTTCATGTTGGCTTAATTTCTAACAAATACTGCGCTGGAGGAAAATACTACTTGGCTAGAATTATATGGCAGAGTCTAGTAAAGTCCCCGAGAGGTGCCTGCTTCCCCTGCCTGTCGCCTTCCCTGTGCTCAGCCTTCACTTCCACCACAGCACTTACCTGCCAGCTCCTTCTTGAAGGGAACATGCCACACGGCCGAGGCCGTAGCCCAAGCACAACAGCTGGCACAGGTACAGGCCCTAATACTGTCCAGCTAATACTTAAAAGTATATGAAAACATGAAGAAGACTTGTCACCACTGACACTGAAATGTGAAGAAGCCTTTAGTATCAATTTAGATAAAGGAGAATTAGAATTAAGCTTATACAGAGCAAGCAAAATGACATTTTAAATATAATGTACATTCTAAATAAATCATAGAAGGTGAGATAAAAAATATGTTCAGAAAAGGAAAATTTCCATGTACATACAGATGTCAAGTACAGACCAGCACATTACTAAGGGGTACATAATAAGTAAGGTTATAGAAAATTGGTGTTAGAAGATAGACAGGCTAATCCAAATAATACAAAAAATCATCCCATAATTTGGAGGGATGACCCCGTAAGATTTTGCAAAGGATAAACTTGATTATTAAAGAGCAGTGTTGATTTTATTCTAAAAATTTACATAATCCATAGAATCCTGTGATACAGAAAGGTCATTTTATGGAAGACAGAATAAAAGGTTAAAATTTGGAAATTCCTGTTTCCTTCCCATAATGTTATTATATGGTTGTCCACACTGACATTTTTCATGAGTATGGGTTACAGATGAGATAACCTTCGTGTCTGATTTGGTATTTAATAGTGATATAGAGCCAGTTACTCAGCCCTAGGGTAATACACGTTGCCTACGGAGATTCACTCATTTATTCAAAGTGCCCACTCTTAAGTTCCGTTAAGAGCAAAGCAAATATTGTGACAAAAGTTTTTGCAAAATATTATGTGGTGTAGTATCTTGCAGTGATATCTGCAGTGCAAAAGAAGGGAACGACTATTTTTAATTATATAGTTCAGTGGAAGAGAAACAGGTATATAGAGGTCCGGAGGGAAAAAATTAAAAAAGACAAAAATAAATCACCCACATGACGTAAAAGGGACCAGAAGCCACTGAAACACTACTTCGTGAAATAGGTATGTTTAGAAGCAGAAAGAACAGAGATTGTATGTATTTTATACAGTAAGCAATGTGCATCATACAAACTCAAAACCTGTAATTCAAACCTAGTGAATCAACGTAATGAAAATCATTCACACAGCATCATGTAGGCAAATGTGTTTAAAAAATATTTTAATAAGCATATTCAGAATGGCAGATAGGGACTGGGAGAAGGGAATTATTTTACAGTGCAAAATTACTATGCATAAATTTAAAAACCTCTAAAACTCATAATTTTAAATGCCTATTTAAATATTATTTCAAATACATTTTAGAGCTCAACAGATTTATGCGGAACTGAGTTGCAGATTCTGAACTCTATTTGAAAACACATCGAAGAATAGAATACCATCCAGAGGAAACAGCAGTGCTTTGCCGGGGTTGGCAGGTTAAGTAACTGTTAACAAAGGCTTCTTTTCCCAAAGCAGTTTGTCAAGAGTTCAAGAATTATGTACTCAATGTTAAGCAAATTAGATATCACTAAAAATTTTATAGTTAAAATGGCTGCATTATGAAGAGCAAAGTACTGTGTGAAATACCTGTATAAACATAAAATATAATTAATATTTCTTTATGAAAAGCTGAGTATTATGTGTTATAATAGTGGAATGTCTTTCGTTAGGCATACTTTAAAAGATAAGATTAAGAAAAGACTTCCTAACATGTATACATGTGCCATATTTGCAAATGTGCCTGAGAATTTACCAAAAATGTTCCTGCAATATTGGTCTGCAAGAACTTCACAAACCTGCAAACGAAATGCATCTTTTATAAAAGGTAAAAATGTTGTCTTAAATATTGCAACAACTTAAAAGGTACATTACTATTCATTTGAAACATTTCTACAGTCTTTGACAAAGAGCTAGGATATTTTGGATTTGTTTTAATAAAATCTGATTTAGAAAATGGATCGTGATCATTGGTTTAAGCTGCCATTCTGGATAAATTAAATGTTCTAGGTAAAACAAAACAAAAACAAAAAATTCATGCTTCTCAACACTTCCACCTGAAACTTGGATTTACTTGGATAGGTATGTAACAGTGAGTGTACATTATATGAAGTGTTGTAAAGTGGCTGTTAACACTGTTGGGAGAAAAACTTGTTCACACTGGTGGCGGGAAGCAGCCTGAACATATGTTAATAGTAATACTTCATGGGAATAAGGCCTAAACCACAGTATCTCAGTGCAAACCTCTACTCCATTGCATTAGACAGTTGAGCCATTAAAAAACAAGATCACAGAAGATTTATTTTCAAAAGGCATTGGCTCTTGAACTAATGGCTGAAAATGAACTGGTGGAAGCATTTGGGATATGCCTATGTGATAAAAACAATAGTTAATAATCTTTTATAAAAGTTTGGATATAGGTTGGTCTATCAGCTGTATAAAACTACATTTTTTAACAAGAATTTTGCACTAAAAATAAAATGGCACTCTTGCAAGGCTATGCAAATGGATGATCCTATTTGTAATCACAGAGCAACAGTTATAGTATATCTTATTTTCATTTTGGAAATACACTATCAGATCTGGAAAACTAGATTGTAACTAGAAAAGTCCAAAAACTTTTCTAACTTCATCACTTTTTCCTCTTAAAAATCAACAGTGTTGCCTGCCAACTCCATGTGTGTGACAATTATCTAAATATCACTTGACCTTTCCCCGGTTTATTTAATGCAAAAATGGGAAATTTCATAATGCATACAAAAATAACTGAACAAGATTCTGGTCAGCATGATACATTTAAGCACTTAAGCCAACATTAAACTTTTGTTTTGCTTCAAAAATAATTCTGAAAATTATAGTGAATACAAACAAACTATGCAATCTAAGTATCATGCTTAATTTCAGAATTCCCACACTGTTTGTCCATAAGTAGAAATTTGAAAAAAACATTTTCACAATCCTTCATGAATGCTTTTACCGCCTGGATAAGAAACATGACTTAGTTACTACACAAACACTTAAAAATTCATTAGAAAAACCATAGCAAAATAAAATGAAAGCTGACAGACTCAGAATATCAATTCCTCTCATAAAAGTTTACCAACTGTACAAGTTAAGAAAATTATACAAGCTTTTGTATTAAGAAAGGACAGCTCAGTCAAGACATATATGTACTGTAAAAATCTTTCAAAGGCTACAAAGAATCTGGAAAAATACAGAATGTATTTCTTAAGCCCAGATAAGAATATGGAAGACATCATTGATGTCATAAATTTTACATATACAAACCTGACTTGGTTTATCTTTAAACTTCTATATATAAAAAATCATGCTAGAATAACTTTCAGGATTCATGAGGGTTTCCTTAGTAATGACATTCAATTTGTATAAAGAGAGAAATGTTTGAAAGACACTTCAATAAACTAAAAAATTATGCATAAGGCAGAATTATGAAATCTTATTTACTAAAGTTAGGACTCAATCCAATTTTCAAATGTTGACCAATTGCTTCAAGGAAATCAAGTTTTTAAGGTAACCCATCAACCCTGAAAATTATAGTCCACCAGGATTTACTCCAAAGTAAAATAAGTCTAAAATTCAGTCATCTGTGTTTTCAAGTTCTTCAAATTTTCCATGTGAGATTGTTTCTTGGAAAAATTCAGAAGAACCTGGACTTTCTTTTCCATTGCTGTTTACCCTCCGCCTTTTGGCAGGTCTCTCACTTTTTTCATCAATATGGGCAAGTTTTGGGTCAGTGGTAAGATTATCTGTTTCATAACCATTACTATCCATATCTGCGTGAAGTGGTTTCTTATTTCCACCTGTTGGTCCATTAACGTGTAACCCTTCAACTTTTACTTCTTCTTTGTTTAATATTTCACCTGGTCCATTAGATGACACCCCTAAGTTGGAAGAAACATAAACTGCTAATGTTAAAAAGTTAAATTTGCAAATGATTATCAGACAGCTACTATAACATAAGTTTTCATCAAGGAAGTGAAGCATCAAATCTGTGTGTGGTCTAAATTCTGGATTGATTTACCTAATAGCTGTGTGATCTTAGGCAATTTATTTATATTCTCTGTACTTAAGTTTCATCACAAAAACAATGAGGATAATTTATCTTACAGGGCTGTTATGAAAATTAAATAAGTTAATAAATATAAAGAATTAAGAAAAGAATTTGGCATATATTAAGAGTGCACTGATATTATCTGACAACAAACAAGCACTGGATCCAGCAGTCATAATAAGTTGAATTTAAGCAGGGAGATGCATAAATTATTCAGATTTAACAAATTGCTGTAACTTTCTAAAACCATGTAAAAAAAGAATTATATTCTTTCTTTAGAAGCTTGAGCATTATATCTCCTATATAAAATGAAGATGACATGACTTTCTTTTAATGTAAATCTGTGGCTATTACTGTACTTTATGAGTGAAGATCATATATTAGATTTATCTATTTAAATAATCTGTCATGTTAAATATTAATGCCTGCGCTACCTAAGGATATACCTGAAAATGCTAAAAGTAAACACAAATTCCTCCATGACAGGTGAGAAAAGAAAGAACCTAATTATTCTAATAAAAGTAAGGAACAGTAAAAAGGTCATGTTGAATAGCAAAATAAAGTAGAAATTTGGGGGACAGTTACTGTAAAAATATAGAATGTGCCACTAAAGATACTTAAAATTTAATTAAAACATTCAGTATAGAGGAGGAGCCTCAAATATTGTATTTTGGTCAAAAATAAAATTTGTTTTCCCCAACTCAAAAGTACACTCAATTTATGAATGCGCATGGGATTATGCATCATGATACTGAAGGCAGGATTTCACTGTAATAAGCCCAGAGTTGGTAACACTGTGATTAGGTCAAAAATAACTCAGATTTCAAGACCCTAATAAAGTTCCTTACAAAAGACATCAAACTAGGTGCTAAGTTCCTTCCTTTCCTTGAGAAAGCTGAGAAATGTGAGTTTTAGGTACCCAATGTGAATGGGCTACTGAGTATTTATAGGTAACCTATGGAACTCTCCTAGGCTAACTGCATGTTCTCATCAAAAGGTTAAAAAAGAACAAGAAAAGGAAATTACTCATTTGACATTATGTGCAAACAGGAAAAGACAGGAGTACCAACTGAGTTTCTAGCCCTAGTCCCCAGGACAGAGTTTCAGCTTTTTATCATACTTCAGCATGGATGTGGCCAGCATTGGATGTCATGTCAGTAATATTCTTTTTGGACCAGGAAGTGGCCATTAAGCCCTAATTTTTGTTTGTTTGGCTCATAGTGATGGAATAGTGAGGTGTCATCAATGAACAAAGCACAGTGCATTCACTACAGCGGTGCCAGCATTTCTCTTCTAGTTTCTGTCACATCAGAAGGCAGGCAGGCAGAACTTAGCTCTAACTCTCCAGCTTCTTCCTAAAGAGGACTGAAGGACTTCGTACTTTCTGCCTGGCAACTGTCTTACGTAGAAAGATCATTTTTATTAGATTAGAAGTCAAAATAATTCTCTGACTAGGTCTTACCAATCAGCAAGCACAATCTTTTTGGTCCACTGGATTACTGTAAACAAGAACGTTATCTGAGCCTCGATCATATTGGTGTGCCTTTTGCTTCTTTTTTCATGGAGATGATAATAAAAGCAATGTTTCTATTCTGACACCTGCTGTATCTTTTCTTATCCTTCAAGGTCATTATGCTATCAAAGAGAAAAACACTCAAAACACTGTCTTTGCTATTTACCTCATTTAATCTATATAGTTAGTGCACCTGCCTGAATAAGTTATAAGCTTTTAATAAAGTACTGGTATTTCAAAAATATCAGTATTTCTGATGTAAAATGGCTGGAGTTTGGGTCTAAGAGATAACAAGGATACTTATTATTCAGGCATCCCAACTGGATAAGAAAATAGATGCTGCTCAAAAAGAATAAATTTCTTAAAAGAAATGGTCACTGTTGACAGAATAGTTTATTAAACTGACTTTTCAGTGATACCGATGGCAAGTCTTTCCAATTAATTTGTATTCTGTGTGTATTAATATGCACATATGTATGTATGCTGACGTTACGTATGTTTCATCTGGTATTTACCACTATTACTTTAAATTCTGCTTTGGAAGTTTAATAGAAACCAAAACTGAAGAGTCCAGGCTACAGGAAGAAACAGAAGTGTTTCTTTGGTTGCTTACCATTTTGATTACTATTGCTTACAGTGCCATCTTCCTTCTCAGACTGGCTGTTACTACTGTTTGAGGCAGTTGGGGGAGGGGACGGCGCTCGACTAGAAGCAGCACTTTCACTTTCATCTAGAAGCCGATCCATGTAATCCCTTAAAATTAAGTAAAATAATAAGGTAATTATTCTTACACTAAAAAGCTAAAAATAAAATTAAATGAGGTTAAATTTAGAAGGCTTTATCAACAAATACATCTTAATGTTCACTTACATTCATTCCAGTGCCTCATCTATCACACCAGGATCTGAACACTTAAATTGAAAGTTTCTTTTGGTTACATATTTGTAGGGAAAATGCATGAGAGCTTTAAACTAGCTAAATTTAGACACCTATAGGCAGTTCTAAAACTTTTAAAACTGTAGGCAAGTGCTCATAGCGGCCCAACTAAAATCAGACGATCTACAAATGAAGATACGGTGATGTCAATCAGAAGGAACACAAAAGAATTTCTGAACAGGCACGGATGGGAATTTTAAGGCTCCTAAAGATTATTTGATGACTATGGCAAAATCTAAAGATGAACTGAGTTCCTAACAATGAATTCCCTCCTTAAATTTTCCTGGATGCCTTCTACATTACCTTTCTGGTAGATCTGAGCTATAAACTCACTAAATTTCTGAGCTTATTGGCTCACGTCATCTGCCAGTAAATCATTAGACGTGAGTTCACTTCATTCCCAAGTCACTCCTGAACTTTATGACATGGGAAGATAGTTGTGAAAGTGACATTGGTTTGGGATTAGACAATCTGAGCTAAATACTCTCTCTGAGGTATAGTGTCTTCATTTATAAAACACATGTAATCATATATGACCTATCTTCCATATAGGGTTGTTGTATAAAGAATGTATAGGAAACTGTTTTGTAAATATAAAGTGCTATTAAGTCACAAGAATAAATGTCAGAAAACTATGGCCTGTGGGCTGGCCACCTGTTTTTGTGAATATTATTTTACTGAACATAGCAACTCATTTACATAGCATCTATGACTGCTTCTGCACAACAAAAATAGAGCTGAGTAGTTGCTAGAAAGCTTAAGGCCTGCAAAATAAAAGCCTGTAATATTTATTCTGTAGTTCTTTTACAGAAAAAGTCTGCCAACACCTGCACTGGAATAACTCTCTGAAGGCAGGGACATGTCTGTTTCGCTTACTACTGCACTTCTGGTGCCCACATGGTGCATGGCATAGAGCAGAAGCTCAATAAAAACTTAAGTACACATCTCAAAATGACCTCAGAATCAGTATAACAGAAATATTACATCAAATGTTTTCAAATTTTGTGAGCAGGATAAAGAATGCGGATAAGAGAAAACTGTAAGGGCTTGAGACTTTACTCAAAGCCACAGACAGATGATCAACAATGGCTATAATCTCAAGCTTCACGATCACATGAAGTTACGGGGATTTGGGGGAATATAATAAATACAGGGGTGTGGTGCCTAATGTCAACAAGCTTCCAGCAGTCTGAGGCACAAAACTAATACATATTAAAGAATAAGGTGTGACAACGAGCTAAACAATTTAACATTCTAGGCCTATTTTCCTCATCTATAAATGAAAAAGTTAAATTTGATGATCCTTACAACCCCTTCAGCTCTGTGCCATTCAGCTTCATAATTACAGAACAGTTACCATATTCTGCTGTGTATAATGTGTACTTTTTACCCAAATTTTGAGGGAAAAATAAGGATGCACATTATACATGGATAGTACTAATTTCTTATCTATATAAATGTTTTTAATTCTTTTATTTAGGCTTATGGTTAGAAGTATAACTCTAGAAAGCAACAACGCTGTCCATAAAATACTACCCTGGAATATGATAACAGGTTTTGTTTCAAAATATAAATAGATAAAAAATTCAATTAAAAATTAAAACGAAAGATTTTTTTCCTGAAAGTTTGGGCCAAAAATGTGGGTGCACATTATACATGGCAAAATACAGTATATAACATACTTGAGGCACACAGAAACAAATGAGCATGATGAATACCACAGGGACTTAGAAGCTGAGGCTAGTAAGAACAGATGATGCACAATGAGGAACGCTGGAAATGAATTTGGTATGGTGGGAATGGATAACGGAGGGCGCTGGTGCTAAAAGCCAAGCAAAACTAGACTGAGTAGGTGCCAAAATTATTTTAAATTTCTGAATACATCAATGATATTGTAAAATTACTAGTTTATTATTTCCCGATGATTAATGGCATGCAGAATGCTTAAGGAAGAGTCAGGTAGACCATCTAGCAGGGTGGAGCAGCATTCAGATTAGCAGAGTCATGCTAATTTTTACTTTTTTTTTAAGAAAAGAAATTAAATGCAAGGCTGTTACAGCAAAATCTCCAATTTGTGTACAGCTATCAATTCTTTCAGGTAGTGGAGAGAGAATCTGTGTTAGAATATTGCAAAGGCTATTTATAGGCAGAGACCAGCAAATGTAGTTCATTCTGGTGAACAATTTTAAGATAACAATGTAATAGAAAAATGAACAAAAAACTTTCAGGAAAATGTGCTCTAACTATGGATTTTAACTAAAAAAAAAAAAAAAGAAAAAGAAAAATTCATTCAAATTTTTGTGTAAAGCTATTAACTTAAATGTTTTGTGCAGTCACCTAAAGTGCAACTATCAACAGAAAGCAAACTAGAAAAATATCTCCATGCTTACAGAAAAAACACAATTTCTCCCCATCCAGAAAATAATGTACAGTCTAGTTACAGCTTTTATAGAAGATGTAACACAGCTAAAAAGAGATGATATGAGTAAAAAATTATAGTTCAGTTAAAAAAAAAAAACAACTTTACAAAAGACCCTAAGGGGACATAATCAAAGCCTGAAAAACTGTGTATTGCCTAGGGAGGAAAATACATTTGCTCACTTCATAGCATTACACGAGGGGATCACTGTTAATTCTCTTAGAGCCTGAAAAAAGAGAAAATAAGGGACTACTTTTAACTGTGGCAATTCTACCAACAGAATGCTTAACCTAAAGAGGAATCAAGGTTACAGATTCTATGTATCTTCAAAAAGTTTTCAGAAGCTATGCATAGATTATTAGAGAAACCAAGATGTTTGGCAGCACATCCCTACCTAACCTGTATAGGCTGACATCACAGAGGACCAACTAAGGCAACCCACAACACTTTCCTTTGTTATGCTTTCTGAAAGAGAAAACTGGAAGAACCATGGCTCTGACCCAGCATGGCAAAATTCTTGTGTTCTTACTGCTGATGATGACAGACTGCCTACAGTTCATGTGTGAACATTGAAAAGAATTAAAGATATTACTACTGCTTTTCCCAAGAATAGCATGAAAATTGTGAATAGTTTTCAAATAACATTCTCAAAACTAGATAGCTATGTCTAGTTCTACATCATTATGCCTTAACACTATCAACAGACTATACAGTCCAGAAAAGAAATATAAATGTGTAACATTAAATAATTAGACAAAATCTGGAATACTGTTATGAAATTCTACCCTAGCTATCACAAGCTTGAAAAAGTGAGGGATGAGGCAAGAGTCCATTGTACCCACGATTTGCAAGGACCATCATAACCATTAACTCCCTTTTAGATAATTTTTGCTTTTGATTTTAGAGTGTTTGATCCTCTAGCAAAGTGACCAGCAAAGACACATGTAAATGAACATGACTAAGAAAAAGTCCAGTGTATGAGTTTGAAAAGCATAATCAAATATGCATACAACAACATCCTTCAAGGACAGTAACTTGGCCAGCCTTAAGCATTTTACTAATGAACAATGACCAAAAGAAGTCACGTTTTACATTATTTTTATTCCAAAAACATTAGGTAATAATCAGGGATAGTATGGTAAAGTTAGATCTGCTATAACAACTCATCAACATTTTAAAGCAACTCTTTTGAGAGGATAGGCTCAAAACTCTATGTCAGAGATTTTCAACCTATGAGCAGCAAGAATTTTTCTAAGCATGCAACACCTGACTAGTTAGGGCCACTGACCTCTTTTCCCTTATATTGTCAAATAAAAAAATGACAATGGCCAACACAACAACTATGTGGTGAGAAAGAATCAAAATTATACCTTATTTTTTGGTCAGATTGGCAAAAAATGTATCTTTTGGTGTGCTGCAGAATTTTAGTGATTAGTTTATATGTGCCATGAGATGAAAAGGTTGAAAATCACTGCTCTATGTACTTAAATAACAAATTACTAATGGCAAAGTAGTGTTTCATTCCAAGGCTAAACTGACTGAGAGCTAAGAGAATTTGGTGTATGGGGACTGGATTAGACATATAAGGCATTTTGCATAAAGAGTGGATTATAATTAGTAATTGTATTACTAATCATTAAAATTATTTCTGTTAGAGGAAAGTTATCAGGAAATCTAGAAAAAGGTAAGTCACCATGCATATATTCTTTGCTCTATAAAAAACTTTGTAACAAAGAAAATGTAATTTGAACTTTTTTATTATATCCCTATATAATATCCCTATGTCTTTTCCCTTTTACATAATCTATACTCAAATCTTATTTTGGTTCCCTGGGTCAAAAGTAGATTACACAAAGAAAATATTAATTTCCCTTCCTCTTTTAAAGTGCCTCCAGTAGACACATAACCCTATAGTTTTAGGAAAGATAATCCTTTTTATTTTCACTGCTCTCACAGTGTTAAAACTGTATGTATTTATACAATACTAAATGGAATAGAATTTACAAAAACATGCTTTCACAACTGTTCTGATCCATTTCCTCTCAGGAATCCTACTGAAAACATACACTCTAACATTTGTTTTGATATACTTGTTGCCTTAAATAATATGAACTATAGTTTACAATGTTTTATATGTCCTATGGATATGTCAATAATGGATAAATTTAAACTTAGGCTTATCTTATTAAGAAATTATAATTTTCAAGAGAAATTTAGAAAAGCTTAGTTAAAACATATGACTCAAAACAAAGTATAAACTCACGTGACACCAGGATGAAGATTATATTTCTTTTTTCCAAATCGTGTTTGCTGAGCAAAGAAATCGTAACGTTCAGATTTTTTCCACATATAATAGAAAGCTACACATTCACCAACTGACCTTGTTCGAACCTGTAAGAAACAAATATTTTTAAGAATCATCTCCTCCTTTAAGGAGTTACTTCATAAAAAACATCTTAAGTTTCAAAACAAATTCAGCTAGTCCTTAAGTAATATGTAATATGATGTTATAAAGTACAGTACTGCTGCAGCTGCGTTAAAACCCATTCTTTCTAAGTCCTGTGAAGAGAAATATACACTGGCAACAAGGTCAAATATTTAACATTATGTTTTTAAAAGGCTATCATTTTAATTTACTATAAAAATAAGTACTTCTGTATTGAAAATGGCTCTATGTGGCATTTAAATTCAAATTAATGTTATAAACAATTTCTAAACATTTCCCCAACAGTGATGCAGACTTGACTGTTGTATTTTCTAGAAAGGCTGAGAATAGTCCTCAGTGAGTTAAAAGCTATTGCAATAATGCTAATGCTTTGTTTACTAAGTTATTCCAGTGATTACTGTGCTATACCTATTTGTGTAACTTGAAGGGGTTCCAGTTCATAACGTTCAACATCTATGGGATTGGCACGTTGACAAAATTGATGTGTATTAAAAAAAAACTGGGCGTTAAAATGAAAAACAAAAAAGGTATCTGTATGAGTGTTTGGGATGCAAAAAATATTACTTTAACCCATAAATTTCTATTTTGAAGTAGGTATCTTATGGGATTGATTGCACCTAAGGATTTGCAATTTGATGACATCCTTATTTCATTACCTGACACATATTTTTCTTTCTTCCCCTCTGCTTGCATTTTACAACTTTGGCCTATGTTATTCTAAGACTGAAAGATATTGGGGGTCAAAAAAAAAACTCTTTTAAGGTTTGTTTGTTTTTTTCCCTCTGTTAGAATCTTATTTCTAGACAGATACAAGCCAAGGTAATTCTACTTTTCTGAAAGTCCAATTTTGCATGCCCAAAAATGTCTTACAGTTCTTGGGCATGCAAAGTTAACAGTATTATGACAAATCCTCAGTAAAACAAGCGTGCATAACAGAACTTATGATTAAGATCCAAACCTTAATTCCAAGTGTAAATGCAAAGTCTTAATGTTTTCACTGTACCATTCTTCCCCCTTTTAAAGAATACTGTCTGCCCTTTGTTCACCAGAACAACTAGTGTTTTATAGGTATAGGTCAGCTGACTTCTGTAACACTGAAATGTCACCGTCCCAAATGCTTACAAACAAATCAAGGTCTTTACATTCAAACTTATGTTAAGACTTTTTTTGGGTAGTATTCTCAAATCACCAAATTAAGTTCTTATTCCTTAAAAAAAAGGGGGGGATTCTTGGGGATGTGTTGCTGCTTCTAGTTACATCAGCTTATCATTCCAGGAGTCTTTGGTCAATACTGTTTAAATTCAAGTAGGAATGCTAGAAAACTGTTGTCCAAAATATTGTCCTTTCAACCATGAAACTATTATTTTTTTAAAACAACCAGAAATATACATGACCAGTCATTAGCACTATGCATTCCTATCATAGATATTAGTCACTATATTGGAGGTTATCGATTAGGGTAGAACATTAAAAGGTATAGGTACACACTTTTAAAAATAATGCTAAATCCTGGCTAGTGTGGCTCAGTTGGTTGGAGCATCATCCCTTAAACCAAAAGTTTGCAGGTTTGGTCATCAGTTGGGACAGGTATAGGAGTTAAGCAATCAATGTTTCTCTCTCACATTGATGTTTCTCTCCCCTTTCCCTTTCCCTTTCTCTAAAATCAATAACCATGTCCTGAGGTGACAATAAAAAAATGCTATGACTCAAAATTTCTCTTAGTTATGTCTGATGTCATATACCAAAATGCAACAAGATAATCTCGAGCAAAATTAAGAAAAATGACCTCACAGAATTTCAAGCAACTATTTTATTTATGAAACATAAAATAGATACTGTTAGAGATGTGCTGAAAGAAATCAAGTGGACACCATCCAATCACATCCAGAGGTACTTAAAAGGACTTTATGGTAACAGACCATTTAGAGCCTCAGACATAAGCCCAGATACTGTGTTCACATCATCCTAGACAAGCCATCACACAAGACTTACCTGCTATCTTCAAGGAAACACGTAAAGCCAAGCTCTTTGACATTTATTATTTGCTAAAAATGTAATATTTGTAAGTCTGGAAATTACTTAACTTCCTACATCTAAACTCCCCAATTTTAATTTTGCCTGTCCTAGTGCCCCATAAAAACAACACATTTTTCTAATCTATATAATCGTGTAGTTACTGTAAAAATCTTACCTGATTTCAGCTGCAAGATAATTAAACCTAAAAATAAATCTGCAAGTAATTATGAAGTTCTTTTGGGTATACATTGACATCATATGATTGGTATCACCAATATGAAATGATGAGCATGTTAAATAAAATTATAAAATTATAAAATTATAATAATGTATAATAACACTGAGTTGCTAAGATACTCTTCCAGAAAATTAAATACTAATTAAAGTCAAATTAAATACTAAGTATCTGATTTTAGACCACTCAGGACTTAAGTAAATGTAAAAAATATCTCAACTGGCCCTGGCTGGTGTGGCTCAGTGGATTGAGCAGGGGCCTGGGAACCAGAGGATCATGGTTCGATTCCCAGTCAGCGCGCATGCCTGGGTTGCGGGCCGGTTCTGGCGGGGAACACACGAGAGGCAACCACACATTGATGTTTCTCTCCCTCTCTCCTTCCCTTTCCCTCTAAAGATAAAATAAATAAAATCTTAAAAAAATATATTTTAACTGTAAATAACATCATGTTAAAAATGATTTTAGAGTTTCAAAAATTATTTTAAAGACCCTCCTAAAAAAATTTTGTCACAGGTTGTGGAAAATAGCTTTAAATAATTACACTGTACACACACATAATACCGAGAAGTTGATGAACATATTTGCAAGTGAGTCCAATATAAAAGTTTCTAATATTATGTACTGAAAACAGGTGCCTGGCAAATACATGCCAGGAAGTGAAGGCAAGCTTATTATAACAATTCCCTAAGCACCAAAATGTTAAAATTTCATTACAGAATTTTAACATTAGAAAATAATTAAGATACAAGATGTTCTTAGTTGTTAACTAAATTTTTTTTGTAAGAAAGAGAACATATATCATTACTTACTTTATTAGCCTGAATCAAATGGAAATCCTTTCCATAGGCTTTCAGCCCTTGTTCAAAATTTCTACACTCTTCCTCTGTCCAAACAGATAATTCCTCTACAAAATGGTGGAAAAAAACTATTACCCAATATTCTCCCAAATGTTGTATATAATAAACAAAACTGCAAATAAACATTTGATTTTCTGGTCACAATGAAGGAATTATTTTACTTCTAAGCTCTATTACTTACCGATGGCTGCAAACGATAAAGTGACAAAAACTCCTTACTAATAAAATTCTGGATGACACCCTAGCTCTCCAACCTTAACTTGAGCCACTTCCCCCTTTATTCCTTATGATCCAACTATACTAGCCAGCTTTCAATTCTTTAAATTTGTTTGTTTCTCTTTTTAAGAACTCCTATTTTTCAGTTTCCCTACCTAGTCTCTAAGCTCCATGAGGACAGGGACTCTGTTCACAGTTACGTTGTTAGAATTTAGTAGACCTTCCAATTTTTGTTGAATGCATGGAATATTTCATTTGTTACATAATAATATACACACAGTATTCTTAGTGAAGCAGGGTGGGAGCCAGTCTAGAGTAAAAAAAACTCCAAAGTCAGATTTTAATTTTGACTATTTATGAATAACGTTTGCCTCAGATAAGTTATTTCAGTTCAGAGACCTCAGTCTTATCAATTTTAAAGTGAAGGCAACATCTGTCACATTACTTAGCTCATAGGGCTGACACCAAGATCAAATAACATATTTATAAATGTATTGAAATTCCAAGTCATTATGTATTTTTACTTAAATGGCCTTATTTTCCCTAAAGAAGGAAGAAACAGCCTTAATTCCATTTCCATAAGGCCTTGTACAAGGGTGGGCAAACATAGGTTTACAGTTGTGAGTATGCAAAACACAGTTTATTCTTGTATTACAATCATAAACTGCATGTCCTTATCCATACAAACTGGAAATCTACTTTTGCCCACCCCGTATAATACTTCTGTTATACACAAATTATTTAACAAGTTATTTGTTATTCAACAAGTATTTACTGAATTAAGAAAGATCAGTATTATTAAATGTGTAATATGGGGTCTGTCTGGAAAAAGTCCAGCCGTTGTTAATACAATGAGAATAGTTTGTGCGACACTGATGTAACCTGGCAGCCAAGGACAGTGGAATGGACTGCACATGTGTGAACAATGATGACTCCACTGTACTAGCTGTTGAGTGAGGATGTGTACTGTGTAGCTGTCGCATTCAAAATGACTGAATGAGTACAGCAATGAATCTGCATCAAATTTTGCATTAAGCTTAAACATTCCTCCATGGAAACTATTCAGATGATTCAGAAGGCTGTAGCTACGGGCATCTGGTGATTGGCAGCTTTATCACGACAAAGCTCTCACTCATGCAAATGTCTTGTGCAGTTTTTTGGCAAAACTACAAATCACCCAGGTGACTTAGCCCTGCTACAACTCAGATTTGGCACCCTATGATGTCTGGCTTTTCCCAAAACTAAAATCACCTTTGAAAGGAAGAGATTTCAGACCATCAATGAGATTCAGGAAAATATCATGCGCTGATGGTGACTGGGAGAACTGTGTGAGGTCCCCATGTGCCAACTTTGAAGGGGACCAAGGTGTCATTATCCTATGTACAATGTTTCTTGCATCTTCTTCAATAAATGTCTCTATTTTTCACATTACATGGCTGGATACCTTCTGGACAGATATCATATAGGTAGACAGACAGAAGAGCTTATGTTTTAAATTTCTGCTCTATCATGAAAACAAAATTTAATATTTATTCTTACCTCTAGCTGCTTTTACATTAAATCTTAATCTTCTCAATGCTTCTTCTGTGTCAAAATTGCATTTAACCAATTCATATAATGCCTAGAAAAATAAAGGGCTTCAATATGTAACTCACACTTTAAGAGAGTAAAGGCTTTTCTAGAACCCAGTGTTTTCATTCTTCCCGGAGGATAAATAATCCCAATGAATGCAATATGTGGTACACTAAGGAGTAACAAACATAAATTCAATTGTGATAACTATGTAGAAAATAAGATAACAAGTACTCTAACTTGGAAGCCACAGCTTTCACAGGAATTTAGAAATAAATTATTTTATAAAAATCACAAATTCCTTCTTTTTGGCCCTTTGGGGTTCCTATTCTAAGAGAATTTTAAACATATCAGAAAATAAAAACACTAATGAAGAAAGGTAAAAAAATAATGCTGCCGTAAGGTCTGTGGTAGGCACTAGTCTACCGTATGTGCAACAACATTATACCAGACATGTATCACCAACTTGATGACATCCACATTCTCAGGGATATCCAAAGAAACTTTGTTCAAAAAACCCAGTAAAAAAAAAATATATATATATATATATATATTTTATATATATATATATGCAAACTGAAATACAAAGGCTTCTGTTTGTTTGAGACGGTATCATACCCATGAAGTGAATGTGTTAACACTAGGTATCTTATGCTACCTGTAACTCAGATTCCGTTGACAACATTGTAGAAATTTTTGGTGTATAGATACTGAATGTGACCACATTTACTTTAAAATGTGTATGACTAATTTATTTTAGGGAAATTACAACAGTTACTTCTTATTCATGTACCTGTTCATTGTCTTTTATGTGAGATCCTTCAGGAATTGCTTCCACACCTTTCTCATCACCTGTTCTTCTAGATGCATCCTTAAGAAACACAATCACTTTATCCTCTGGTAGGTACTCAGGGTCCCACAGGAGCTGATCATCATTTTCATATACTAAATTAGCAAAACACAGCATTTTTTAAAATACCAAATATTGATAGCTTGTGTTAAAACATATCACTGAACAAATAACTGATACTTAGAGCCAAAATGTTAAAAACTGATAGGTAAATTATCATCCTATTACTTGCCTGACTTTAATCTTGGGCAATATTCATAGCCTGAAGAAGCAATCTAAACAGTAGTACCACTTTATGGCCCTTTCAAATTCTGTCTGACTGAGCTTGTTTACCAAAATACAATCCCTCTTGGCTTGTTTGAATAATACCACCAAAACTTACTACCAGTATGGGTAAATTACTTCCCTTCTCCCTACCTCACCTGTGAAATTGGGATAGCAATCCTATCACATAGGGTATAAGGGTTCAAAATACTTTAAAACAAGTCAAGCGCATTTTAAGATTCAATAGATGGTCAACATTTTTGAAAAGGGGTATCTAACCCAAATGTTATCACTGCTTATTTCTTGGGGCAATTTTTTGTTCTTTATATTTTTCTATGGTGTTTGCAACTGTATCATAATGAATATAAATAATTTTTATAAAAACAAGTGATTACTTTTAAAAGTCATTTCAGTTACATCATCATAATTTTCATTATAATAAGATGAAAGCCTAAATCTCATCAAAATTTAAAAAGTAAAAGGAAAGAAGAACCTAAGAGAAAGCCTTTTGGAATTCTAAATGACAGAAGATGAAAACAAAAACAAAATTAAGAAAATACAGTCAGTCAAAAGATAAAATATCAAAAGTACGGCACCACAGCAGCTAGGGGAAGAAAATATTTCAAGGAGTAGTAATTGGTTAAATGCTGTCAAGTTGACCAGGCTGACCAATAAAAAAAGGTACGCTGAATTTACTAACAAGGAGGGAGGTATTTCAAGAACGTTCTGTGCAGAGATAGAAGCTGAAGACATACTGGAAAAGACTGAAAAGTAAATGGAAAGTGAAGAAATAAAGTAGGAAACTCTGGGAAAGATTGACTGTGAGGAAGAACAGGGCTGTAGCTTTAGAGAAACTATAGTTGGCCCTGGCCGCTGTGGCTCAGCTGGTTGGAGGGTTGCCAGGTAAACTGAAAGGTCGTGGGTTCCATTTTCCATTGGGATACACAACTATGTTGTGAGTTTGACCCAGGTCGGGTGTGCGATGGGGGCAACCCTTCAATGCTTCTCACACCCGTGTTTCCCTCTCCTTCCCTTCCCCTCTCTCTAGAATCAATGAGCATGTCCTTGGGTGAGGATAAAAATAAATAAATTAAAATTTTTAAATAAATAAACAGAAACTACAGCTGAAGAAAGTTTTTGGTTTTGTTTGTTCATTTTTAGAGGTGGATGAGACATTATCATTTAAATACCAATAGGAAAGAGCCAGCTGGTTAAAGACTTTGGCACTGACACAAAAGATAACTGACAGCCTAAAGTTCCTTTTGTTATGAAAAAGAAATTAACAGCTAATTAAACATTTCCTATATATCAGGCAATTATGTTGTGTTTTCATGTAATTCACCTGCTTCATTCACCACGTGCATACAGTTTAAACACTCTAACCTTTCAATTTCCCAAAATGTATAATCTTTAAAATATAGTTCAAAGGATAAACTCTAAAGACTTTTCCTTTGTAAATCTAATTCCTTTTTAAATCTGCTGGTAGAATTCTGGTGAAACTCTAAATTGTAAATACACTAAAACTCCCATGATAAAGTGACTTTGGATATACTGCTATTGATTTCTGTTCTCTGCTCAGTCTCTGTCCCCTGAAGGCGGTAGTCCCCCTGAAGGGAGCAGACTACGGTTAGCTTCTTGGAGTGACAGGGAGGGGGAGTGTACAAGACCTTACAAGGAAACCCTGACTCAGCAAGAGAAAGATAAAGAGTGGGTCCCTGAGTCCCCAGTGATCTCCCAGTTACAGCCCACATGAAGCCTATGAAACCAGCACAAACTACTGCAATCATTCTGAAGTCCCAGGTGGCCACAGGATACAGAGACAGCCTTATTTAAGCTGAGTACACAAGCATCGCTAGATGGTGCAAATGACAAGCCAGACAGACCCCTAGAACTGTGATAGGGTAGCCTGAGAATATGACACTTTGTTTTATGCAATTATAACATGCTAAAAAAATGACCATGCTGTAAGAACAATTAGCATTTTCACAGAGACTAAACCATGCTGCCTTTCCAGAAATAGACCAAATTATTTTCCAGTTAAATTTACATTCTAAATAAAATGACTTTTAACTATGATTGAAATAAAACAGGCAACTCAATTGATATTGTCTGTTGTAGATTACTAAATGCCAGGAGATCAGAAATTCAGAAGAACTCCACAGTAAAATACTTAGGAAAAATAACATTTATAAATATGATACAAAGGGAATAAACTCTTTAATAGCAACACAAAGGAAAAAAATGTTTTATCCTAATTAAAGTGACATAAACATGCTAGATTTTGAAAGATCACAATCACTGAAATGTAACGACATTCCTGAAACTATTTCATTTCAAATGAATTGCCAAGCCTAAATACTGAAGACTTAAAAAGCAACCACAAATGTATCTACCTTATATTACTGGAAGATATAATTTACACGATTATATCTTGTAATTAAGTGAAAAGAGTTCATTCAGTAGGCAAGAGCTCACCCACTGTATTAACACAGGTTAACTGGGGAAGTGCTTCCTATGGGCATTTTAAGTAATCATATTAAGCTTCTTAGATAAGTAAAATGAGTTGCAAAATAATTTAACAAAATTTATTATATGTGTGTGAGTGGGGGTAATTAATGTAGAAGCTGAGAACAAGTACAACAAAACCAAACGCAATCTGGGAAATTAATTCCCAATGAAAAAATATGTATTTATTAACCTCCAGTTTTTTAAAAAAGTGTTATTCCTTTTTTATGCGTTTAAGGGTCTATCTAATCAATATATTATGAGGATGAAAATGCTAATCCATAATCAGCATTATGTTGTAATAAGGTTTACAACAGAAATTCCCACAATCTTAAAAGGTCTTACTATGATTAATGGCATGAATTTTAAGTTGTCTAGCTGAGTTTTTCCAGTTAACACAACTTCACTTTTATTAAAGACCTATATTAGTACCTGTTTTTGGCTAACCAAAAAATATCTGATGATGATTTTCGCTTTTATGAAAAAAAGCAAGCATTAAAATGGCATTTAGCACTCATTTTGAAGTGAGCCTTTATGGAGAGAGAATGCCAGCGTCGCACCGCCAGGCTTCCGCCCTGGGAACTACACTCGGCATCCAGGTATCAAGCTGCCATACCTTGAACTGTCTGTGTCTGTGACCAAATAAATAAATCTCTATTTATTTTGTACATCCATCGGCAAGATGTGTTGTGAGATAACAGAAAAACCTCATATCATTTCTGTTTTACTATATGTTAATGTTACTTTAGGTTTTATGTATTATTTGGTAGCTTATTTTTGGGGTCTGGAAATGCTCAAAAATTTTTCCATATGGTACAATAGTTCCCCCTTATAAGCAGTTTGGCTCTGTGGTTTCAGTTACCTGCTCTCAACCGTGGTATGAACATCTCTGCATAATCCACCTCACTTCGTCTCATTATGCAGACCCTGTGTCCTCTCACATCATCGTAAGAAGGGTGAGTACAGTACAGTAATTAAGATATTTAGAGACACTGAATTCACCATAATTTTGTATTACAGTATATTGTTACAATTGTTTTATTATTATTGCTGTTAATCTCCTGTGACTAATTTATAAATTAAAGTTTACCACAGGTACATGTATGTGTACGAAAAAAGCATATGCAGGGTTTGGTACAACTGTGGTTCTACTGTGGAGGTGGTCTTCGGATGCAATGCTCTCAGATAAAGGAAAAACGCTATTAACTGCTTCTTCGTGCCGTTCGGGCTTACAAAGGGTTTTACAGGAACCCTCCACTTTTGGATATTTAACCTGTACAGGTTAAATAAAATGTTTCAACAGTATTTCCAATTAAGAGTAATGTATATGTTCAGTTTTCAGTAATTTAATCAATCTGTCAAATGCTCATTACAAACAATTTACACAGTCCTTTGCTATTCACTGCTTCATAATTCCTAACCTTCACTTACTCTAAAACTGATGTCACCAAGCATGAAAATCTGACTGGGAATACCTTGAACCTTGCCTTTCTTTTTTCTCAGGTAGCCCATCTAATTCTCAATTAAATTAGTCCTGGGTTCTCAATCTTAGCACAACTGACATTTTGGCTGGATAATTCTTAGCGATGGAGGGAAGGGGGGGTTTGATCCTGTGCATTGTAGGATATATACCAGCACAGCATTCAAATTATTTAGTCTTATCACCAAGTTGCAGCATCTGCTCAGTCTAGTGCATGAGAATGACAATAAAACACACATAACTTTGAAAAATCATGCCTTTCATCTTTGGGAATGAAACCTTTCCTATATGCTGAGTGGAACTGACAGCCCCCATCCCAGGAACCCCAAGAACAGATAAATGAAGCCAGGGCAAGCCAAATTACTCACCTCTCTGGTCACAAATTACTTCTGGCTGGATATATAACTCAAGGTGAGTCAACAGATATTCTTTCTAGACTTTTGCTGGAGCAAAGGGGGATGGGGAAGTTCTCATTTTTGCTGGTTCTCTGACTATAAGGACAGTGTAAAGTATAAGCCAAGAGCTCCCAGTAGCCATCTTAGCTTGTCTGACAATGGAAGAAAAAGAAAGGGGAGGGGCGGGACACCTGATATTTTAAGAACTCCTGAATCTAGTTGTATTTGAAGAAAGAACTTTCCAGTAAAGCAATCAGGTCAATTCTTCTTTTGCTGAAGCTAAAATGAACTGGGTTTTTATCACTTGTAAGCAAAACAGCATAAATTGATGCTTTCTGAAAATCTGGGGAGAAAACCCTCAATATAATGGACAAGATAAACCATCCACTGAATATTAATGCCCTTACTGAGCAGTTACTGTGTGCCAGACACTACACTTCTAAGTGCTACACATAAAATTGTCACATATAAATACTCACAATAGGTTCTATAAATAAACACTCTATTATTGCTATTTTATAGATGAGGAGAAAAAATTAAGTAACACTTCCAAAGTCAAATGCCAAATGCTGATCCAAGATTACTGATTCTGTATCAGTTGTGCCAGTACCATTCTGCACCCATCTAATGACCAGCCACCAAATTTTACTATGTGCCTATGTGATAAAGATCATCCTAGGTATTACGGATACAAGGATGAATAAATAATTATAATATACTATGTTGAGAATAAATGGTAATTTACATAAATTTAAGAAAATATTAATATGTAATCGAAATTTTGTAACCAAAATAGATATAGGAACATGTTCCAAAATAGGAACATGCCTTGAATGTGACTGTAACTAATAAATTTGATTTTTGTAATTGTTTGGATACCTGATGACTACATAGCCTGCATAGAGCCTAATAAAAAAGAAATCAGATGTCACAGAGACAAAAATTTATCAATGTCTCCAAATACTCAATAATAGGGTTTTCTTATAGCAATAAAAAAATTCTAATGCATCTGTCAATTCCTAATGTAAAGATATCAAGATATTTTAGTTTTATGGAACTTTTATCAAAATTTCCCAAATCAAATGCTTTCCCTTTTGAATGTGTTCACCAAAACAATAAAAAATATCCTGTAATTGTTAAAGGAAAAAAATGCATAAATTAGCACTATCCCTTTGACAGCTTTATTTCTAACTGTGGTTTACATAAGTTTTGCATGTGTTTGGTTTGTATGCATAGGGTAGCATAGGGTACCTTAAATGGAAGCAAATTCTGGGTATCACAACAAAAGTTTGACTTCCTATAACTACAAAGCTAAGGATAGGCCCTATACCACAGAGCTTTCCAAGACAGTATCACCCTACTAAATCTAGTCTGATCTTTACACAATCTAAGAGACTCAAATTCTCAAAGTGAGAAAACTTGATTAAGCACTGCTGTCTGAAAAAAAAAAAGTATACCTGCTTTCTAAAATTGTTAAAACTAAAAAACATTAAACCAAAATTTAAAAAATTGAAAATTAGAGATTATGATCATTTATTCACTGATATCTGACAATAAAACATGTTAAAATAAAAGATAAAACATATTAATAGATAATTAAGCTATCTTTAGCATAATATTAACTTGCCACATATAAAACTGAGATGTTTTCCTTCCCACTTACAAAGAAATTTAGTAAAATGGAATAAATGTCTAACTTTCAGTTCTTTATTTTAGAAAGAAGTCAATGGTAAACATATACTAATCATTATATAAGATAACACTGAAAATTCAATTACAAAAACTCAATACAAAAGCTAATGGATCACTTATTTTTGCATAAAATTACAATGTATTCACAAAACATCCGCACAGAACTTATTATATAACTAGGTCACTCCATATTGATACCTTTAATGTTCCTGTATGCTGCAGGAACTTACTTGAAAGTGAGTGACAGCAATTTCTGGCATGTTAAAACACATTTACTGTCACTAGAATTTACCAGCCTGTGGTATTCCCTTAATTGCCTTGACCTGCTGCTTGCCCTGAAAGCAGGTGCAGACTTACAATATAAAGTAAATTTCTGGAGGGAATGCTAACAAGAAGACAAAACACAAAAGACTTCTATGACTCCAAAAGGATCTATATATGTAAGTTGATATGTTGATAAGAAAACTTGAAATAAAAGAAATGAAAGATTTCTAGCAGAGTGATATCACACTGCACATGAACTCATTGAAAACACATGTACATCCACAACATTCTTTCTAGAACTCACCTAAAGTGAGTAATCTGAAAAAGACTTTAAAAAAAAAAAAGTCCTCAAGTATTTTATGTTATTGCAAATTTAAATATTTATGACTTACCTCAGGACTTTAAGATAAAATGATGAAAATAATCATGTAAAATTTAAGTATAAAAGTTGTCTTTCCAAATTATTTTAAATATGCAAGTATCAAAGTAATCAATTTTAATAAGTAATATTACATTTCAGAGACAAATAAGCTTTTTTATATCGTTTACTCAAGATTTTTTTTAGACCTGTCCAACAGCTTCCACTGACATAACTTTTAAAATTTAAATAGTACAGGCTATGAAAGGGTATATTCAGAGTATTTAAAATATGAAAAAAAATAAATAAAAAGTTGGGGTATTTTAAGTCACTTAATACCTAAATAAGAATTCACTTTTTTTTCACTAGACTTGTATGAACAAACCTGGAAAAACAGAAAACATTTTTCTTCTTTTAGAAATAATGTAGGCCCTCTTTCATAACTCAGTAGGGGTAACAAACTGTCACGTTCTTATCCTGCTATAAAACAATAGTTTGTCACTTCAAAAGCATGAATTCAGCTATTAACTTTACTAATAACCCACCTTTTTCATTTTCTTTGTATCTACAAATGCCAACAGGAATCTCTGCTTGAAACATGGAGCCCACCATAATCTCCTATTTTAAAAATAACATAAAACATTAGTAAGGGCCCTGGCCAGGTAGCTCAGTTGGTTGGAGCATCATCCTGATGCTCAAGGGTTGCAGGTTCAATTCAGGTCAGGGCACACACAACAATCAACCAATGGACCATCAATAACTGGAACACCAAATCAATGTTTCTCTCCTCTCTCTCCCACTCCAATCAATAAATTAAAAAATTAAAAAAAAAACATTAGTTATATCTAATAACGGATTTTATATCCAGTTTCTAGTATTACCACCTTCTTGGGCAAACTGTTCCTCGTTTCTCTGTCATACAGTACAGATGCAACAATTAACTACCTCAGAAGTATTGTGAGGATGAATGAGTTAATAATAGGAGCTTGGATATGATTGGATGAAACTATTAGTAATAATAATGGGGTGATAAGCAATACAACAATGGATTCAAACTTAAATTCAAAATATAGAGGAAAAACGAATTCTTACTATTCAATTAGTAAGATCGAGGTGAACACTAAAAAACATTCAAGTTCAGGTATTTTTCAGAGTATCTACACTCTAAAACGATGGTCCCTAGAACAACAGCATTAATGTCACCTGGAATGACAGCCATGCACATACTCAGGTCCTATCCCAAACCTAGTGAACAAGAAACTCTGCAGATGGGACTCAGCAATTAACGTTTTAACAAGCTGTCCAGCTGATTATGACACACACAAGTCTGAGAACCAGAGCTTTAAGATAAAGGAAGTAACAAAAAAGGGTTTGTATAAAGCTAAGTAGAGACCAAATGGATGAGCAAGGTAGTGCCAAACTTTCATTAAAACAATACAAAAGGAAAGAGTAACCCCCAAAAGAAAATTAAATCTTACTTCAAGAAATCTGGTAATCAAATTTATATAGTCAAATCACAGATTAGGGGAAACTGGCTGGTCAAAAAGACATCAGAGATCACCACTGATGAGATTTTTACAACCCATAGGGACCAGACTCTCTTTTGCCTGGTGGCTAAACATTAAGAACAAATTTACTGCATTTTTAAATGGAAGACATAGATAGGGAAGGTACAAATCTTAGTCTAATAAGTTTAAAAAACTATTAGGATTGAAAAGTTCTTCTCTCCAGTTACTGTCACCTCACTGGCGTTAGGAATTGTTAGCTCTGGAGCTATGACTTGAACAGATTTGATTTTAAAGCTATTTCCTCTACCCCAGTTTCTGTAATAATTCGATGTTATCTTACAAGCCTTAGATGATCTATGAATTTAGACAATTTTTTACTGCAAAAAAATCAGAGTGAAATAAAACAATCTGAATTTACCATGGCCTGTTTTATTATATACCATTGATGAGGAAGCAATACTCCCCAGCAAAGATCTCACTTCCCCCTTGTTCTCCCTCCTCTGAGTTTTTTGTTCATTTAAAAAAAAAAAAAAAAAGGAAGAAAATCTAATTAAATACTATACTGAACACTCTGGATACATAAACAGTTAATTTATGTTGGAGAAAATTTATATAAACTTGAATGTGTGGGGGGGAATAATAGTCTAAGATGACTCAGTTTCTAGATTTTATTATTTTAATTTCTACATGGCATAAAAATCAGAAAAAAACTGGATTAAAAACATTCCCCCAAATCAGTCACACAAATAGTAACTTATGTGATCCTTTTTATTTATCACTCTCAAATTAACACATACTAATACTGGGCTAACTTTCCCTTACCATTCTAACCCAAACTGATGTCTCTTCCAATCATTTGGGAAACCCTGTAACAGATCAGTCTGGTTGAAGCTCAGAATCCTGGGTAGCCCAGTCTAAGTTCATATAATAGTCCATTCTTCCTAATAGAAACTCTAAATATAACGTTCCCTCCTTTTAATCAGCAAGGGATTCAGTTCTTTTTTAGGTTTGCTCCAAACATCTTTAAACTGATCTCCCTACCCTCCAAAATAGGAAAAGCTCCAAAGTATTAACTAAATATTGACTTGGCCAAAAAGTTTCAGTTTTTTTTCTGTTAAGATGGCTATATAGTGCTTAGTTGTCTTCACTTCATTCGAAATAATTTTGTTAGATTGTATTGTGACAGCTGTCATATCAGCATGCATTTTTTAAAAAACTTATCAAAGCTGGTGAATTTTGTGCCATTTTAATATTGAAGATAAAAGAAAATACACATTTTCAGCATACTAGACTTTATTTCAAGAAAGGTAAAATGCAACTAAAATGCAAAAAAAGATGTGCAGTGTATGGAGAAGGTGCTGTGACTGATTGAGCATGTCAAAAGTAGGTTGCCAAGTTTTGTGCTGGAGATTTCTCACTGGACGATGCTCCTCAGTCAGGTAGACCAGTTGAAGTTGATCAGATCGAGGCATTAATTACAGACACTCAATGTTATACCATGCACGAGATAGCTGACATACTAAAATATCCAAATCAATAAAGTTATTGGTGAAAGTGAAAAATATGTCTTTTATTTTTATGGAAAAAACTAAATGGACATTTTGGCCAACCCAATAATCAAACAATCATGACAAATGCAGAAAGTGCACTCAATTTCATGTTCTGGGCTATTCTGCTTTCAAAGAAATGATTGTTTATACACTAAATTTAAAATCAAATGTAGGAAAAAGAACAACAACAAAAAACTCAATGGAGTTTTTAAGAGGAAAATCAGGTGATCTAACAAGACTGACATTATTTCTGCTATATAAATTATTTGCTCTAAATAATTTTACATGACATTTTGAAACATTTTCGTTAAGTCAGTGACTCTGCAATAGCTTATAATTAATTCTACCTAATTGTATGGTTAGACGATGTTATACAATTCTGTAATTTAAAATTTACGATTCAATATATTATTCTTAGATTCAATTTAGAAATTAACTTATTATGCAGTTTTAGAGAAGCCCAAATCCATCTCTTCACATATTATATTTGGAGTTGTAAATATCAACATTAATACAGGATGGAAAAATTTGTAATCTAAATTATTAAAAAGAATTTACTTAACAAATACCAGTAAGCCTCCACAACTGTTTTTCCAAGTATATATATATATATATTTTAAAAAATCACATGTGACATTTTCTATAGTTCAACAGAACTCTAGTTTAGCACTAGTTCAGAAATTTGGATTTGTAATCTTGGTTTGAATGCCATCTTGCTCAACAAAGGCCAATTCTTTCTATACCATGATTTTAGTTTATCAAAGGATAAACACCGGAATGTTTTAGGGGAATCTGAACATCTACCCAACATTTAAGTGTCATAAAAGGGCTTACCTCAACTTTATCGACATATACGCAGTTAGTTAAAAAAAAAAAAAAAAAAAAAGAATTACTCTTGGCCTTTTTATCAATTTACCTAAGTTTTTGAAAAATACGGCTCTAACTACCTTTTTCCAGTCTTCAGATGGAATATAATCTTCATCTTCTTCAGATTCTTCTTCTATTTCGCTATCTAGAATAAGCAAGACAATACTATTATAAAATGACTGCTTATTCTCTCTGCATCTATATATTTGTTTTTTTTTTTTTTTTACATCTACCATCAAAATACTCGAATATGCCCAAAGGCATTTACAGAGTTAGGCCAAGCTATTTCTCATCAAATAATACCCTATCAATTATAAAAATAAAAAACCAAAAAAAGTCTACAAACTTTCTAGGACAATCGTAATCTTTGACAACTGTATCCTCATGAAATAATTTTCTACAAAAACTTTAGGAAAAAAATTTAGGATCAAAATAATCTGTTTCTACCTAATTCTTCTACCAAGAGCCTGGTAACAAAATAAATGGTATGAATTCAATGTCTTCCTTATAAAATAAGAATTTGGATAAAAACATGGTTTCCAAGCAGTGCTCCTTGAAACACTGAGAACTTTTATAGCATCACTTCGGGAGGGAAGCACGTAAAGGGATGATATGTATAGAACCCCCCATTCTCCCCAACCTCTGCTTTGTTCAGAGCAGACAAGCTGCTGTGTGTTTACATTCTGGAGTAAGAATGTATTTACAGAAAGGGGTAAGAAATTTGAAAACTATTAGATTCTCAGCATCTTCTCAACTCTAAAATGTACCCAAAGTTCAATAGGGTAACATTACACATAGAAATTATTTCTTCCCCTGGTGAAACTAAGACAGGCAGTATATGTCTAGCTTCCATGCATACAAAACAACTGAAATACCAGATTGAATACTGTTTCAAGAGGCAGTCACTTAGCACACCACTTTGTCAAAGGGTCTGCTAACTAATTAAGGGATTAATACTACATTTCCCTAAACTTAAAATTAACACAATTATTTCAGTAATCTCTTCTTGCACTGACACACTTTTCAATTGGACAATATCTTAGCTAAACACTCAATAAAATTATTAGCAGTACTACATTTACTTCTAAACTAAATGTGTAACAAATCATTCATACAAAGCAGTAGTAATATTTAATCACGTTACTACATTTCATGAGAGGTTATTGTTCTCTAAATGTTTTTCTTCCTTTCAAAGTACAGAAATTTAGGCCAAAAATTTGTTAACACTAATCACTGACTTTTTATCAAAGTGCTGACTTCTAGAGTAAAGACTATTATTTAGAATGAAACATTGTAGAGCAGACAAATACATTAAATGTTGTCCCAAGTACTGGTCATCTCTGACTAGATCATAACTGTAGAAAAATCAGTAGAGTTCTTTCTCTGTATAATATATTCCTATCTCGAGTCAACAACTTCTTCAGTACTAGGAGAACTACAGAAAGCAATGCTTATGAATATATCTAAAAAAGGCTAAGAAGTAAAGAAAATAGAAAATGAAAACAAAGGAAAAGTCTAGGAGAAATAAAAAAAAAAAAAAAA
>PVKU01002603.1:42010-214878 GCA_004027475.1 Anoura caudifer | reverse complement strand
AAGTGGAAAACTTATTTGAACAAATAATAAAGGAGAACTTCCCCAATCTGGCAAAGGAAATAGTCTTCCAGGAAGTCCAGGAAGCTCAGAGAGTCCCAAAGAAGTTGGACCCAAGGAGGAACACACCAAGGCACATCATAATTACATTAGCCAAGATTAAAATGAAGGAGAGAATTCTAGAAGCAGCAAGGGATAAGGGGACAGCCACCTACAAAGGAGTTCCCATCAGACTATCAGCTAATTTCTCAAAAGAGACCTTCCAGGCAAGAAGGGGCTGGAAAGAAGTATTCCAAGTCATGAAAGTCAAGGACCTCCATCCAAGATTGCTCTATCTAGTGAAGCTGTCATTTAGAATGGAAGGGAAGATAAAGCGCTTCTCAGATAAGGTCAAGTTAAAGGAGTTCATCACCAAGCCTTTATTATATGAAATGTTAAAGGGACTTATCTAAGAAAAAGAAGATAAAAAATAGGACAGTTAAAAGAAAGCAAAAGTGTCAATAAAGTATCAATCAAGTATCAATAAAGATTTTAAAAATATTTCAAAGTAAATAAAAATATTATGAGATGCAAAAAAATAATGCTAAAAGAAAAATTTATAGCAACAAATGCTGTAACAGAAAAGAAAAACATATGAAATTAATCCTTTGAGCTTACATTTTAGGAAAATAGAAAAAGAGCAAATACATTCAAAGTAAGTGGAAGAAAAGAAATAATAAAAATTAGAATAGAAAACAATGAAATTGTAAACAGGAAATCAACAGTGAAGACGGATGAAACCAATAGCTGGTACTTGGAAAAGATCAATAGAATTGATAAATCTCTAGCTAGGTTAGATCTAAACAGAGAGAAGACACAAATTACTAATATCAAAACGAAGGAGCAGAGCGGCTCTGACTTCTGATGCCATTGCCCTTATACTCCACGTCCACAAACTTGACAACCTAGATAAAATGGACCAAGTTCTTGAAAGACTCACTCCACCAAAATTTACACACGGGAAATAGAAAAATATAAATAGAGCTATATCTATTAAAACAATTTAATAAATAATGAATAACCTTTCAAAACAGAAAGCAACAGGTCCAGATGGGTTGGTTCACTGGTGAATTCTACCAAACACTGAAAGAAGAATTTACCTCACATCCACAATATTTTCCAGAAAATTAAAGCAGAGGAAATATTTTAAATTCATCCTATGCAGGCAGAATTACCTTATTACCAAAATCAGACAAATGTTACAAGAAAAGAAAACTCTATACTATGATCTCATGAATACACATGCAAAAATCCTCAACAAAATCTTAGTAAACCACATCCAGCATGTACAAAAAGAATTATATACCAAGCCAAGTGGCATTTATTCCATGTATGCAAAGCTGACTTAACATTTTAAAATCATTTAAGGTAATCCATCACATCAACAGGCTGAAAAAGAAAAAAACATATGATGATGTGAATAGATACAAAAAAGAATTTAAAAAATTCAACATCCACCTATAATAAAACTCAGCAAACAATAGAGGGGGACTTCCTCAGTTTATTAGATAAAATTTAAAGCAAACCTAAGCAAATATCAAACTAAATGGTGAGAAAGTAGATGTTTCCCTGCTTAGATAAGGAGCAAGGGAAACATATTTCCACCACCGCTTTTTAACATTGTACTAGAAGTCTGGGAAAATGCAGTAACACAATAAAATATAAGGAAGAAATAAATAAAACAGTATTATTTACAAATGATATGACTATGCAGAAATCCCAAAGAGTCAACCAAAAAATATCTACTTGAACTAATAAGCAATTAGGGCAAGTTTGAAGGATATAAGTGTAACATAGAAAATCAATTGCTTTCTTCTACACTAGCAATGAACTTTTGGAATTTGAAATTAACACCACAATAGCATTTACATTAGCACAAAAATGCTTAGGTATAAACCGAACAAAATATGCACAGAATCTCTATGAGAAAATTTATAAAAAACCTAACAACAAAGAAGACAAGGAATACCTAAAGAAATGAAGGATATTCCATGTATATCAGTTCTTGCCAACGTGGTCTAAAGATTCAATACACTCTGAATCCAAATGGCTGCGAGTAAGTTTGACATTGACAAACTGATTCTAAAGTTTCACATAAAGGCAAAAGACCTAGGAAAGACAAAAGAGTACTGAATGAGAAGAACATAGTTGGAGCACTAACACTACCCAACTTCAACACAAAGTTTAAAACTACATTATCAAGACAGTGTGGTACTGGTGAAAGGACAGACAGATTAATGGGAAAATAAAACAAGTCCAAAAGAGATCCACACCAATACAATCAACAGATCTTTGACAAAGGAGCAAAGGCAATTTAGTACAGAAAGGATAATCTCTTCCACAAAATCCTAGAACAACTGAATATCTACATGCAAAAAATAAATAAATAAATCTAGATCCAAACCTTATACCTTAACCAATATTAACTCAAAATGGATCTTAGATCTAAATGTGAAGTGCAAAAGCATAAAATTCCCTGAAGATAACAGGAGAAAATATAAGTGGCCTTGGATATGGCAATGATTTGTTAAATATAACACTTAAGTATGATACTTGAAAGAAAAATAAGTTATGTTTCATTAAAAGTAAAAACTTCGGCACTGTGAAAGACACTGTTAAGGGAATGAAAGACCACTGACTGGAAGAAAAAAATTGTTAAACATGTATCTGATAAAGAACTGGTATCTGAAATATAGGAAGAACTCTTAAAACTCATCAATCAGAAAACAACCAATGCAATTAAAAAATAGGCAAAAGATTTGAACAGACACCCCACCAAAGAAAATACAATTAAGATACAGATGGCAATTAAGCACATGAAAGTTGAAAGTATAATGAAATAACGCTGTATGTTTATTAGACTAGTCAAAATCAAAAACACTGCCCCTGTTAGTGTGGCTCAGTTGGATGTTGTACAGCCAACTGAAAGGTCACTGGTTAAATTCTTCGTCAGGGTACATGCCCGGGTTGCAGGTTCATTCCCCAGTCAGGGCGCATATGGACGTTTTTCCGCTCACATTGATGTATCTTGCCTTCTCCTCCCCCCCCATTTCCCCTCTCTCTAAAATACAAAATAAAATTAAAAGAAAAACACTGAAAATAGCACATACTGGTAAAGATGTGGCGTAACAGAAATTCTCAATCATTATTGATGAAAATGCAAATGGTATATTCACGTTGAAAGAGCTTGACAATTTCTTACAAAACTTACACTCTTACCATGTGATTCAGCATTTATACTCCTTGGTATTTCCTCAAATGAGTTAAAAATCTTATGTCCACACAAAATCCTGCCCATGAATTCACAGTTACCAAACCTGGAAGCAATCAGAATTCCCCTCAATAGACAAATGAATAAACAAATTCTGATTTATCCATAAACTTAAATGTTATTCATTGGTAAAAAGAAAGGAGCTATTATGCCGTAAAAAGCCACAGAGGAATCTTAAATGCATATTGCTAAATGAAAGAAACCAATCAGAAAAGGCAACATACAGTATGCTTCCAAATATATGACATTCTGGAAAAGATATAACTATAGAGCAGCAAGATCATCACTGATTGATATCATGCAGAAGGAAGGATGAACACAGGATTTTTAAGGCAATAAAATTAACCTGTATTATCCTATGAATACATAATATTATATCTTTGCCGAAACCCAGAGCATGTGTAACCAGTGACAATACTGGTAATATATCAATATTGGCTCATCACTTGTAACAGATGTACTACTCAAATGAAAGATAATAATAAGGGAGACTGGGGGGAGGGTAAGAGGATATATGAGAACTCTATTTTCTACTCCATTTTTAAACCTAAAACTGCACAACAGATGGAGTGTATTAATAAAAAGAGATGCATGCACTATATTCTCAGTAGTAAAATGCTAGCAACATATATATAGGATATCACGAAAGCAGAGGAAAAGCAAGCACAGAAAAGTGATGAGACAAAGATATTAGTAAACAGCTCCAGAGAAGATGGTACCCAAATGCATTCACAACAGTGAAGTGACTTTACCCACTGGGAGAAAATTTCTGGTGGAGGGATGAGCATGAGCAAAGATAGAAACCTGAGATAGTCTCCAGTGGCTGGTCTTCCTGCTGTGTGGTGTGGTACAGAGTGATGAGGAACTACGGTTGGAGGTGTGGGCAAAGAACACTTTCCTCAGAACCTCCCTTGCTTGCAGAGAAGGGCTGGGTTTCTCTTGGTTGACGGAGGCAATGTCTGAGCTTGTTCAGGGAAATGTCACAGTGTGTTGAAGGCATTCAGGTGTGTCAGCTCTCCACCAGTATTGCTGCAGATTTCTCGGGTTAATACTTTATTATTATTTTTAATTTATTGATTTTAGAGAGAGAGGGGGGAAGGGAGAGGGAGAAGGGTAGAGGGAGAATCATCAGTTTGTTGTTCCACTTAGCCATGCACTCACTGGTTGCTTCTTGTATGTGTCCTGATGGGGACTTAACCCCCGCCCCCCCAGGAGCATCAGGATGACACCCCAACGAACTGAGTTCCCCAGCCAGGGCTTGGGTTAATACTTTTTAGAAGCAAACATAATTATAAGGAACAAAGTGATGATATAAGAAGTTTCTAGATATTTGCAATATCGAATATCAAAAATGGAATATTTTGAAGGCCATAATACTGGATTTTGCTTAGTACATTTCTTCACTGCTTCTGTTCTTTAGCATTTTAAAATAGTGCTATAAATGATAATCTAAAATGGCCTAAGTTTTCATAAGTAAAATTTCTATTAGAAATAATAGATACCTGGAGAAAGACAATGTATTGTATGAATAGTAGCATGACATCTATATATTTTGACAAACACATGTCTATACATAATATACATATTTGTCATTGGGAAAAATTACATTTACAGTTTTGAATACATAAAACACGGAGCTTATTTTTGTATTACTAATTATCATACTACTTTCCATATGAACAACTGTAAAGCTAATTGTCCCACCCTATACACATCTATATAGAAAAATTGTATCTGCTTATAGCTATTAGAGATTACCCCCTTCTGGATTTTGTGACTCTAAGCTAGTTGTATAGCATATAATGCACAATTTATTTCACAGCTTGTAGCACAACAGAACAAACATCAATTAGCATTTTACTCCTTAATCTTCCAGGAAAAATAATGTAGACTATTTAAAATTTCCTGTTGGGTTTGTCTGTATGTATTCTTATATGCTAGTGCAAAAAAAATGTTGAACTGATATTAGAAATATACAAACCATATAAATTATTACCCTTGGGTGTGAAAATAAAGATATTTTGGGCTGATTAAAAGTATTAAATATGTCAAATAAAAGGTGTTCAATGCTTCTAATTTTAAGTTAACATTTTATTTTAATACCAATTTAAAAACTGATTTACATTTAAGTTTTACTATATTTGAATAGAAAAGACTTCAATTAGAAAATTATATATCTCCTTCTGCTTTTAAAAGTATGCACATTTAGTAAACTATTAAATGATAACTTATATAAGAATTGGTGAATACATGGCCTGGCTGGTGTGGTTCAGTGGATTGAGTGCCAGCATGTGAAAAGAAAAGTTGCTGGTTCGATTCCCAGTCAGGGATCCCATGCCTGGGCTGTGGGCCAGGTCCCCAGTTGGGGACATGTAAGAGTCAACCACACACTGATATTTCTCTCTCTTTCTTTCTTCCTCCCTTCTCCTGTCTCTGAAAATAAATAAATTAAAAAATATCTTTAAAAAAGAGTGGAAAAAAAGAATTGGTGAAAATAAATTCTAGTGACTTGAAATTGGGTTTATCTGGGGAAACTAGGAAAATAGTATTTATTTATTTTTATAATAAACAAGCTTGTTGATCTGTGTACTTATTTAGAAGTAAATATTCATCTTTTATATGAAACCTGTTTTTCCAATGCACTTGGAAAATAATTTATACATTCTAAAATGTCTGCCAATAGTGCTATGTACTAACTTAAAATTACCCTTTTCAATTTGTTAAACACAGTTTGTGGGTAGAGTATATAGCCAATTTTTTTATTTTGAATAATTATATTAACACTAAAGTAATATAGTAATTCTGTATACACTATAATTCCACCTTAAGTATTTATCTAGGCTTTTATAATTCAGTTCAGTCTTCTCTCAGTTAAGTCCTATCAGAGGTAATTTGTAATATCAAAATTTAAATCATGTATACAATCATGTTACAAAGATGTACACTTGGCCATCTAGCAACAATTTCAGCATTTTAGAAAAAATTGTGTCTTAAACTCCACTGATGTGTTGTCAGTTTATTCATACACATTATATTAATTGCCTTCAGAAATCATCTCTAAAATCCCCAATTTAACATCAAAGAGTGAATTTCAGCTATTGATCCTATATATATTTTTACAGACTTGCTCAAAGTATGTGATTTCTTTCCACTAACACACAAGAAAAGACTAAATTTATCATTTAGTTTAAAAACTAAATCTGTCTAGTACTTGATGAGGCCTATCTCCTCTTTACCCTCTCATCAGGTTAAGGAAACTGGTAGCTGAAGGGGAACGACTTTCCAAAGGTTAAACTTGCCAAATGACTTTGGAGAAATCATGAATCCTCTGAGTAAATTATAGGGAAGAAATTATTGTTAACCTTTCTGGAACTTACTTTTCATTTTTAGTTTTTTATTGTTGTTCAGTTACACTTGTTCCCATTTGCCCCCATTACTCTCCCCGCCCTGGCCACCCCACCCCACATTCAATCCTCCCCCCCAGCCCTGTTGTCCTTGTCCACGGGTCCTTTACACATGTTCCTTGACTTGACCTTTCCTCTTCTTCCCCCGGTTATCCCCTCCCCCCTCTGCTCTGGTCACAGTCAGATGTTCCTTGGAGAGCCACTCTTTCTGCGGAATTCCCTCTTCCATCCACAGTCTCGATCCAGGTCTCTATTCCCCAGTGCTTTTGCTGTGAAAACCTTAAGTTTTTCTGAATCTGCATTCCCTTCTTTCAATATTATATACATTACTTTGACTAACACTTCAGTGTGTTTGTTTTAAAATCTCTTAAAAGGTCTAGATTTGATCAAAATTATATCTCCTCATTGGCAGTAGTTACTTTGCAGATCAACTCCCAACAGGTGCCCAGTTACTAAATGAAAACACCTGCATGTTATTCTTGATGATTTCTTCTCCTTTGTCCTCTATCCAAATAAATCACTGAGCTCTGTTGATTTGCCCAAAAACACTCGCCACCAACTTATCCACCATTTTTATTACATGTTGTTGGGGCTCCTGACCACCGCATTTACATCTTTTTCCAGGACTATAGCCCTGAAGTTCAAGCTGATCTCATTCCCAAACTTTCACTCTTTGATCAATTCTTTACTTAACATATATAGTACTACCACTCTTCAATCGACTCTTTATGTAATATGTTATTTTCTTAGCATGTATAAGATGTTAGCATAATATGTAAGAAAACGATATATTGTACACCATTAATTTAGTCAAATTCTCAAGTGAAGAAAAAGGTGTTTTTGTTTATTGCCTGGTGCCATACATTTAGTGAAATTCTCAAGTTAAAAAAAAAAGGTATATTTTGTTTGTTTGTTTCTTCCCTGGTGACGGACATTAGCTCGCATTAGCAGCAACCTCAGTGAGACCCACCTGCTGTACCTATTCAGACCCCATGGTCTTTCTTCAGCTGTCTATTCAGTCGCCCTTGCATTTCACCTTCGCTTATCTAAATCTTCATTTTAAACCTGGTTATCTTCTATTTCTTTCTCTTTAGTTTCTTCTATTATTGATCTCCACTTCTATACACTATTTCCTCTTTTAGGGAACTCTACTCAATGTAACATTAAATACTTTAAGTGGATTCATGTGTATTAGCTTTCTTTCTCCACAGAAATTCTTTGATGGCAGTGATTTATTTTCATCTCTACTCAATCTAAGAAACCTAGTCATCCGTCATTTACCAAGTCTAAATATTTATCTATTCTTAGCACACATATGCATTTTCAAGATGCTTTACAATTATTTCCTCTTGTTTATTTTCTCTAATTAATAATATCAATCCATTATCTCATCTTTCCTCAATATTTAACACACTGTTCTGATGTTGCCCTATTGATCTAGTATGAAGGTAACTGCCAATTGTATGTAGCCATAAATCTTGCTCATAGGAGTAATTTATAAAAATAGAATTCCAATTTATTAATTGGAATTAATTTTCTATGATAGCTTTCCTGTTTACCAGAATGTGTGTGTGTGAGTGTGTGTGTGTGTGTGTGTGTGTGTGTGTGTGAGAGATATCAAGGAAGCATATTCCTGCCTTAGACAGACCCAATCAGAAAAATCAGTATATACATACACACACATACATATGTACATTCATATATAATGGAAATCCAAACCAAAATAAAAAGTGAATGAATGGTTCCTTTTTTTATTAGAAAAGAAAAAATAAATTGAATATCTAATAATATTATGTTGGTGAATTCATCTTAAAAAGAAAATGATATATTATTCACAAGTCTTTATGTTGCAAATTAACACAGTCTCAATCTAGGATAAGTGTTTTGGCAATTGTTGTACTTTTAAAGAATGTATTGGCTCATGTAAGTGAGAAATCTAGGGGATAGAGCTGGCGTCAAGAATAGCTTGATCCAGAAATTCAACCAATTCTATCAAACTGAGAGAGATCACACAAGTCAGTCAATTTAACACAGCTTTTCAGCAGGAAAGAGGAGTGGCATCTGAAGGTAGTTAGATTCTTGTCCTTTTTTCAGTATTTCCCTATGTTTTATTTTTGAGGGACTTCACATTAATGAAAGCATATTTATATACATAATTTTATTTGGACAACATAATATTCAATTCACTGCAATAATAATTTATAATCATATCTACTGTTTATAGGATACTAGATACCAGTAAGCTACTTTATTCACTTGTCCGTGGCAGAAACACCGCTAAATTTGCAGAGACATTATTTGAGGAGATAAAGTTGATATTTCTGGCACCACAAAAACTTTAACTTTTTGTATCTCTGAACTGTCAAAAACAAATGTTGTCTCCAGTCTTATATTAAGAATAATGAATCAGTGAACAAAGAGCACACAAGTCATTGCTAAAATAGACATATGGGGGATCTCAAAACATTTAGAGCCAATTAATATGTGCAAATTATTTCTGCATTGTCTACAGTAAGGCACACAAAATATACTCTGTATACATGCAAAATCTTTCCTAAGCGCTATCTTTTCTTTCAAGGGGTAAATGCATTATGATTTGGAGAAGGGGAAAGAAACCCAGTGAATATTCTTAAAAGTCCGTTTAGCAGGTCCAATGTACTTCGATCTGCCTGATATTTTGTGTCTCGTGGGACCACACAAAACATAGCAAGATAAGTACACGTTAAAACAATTTTGTCCTCCATAGCCAAAACGCATTTTAGAAAAAGTAATTGTCTTTCATTCTTTTTTGTATTTTTTTTTTTTTTTTTAGTAAATAATACATAAATTACAACCCAGGCTACAAAGAGAACAATCTCAGCAATGATTTGAAATTCAGCAAACACACCGGATTATGCTTTCAGGTGGCAAAAACTCCAGGGTTCCCTGGCTTCTTTTGTGTTCCCAGGCTTGTAGAGTGCTAGGAGCTGACAGATGCTTATCAAACATTCATGTAAACACTGCTATCAAAGCTGTGCTCTCCAGCTCTGCCTTCACACAAGAGGGTCAGCATGGAACATCATTAACGCCGGGCCAAAGATAGAAATGTCATGCTACCAGGCTTGTAATGCGAGAGCATGCCTACACTGCCCTTGCAAGAAACAGCACCCAAATTGTTAGCTTTACTGACAAGGAAGAGCAGTACGGAGGTAATGTTTAAAACATGAATTCTGTTAGACATTTTCATCTTTGTTTCCTTGAGTTAAAATAGAGTTTAGCGCTTCTTTGTTTTTTGTCTTTATCTGAGACAAAGCGGAAATGTGGTTCAAATCTGAGAGCTACATAATAACGACTTCATAAACAAGGAATACATTGCAGTGATTTAACGACTTTGGTAGCGATAACACAGGAAGCATAAAGGGAATTCTTTAAGACCAGGATTACTTACCGCATCTGGAGGGATTCTTTCCCTTCTTCAACTTCTCCAGGCCTCCAGGCCTGGGGCCTTTTCATGTGCAGGGATCACACTACTTTTGGGGATGGCTGTTTACCAAGCGAGAGAAAGGTAGCAAAGTCAGTCCGAAAAGGAGCCTCCCTCTTAATCCACCACACGCTAGCTGGTGAGTTTCCTCCCATATTAGTTCAGGTCCTAATTTTCACCTGAGAAAAATTACTTAGCCCAGTTTCTTATCGGCTTCAGTACTTAACAGCTTTCCTTGGGCTTCAGAGAGTGAATACATATTCTGCCAATTGCCTCTAATTGCATCAGCAGTCAGTTTCCAAAGTGAGCTGCCCAGGACAGCAGCACAAGAGTTTTCTGGGTACTACTTAGAATTGTGAAATTTGGGCCTATCATAGGCCAAAACAAACAAACACAAAACAAACAAACAAACAAGCAAACGAAGTAAGGAGAGTGATTTCATTCAGCCTACTGAAATTGTGCAAGTACTGACACCTGAGGGTCAGAGTGCTGCAGCAGGTTAGTTTGGCTTCAGACTTTGGTAGTGAGAGCAAAACAAGCTGCAGAAGGAATGAATTACATTGGAGATTGTTTTGCAATCTGGGGAGGTCTCAGCCAGCTGAACAGGCGTTTATCTCTGTGTATAGCTAGTGTCAGAGGGACAAACAGGTCTAATCATAGATAATTATTCATGAGAAAATAACAGAAAGTTGGAGGATTTGTGTTTGGCCTTGTCACAAGTAAACAAGAATTATCTACAAATCTGTGTGAGAGATGAGAAAGTGTGGACAGTGAGTCTTTTCTATCACATGGAAAAGAGTGGTTCTTTGCAAGCTGTTTCTCGGAAGACACAGAGGTGGGGGGAGTTAGGAAACCAAAAGTTTAGTGATATTTCTCAACCATCACTGTTGTCTGGAAGCACAGGGCTCAACTGATGTTCAATATGTTCAGACTCTGCCCTAGACCTACGAGAAACTCTGAGATCAGATGCAACACCTGCCCTTTAGCAAACCATCCAGGTGATTCTTATGCATAGTGAAGTCTGACAATTAGGCCATTGTCAGACTTCAAGCAGGGCATTAGGCTTTGGCTCCTGAACCTGTCCATGGGCCTATCTGGCTGCTTCAACACTTTGCAGATGATTTTTCCACCTGCTTCTTTACCTGCTACTTGCAGTCCTGCATTAACTATAAATGGGTTTCAGTCCTCTACAATCCAGTGTGTGGTTCCTCAGACCTCATCATAAATGGTTGGAGAATCTTTTTCCTGACATGGCTGATAGTTCTGTGATCTAGCTGTCTTCCTACTCAGTTACAACTGTTATCATTGGGTAATGGTATTTTCCTAAATTTCTCTGTCCAAGTTAGATTCATTAAAAAAAATTCTCCATAGGATTTAGTACTTGAGATATTGCCTGTGACCAAGAAAGCAAAAAGTATACACTACCTCACAGATACTTGAGTTTATTAAAAAAGTTCTATATATAAAACATATATAAAAACATATATGTTACATATAACTATAAGTTTAGATATATATTACTTTATATATTTTATAAATTATACTTTATATTTTATACTTTATATATGTTATATATAAAATAATTTTTATATATAAATATATAACTTTATATATAAAATATATATACTTTATATATTTTATATATAAAGTTATATATACATATATAACATATATACACACACAGGATGGAGCAAAAGTAAGTTTATAGTTGTTTGTATGGCAAATAATACAATAAATAATAATACAATAAACTATGTTTTGTGTACTCACAACTATAAACCTGCTTTTGCCCCACCCTGTATAAAAATATACGATTTAGCTGTTGTTTTATGAGCATTCCATGAAATCAGCATCTCAGCTTTGACGGTCTAGACCAGCTAGATCCAGAGTGTGATCATACTCAGTTTAATCACTTTGGCAGATTACAGATGGTATAGCATCCTGTCATTAGGGGATGCATGATAGTTCATTTTTGCTATTTTGAGCCATACTGGTTCTTTTTTCAGATCACTTTTATCATCCTACCATATCCCACACCTTTTTTGTCTTTTATCTTTATTTTGATTCTGCTTAATGCTGGGCTCCTTTCTGTACTACAAGATGCCATGGGATTAACAATGAAATAAAATTATTTTTCAAAAATAAGGAATTGGTAAAAGATGTATCATTTGAGATGAGAGTTGGGCAGTAAATAAATGATTAACCAGATGGGGAAGGGAGAGAAGATTTTAAGAAGCTGGAACAGTATTGCCAATGACGTGGAAGCAGGAGAAAATGAGGCAAGAAGCCTGGGCAGGAATAGAACGTGCAGACACAGGAGGCTGCAGATGCTATGGGACGTGTGTGCACGGGCCACCTAATGCAGGTCTTTGTGCGTCATGAGATGAAGTAAACGGTGTTTGTCAAATGTCCCCTACACAAGACTACTAGAGCGGATGCGGGGATTGGAAGCGTAAGCTTACATAAGGTGATGGTAGAGGGAGGTAAACTCACAGCAGAAGAAGGCAGAAAAGAGAGGGATGTAAACTCTGAAAACTGCTTCAAGAACAAAATTTCCATGAAGAAATATGACACAAAGCCCTCTTCCCAGAAGCTCACTCCTGCTCTCCCCTCTCCCAGCTTCCTTGCTGCCCTGCCCCTTTTCCTCCGCTCCCAGGCCAGATGCCAGTGATCTTCATCACCTTATTCATAACAGGAGCAAAATGTACTAGCCAACATACGGATGTTATTTCATAAATAATAGGAACATGTAAAACCCATAATCCACACAGCAAGTACAACGTAAATCTTGAATTTATAATCACCTCCAAAAATGCCCATTTTACATTGTATTTCTCATATATAGTCATAATTTCAATACCATAAGAATATTTTTTTCCTCCACAAATACTAAATAGCAAGCAAATGATAATAAAATCCCTGATACTCAATAGCTGCGTGCCAGGTGTATCCTTGGGCTTTAAGTGTCCCTTGGCCTTATTTCCGGTGTATAGTATCCCAGTTTGAGAAAGAAAGATAAGGAGGGATTAACATTATTTTAAGAACAAGGTGAATCTGATAATAAGTATACATAAAAAAGACCAAGTTAATAAAGCATGTGAAAGTTATAGGTAGGAGGAGGAGAGGAAACTAACCCACAAGAGGAACGATTTGGGACTGAACTCAGGCAGGGGCACGAGGGCTAGTGAGGACAGAATGGAAACAAGAGGTTGGAAAGTCGACATAAGGGAGTCGGGAAGCTGACACATGCAAGTACAGAAAAAGTTCTAAGTTCTCTGTAGTAACCATATTTTAAGAGACATAGCCAAAAAATTTGGCTATCTTGTGTATTTATCTTCATGTTCAAAGATAAACTAAGATGCCCAGGGAGAGGGCGGACATTTCCCTAACCTCGTTTTCACCAACCCCTACTGTGAAAAATTGGTAGCTAAGCAAGCATTATGCTTGTATTAATTCAATACAATTAAACCTGTAGTTCTCCACAGTTAGGTCTCAGTACTTTTTTCCTCCCTTATCCCTTTAACTCCATGCTTCCATGTTCAAAACTCACTGCAGGTGCTCTAAATTAAAAATACTCGAATCATTTAGCCATCAAGTCATGACAAATCTGGCTAACCCCTTACTTTCTGTTCTTCCAAAAAAGGTATTTAATCTGGTGCACATACAACGCAGGAAACAGTTGACTGTGAATGTAGACTGTATTGAAGAAATTCACTCCAAAAAAGGACACAAAGTAACACTATATGCTAACTTGCTAAACAGACTGTGGAGCATCTTTAAAGTAAAATATCATTGCTCACATAGTCACAAAAAAGGATGTCTATGCTTGCTGACATTTGTAAGTTGCTGCCACTAACATCCCTCCTTAGCGTCATCACAGGTGGCATGTGATAAGGCAGATTATAGCACAAAGAGGAAGGAGTTCTAGGAAGGAATTCTTTCTCTTTCCCATTTTAAAAAGAATGGATTGTTCCTTTTAACATCCACACCATCCACAGGGCTTATAGCTTTTCAAGGTAGGATAAATGTATTTGTAGTGAAGGATAAGGTCATAATATGTTAAGTGCTGAAACAGTGAAATAAATTATTTTTTCCTCATAAGTAGAATCAAATTGGGAACAAATATAAATTACCATCAATAAAATTATGGACAAGAAGATTCACATGACACGGGAAACTATTCTTCAGTTAGGCATATCAAGTTTTACAATTTCCATATGGAAGGGAGTTGTTACTTTTTTTCTTAAAAAATGAAATTATTTATAATTTTGTAGGTCAGAAAAAAATCACACTCATTTGCCATCAAGATTCTATAAATTTTACCAGTTGCTACTTGCATAATAAAATTTTAGACATCTTTGCCCGTGCAAAGATGTCTAAAATTTTTGTTGGTGCCAGGGCTTTACAAGAATAATGTGTTATTATTCTTACTTGGCAATGCCAATTAAACGTTTTGCTTTAGTATTAATATATACATTTCTAGACTTCTCTCGTGTGTTACAAACCATGACATTTATAATACTGACAATTCTATAATTATTTTTTATGTTGCCTTCTTTTTTAAGTCTGGGTTTCACTGAAACTATAACCAAGCCTTTGCTTTCCAATAAAAACTGCTTTGCATATCCCTTTAAAACTGTAAACTTTGCTTTTAGGAGGTAGAGTTACCTAACAGACCAAATAGCCTGAGGAAAGATGTAAACCAAGAAATATCTTATGTCTCTTTCCTTAACGTTTTTTTTCTTTCCATAGTCCTGATACAGGGGATCTGGTGGGATCACTGGGGAGAGGGGAGGGGAGGGGCCCCGGGCTGTGCATGGGGAGGATGAGTTCCCCAGAGTAAGGAACCCCAGGAGACCCGGGAGACCCAGCACACAGCAGGACTGAAGCCGTGATTTCCCTACCCCTAGGTAAAGAGTAAACAAACCAGAGCAGAGCCCAGCACAGGACACCCTGCCCCTGGCAGAGATGCTGGGCGGGACCAGTAAGAGTGATCTACAGAAGTGATTCCTCCTGCCCCACTCCTGCTTCCAGATTGAAGTGGGAACTAGAGGTCACAGAGGCACAGATACCTAAAGGTTAACATGGTGGCAAGGGGCAGGTGCGGACCTGCCAGTCTAGGCTGCAGGATTGGACAGAAAACTCTACGCCTCCAGAATGCATGGAATTTTGGGCCGGGAAATTTAAACAGAAGGTAGAGAGAGGCTCGCCCCTTCTTCTACCCCTTGCTCACCCAGTCGGGGTGCCAGCTCCTGGCTCGTGGGGAAGCTGAGTCCTGCCTGCGCACAGGGCCGAACCGTGGGGACCCGTGTACCGATAGTGGGACACAGTGGGACACATGGGACACAGTGCCATCTTTCTCGCTGCACAGACTGTCCTGGACTATGAGCTTCTCTTCCTCTGGAGTCTGCACACAGACGCACAGGCCAGAAGGCTGGCCCTGGGGTGCAAGCAGCCTCGGGCGCAGGGCCCCACAGGGTGGCGATGGCAGTGCCAGCCCCCCACACGCTCACCCCAGGGCGGGAGCCTGAAGCTGGAGAGCCATCCACATAGCAGCCTAGTGCTCTGAAGGGCAGCTCAAAATGGGGCGGGATTTCTGGGCTTGGCTTTGGGTTTCAGTCTTTTGGGCAAGAGGCTTTTTTCTGTGTTGTGTGGGAGAGAGAAGCCTGGACACAGGGACCCCCTGCTCCCCCTGATCTCCCAAATTGTGCAACACTTAAATAAAGACCTTTTTTTTCCCCACCAATCTTTGTTTTGTGCCTGTGTTTGGCAGCGGGCAGCCAAAACAACTTTTGTTTGGTAACACTGCATCCTCCTAAGGAAGAAGGCATTTTGGGGGTGGATTTGGTATATCCCACCCCATCCCCCGCCCCCCCCCCCCAGCTCGACCATCACATGTAGGTTTTACAGGGAGGGCTGGTTCTACAATTCTGCCCTATGTCAATTCTAAAAGATAGAAGAAGTCAAAATCTCTTCTTGTTAAAAAGGATTGTTCCATTTTAAACTGAGCTTTTTCCCCACCGAAAACTGCAGAGAATAGCACAGGCAATTTTTATTAGAAAAAAAGTAAAAATTAGTTAATTAAATTAATCATCAGACTAACGGCAAAATAATAAAAGATACGATAGAGGATAAGAGAAAACACTTTTTGTCTTCTAATTTATTCACAAATATTAGTTTGATGCTACTGTGCATTAGGCATTGTGTGCGGTGACATAAAACAGATGTGATCCCTGCTCTCAACAAGCGTAGAGTATTGTGAAAAAGATGAAAAACAGAGATATAAACATGTACATAAATAAAAGGTAACAAACATACAGATACAGGAGAAAAACGTGAAATATATATTAATTTTATTTTCATATCTTTCTTTCTATTTTTGATGTGCTAACAACATCTGGGCCTCGCTGGCTCAGGAGAGGCTGCCCTTCCCACGGTTAGCTAATTGCTAGACACAGTCTATGGCTCCCTGTAACCCAACCAATCCCACACCCTTACCTCAATGGCCTCTTTTTATGGGGCCCTCACACTCTGGGACAGTATTTTCCTGCTCTAATCATTCTGGGGCGAGGTACCTGTTATCTAGGGGCCACCCCTACATTCCAGAGCCCACCAAAATTATTCAAATGATCCAATGCTGAATCTGCTTAGAGGTGTTACCTGGCCTCACCATTCCTTCCCATGAAAACAACACTAATGCTGCCGGTCCAGCAGTTGCTTTCCTTTTCTCTGCCTTCTCACACAGCTCTGTGCTCCCCCACGTAGCCCCGTGCAGTGCGCCATGCCTCCTGTCTCTAGATGATTGTGAGTCTAAGGAAAACTTCCTTTGGCACGATCATTTCTATGTTTGGGCATCCTATCATACCTGATTGAAACAAAAGTTGGGTATCATATATAAAAATCACGACTGAATATCTAAAGTCAATATTATCTATTTTATATGAGCAGATAACTTCCTAGTAAAACAATGTAAAAATATAGTTGTGAAAGAAATAGAAAACCAGAAGAGACTTGTGACCAATAAAAATATAAATTACTAGCCAAAAATCTTCCGCAAAATCTTGTGCCCCTCTTTCATCACCATCCCCAAAGAGGCCTTTATAAGTTACTTCTACCAAACTTGCAAGAAAATAGAAGACAGACAAAGAACCTCAGCTTATTTTATAAAGTTTACATAGAAATTCATACAAGAACAAACTGAGGGTTACCAAAGAGGAGGGGGGGAGAGGGATAACAGGGGAAGGGCCATCAAGGACCATGTATGAAGGACACATGGACAAAGCCAAAGGGGTAGGTTAGAAGATGGGAGGCAGGGATGGGCGAGGTGGGGGAAGGGTGGGGGGGTGAAAATGGAGACAACTGTATTTGAACTACAATAAAAAAAAGAACTGTATGAGAAAGAAAAATATCACTAAATAATGTGAATACAAAATCCCAAATTAAATAATAGCAAATGTAATTAGCTATGCTAATTATAGCAAATTATAGAAATTTATAGTTACTAGCACATTTTCTAGATAAACAGCTCTATGAAAATCAGAAACTGTAAAATTATAATATGCATAAACAATGGCAATAATTACATGTGTTATGATAAATCTTTAAATATATGAAATGATTATATAAATAAAATCTTAAAAGTGACTCACCAAAGACATAAAAGGAAATCTAAGTCAATTAAAATAATACAATATAACTATACTGAAATTCCATAGAATTTGACTAACTGATCCTGAACCTTACATTTAAAAAAAAAGTAAGAATGATTAAGACAGTTTCCAATAATAATTTCAAGCAGAAATTTTACTTAAAAGATAGAAACTTTAGTAAAAGATTATGAAAGGGAAGCAAAAATATAACATTTAGTATAAGATCAAGGATCAGAATTGTTTTCCTTCTTTGACTATCACTAATTAAGAACAAATTAAATTCCATTAATTTTAAAAAATCCGTATTTAATAGTAACCATGATTAAAGTCAGATGAAAAGCAACTGATCTTTGAGATCCATATAACTGATAAAGATTTAGTCTCTAGGCTATATTAAAAAAATGTTCCACAAAATATTATGAAACAATAAACATTTAAATTGGCAAGTTATGAGTAAAACATTTGAAACTGTGATTCACAAGAAAGAAACCCAAATGGACAGCCAATCTCATGAGTAATCAGGGAAATACAGGTTAAAACAATCATGAAACTTCATTTCACACCTACCAGCATGGCAAAAGAATAAATGGATAATAAACCTATGAGGTAGACAAAATATTAGAAATGGGAACTGTCATAAATTGCTAATGAGATTCTAAATTGGTGCAATCACCTCACAGAATAATTGGTAAAACCTATTAAAGATGAAGAAGTAATCCAACACTTGGTCAATTATATATTTAGCTTTCAGTTAAGAGAAATTCTTACACATGTGCAAAAAGAGTCATCTGCACATCGGCAAGAGGCTTAGTAGGCATATAGATAAAGACTCATTCTTTCCCACAAAGAAATGTTATGCAATAATTAACATTAATCTACATGTAAACATTGCTAGTTTAAAAAATATAATGTAAAGTAAAAAATAAAGGTACGTATATGTCTCATATGCCTACAATGATAGTATGTTTTTATGAAAAAAACATTGGTTACATAACACAGTTTTCACATTGGGAGGGAGGAAAGATCTGGAGATGTAGACTTTATCATTTAGGAGAGGCTAGGTTTTTCTGCAGAGTAAACAGCCACATTAAGCTATAAAACATTTCCATCATCCAGAGTTTTTTTCTCATGCCCCTTCCCAGTCAAAATCTCATGCCTCATCATGAGCAACCACCCATCCGATTTCTGTTACTACAGTTGTGCTGTTACATGGCCCATATAAATTGACTCACACAGTGAGTGGTGTCTTTTGGTCTGGTGTTCCATTCACACATTTTTACCCGAGTTGTGGCATGCCAAGAATTCATTCCTGTTTGTTGCTGAGTAATACTTCATTGTATGATTATACTGCAAATTTTAAAAATTTTACTACCTGTTTCTAGACACCTGCATTGTGTAAACTTTTGGATATTAAAAATAAAGTTGCTACGTACAATTTTGTACAAATTTCAATGTGAATATTTATGATAAGTTCACTTAAAATATTTTTTATGTCTATTATATATATGACCTGTTTGGAACACTTTACTTACCCAAAGGGTCCAAGATATTACCCTGTAACTCTTCCAAGATATAACAGTTTAAATTACAGTTTAAATAGTTTAAAAGTAGCTTTTACTTTTAGGTCTATGATACATTTCAAGTTGTGTTGTGTATGTTGTAAGGTAGAAATCAAGGGTTTATTTTTTCTTTCTAAGTTCATCTACTTTTTCTAGCAGCATTTGCTGAAAATTCCTTAAGGAATTATCACTGTGCTTTAGAAAAATTAATTGTTCATATATGTATACATCTATTTTTAGACTTTATTTTCTTTCAGTTATCTATGTGTTTAATACAATGTTATGTTCATTTACATACCTTTATAGAAAGTCCTGAGATCAGAAAATATACATCTAGCAACATGTATTCTTCAAAATCATACTTTTCAACTCTGAAATCTCCATTATTTTATGTTTACATGTTTCTATGAAAAGTTTTCCTTTAAAAGGGTTTTGATATTACACTATCTTTTGACTTTTTAACATTATTATTCATTATTTCTTTTAACTTTTAAACATTATTTTCCAACATATAAACATTATTTTCATAAACATTATTTTCTTTTAGCTATTTAAACATTATTTTCAGGCTGCTTTCCAGTCTTTATTTGTAAAATCCTACATGTGGGCCAACTAAAAACATTTTTTTAATTAACTTTTCCTGGTTATATACTACACTGTACTTTTTTTTTTTTTTTTTTTTTTTTTTTTTTTTTTTTTTTTTTTTTTTTTTTTTTTTTTTTTTTTTTTTTTTTTTTTTTTTTGCTTATCTCATGATTTTTTTCAAAAATTGGACACTTAGATAATATATTAGATAATGTATTTTAGCATTTTGGATTCTGACTTTCCCCACCAGATTTGCTGTAAATGTTTTTGTTTCTAATTTAGCGATTTTTTTCATAATAAATTAGTAAAATCATTCTCCACAGCAGCACGTGGCTATTCATGTCTCTGCTCAGTTTTATGCGTGTGTGTGTGTGTGTGTGTGTGTGTGTGTGTGTGTGTGTATTTTTTAACCTGGTATTTTAGGGTTCAGGCTTTAGTTTGCATTGCTTAGTGGCCAGGCAATGATTTGTGAGAAACTGTGTTCCAGCTAGATAGCGAATACCTTCAAATACCCGGCTGTTTTCTCCGCGTGTATGAGCAGTCTCCTGGTCATCCAGGAAAGTGTGTTTATCATGGACTCCTTCTAGTCTCCTGCCTATGCACGCAGAAGGTGGTCAGAAATGGGTGGGGACTTTATGTAAGGCCATTTCATTTTCCAGATTTCTTTGTTAAAATTCTTATTAGTTCACTGACCCCTAACTTGCTCTAATCAGAACTGCCACCCCTGACCATCAGAGCGAGCTCCTGACCTTCCCTCTTCACTGACCGCTGAAAAGGCTACTTTTACCAACAACATCTACACGGGTTGTTCTGCCTTCTGCTCCAAATTGGGTCACTCCTGGCCCTGAGGCTGAGGGGTTTTGTGTCTTTTTCCATCCTGGTACAACTACAGTCCTCCTGGGCTGAATAAGTAAGAGTAGCCTTAGTCAAATATGCCACAGACTTCCATTGTTCCTACTCAAAGCCCAGTAGTTTTTCAAAAATGCATTTGTTTATATTTGGTATATCTAGAGCCCTTAAATGCTTGTTTTTGACAATTTTGTCCAGTATTTATAGTTGGTTTTGGAGAAGGGATATGCCAAACTCCTTACAACACAATGTCCAGTGTTCTGCTGCTCTTGTGGTTTTTTAACAATTTTTCTTGTATTTAAAAATATTTTATTGTATTTTTTAATTGTATTTAGTCCTCTTATACCCAGTATAAGTATAATTGCTAGGTCCCCCCTAGCAATTGCCACATGGTTGTTTGTTCAGGTCCATGAGTCCCTTTTCCTTTTTGCTCGATCCTTCTACCCTCTAACCCCCCCACAGCCTTCGCTGTCATCTGCTCTCCATCTATGAGTCTGCCTCTATTTTGCTTTTTAGTTCAGTTTGTTCATTAGATTCCACATGTGAGTGAAATCATATCGTACTTGTCTTTCTCTGACTGGCCTTTTCACTTAACATAATGTTTTTCAGGTTGTTGCAAAAGGTAAAATTTTCTTATCTATCACAGCCGAATAGTATTCCATTGTATAAATGTCCCACAGTTGTTTTATCCACTCATCTACTGATTGACACTTGGCTGCTTTCATATCTTGTGTTTTTAAATTAGAATAAATAACTGAAGAGATATCTAAAAATAAGTATTCTAAAAAATAATATTGTGACATTTATAGATTTTAATTGAATTAAAAACACTGTGAAATATTTGCTTTTATTTTATATTTTTAAAAATTCCATAAGTACTGAAAAAGGTGACTAGGAAGTGAGCCAAAAGCAAATATATAAATTCACTTCTCTTTTTGCAAAGTTCATCTCTATCCAACAAAACATCCAGTGTTAGAGTAGGAATGTAGAATTCTTAACTCATTAATCTTACATTAATATTGGGGTATTGTTTAATTTGGACTATCCCAATAGAATTGGGCATTGATGCAGACCCGGGCTCATGGGGTCCACTATTGTGGATGAGACATGAGACACATTCACATGGACTACCAAGTCCTGTGGAGGAAAAGGGATGGCACAGCTATTCTCTCAAGGGGAGAGACCCTTGGAGTGGCCTAGCCACTCTCTCAAGAGGAGAGCACCACGACCCTTGCCTTGACAGGTTTTTACTGGGTTTCAATTTGCACAGGAATACAGGTAAAGTTCATTAATCATTATCAGGCAGTAAGGATCAAACAATAGATAGCATACAAAGAACTATGAGGGCTTATTCTGAGTCAAGATCTGTTAGCTAAAAGGCTACAAAACTTTGGGGAACAAAACTCATTTCCTGCTCGGACCCTTATCATTTAATTGAGGGCATTCTTAGCAAAGCAGGCTTCACAGGATTTTATGTATTCTTTCTCAGCCCTGATCACCTGGGGAATCTGCCCTTTCCAGCACGGGGCTGCACCCACCACCAGCATTGTTTCAGGCTTAAGGCATTGTCTCAGACTTAAGTCAGGCAGGGTAACCAAGGCAACCAAGAGATTAGGAGACTTCTGGCAGACAGAATGAGGACTCAGGCTTTGTCAGGATAGCTGAAGGACCAGGGCTCATTACCCCCATTTGCTATAGCCCCCCAAGTCCTTCCTGGGGGCATCCATGTGATCGTGCCTGTCTTAAGTGGTTCCCCCCTTGGGGAGTCTTACTGGTCTTTGGCTAACTGACCAAGCATTGGGGACCAGTTATGGATGAAGCAGAAGGAGCAGAAGCTGCACTCCTGCCAGGGAGATAAGCTTTGTCTCCTTAGCGGCTTCTGGTCCAGAAGGTCACTCACTCAGCCTTAGCCATGGGGAGTTTACAGATCCTGAAACCAGGCAGGGTGGCTCCCAACAAGGCATTGAATAATTGATTTATTGGCCAATTCCGTAGTGCTCTATTTCCTAGTAAAGCAGCAGAAAATCTTGAAGTGTAGACCTTAAGCTCCATGTTAAGTTTTGCAATGTCATCAAGAATAATTTCAATTACTCCATCAATGGGAAACTCTACTCAATAGTCAGATAGACATGAGTTTCCCCAGGTCAGAGGACAGGTTATCTCATCCTTCCTACCTTGCACAAAGCACAACTTAAAATGTAGTTTCTATTGTATCTTATCTGTAATTCACTGGTACTTTTAATATTTGATGGTAGATCTTCCCATACACATATTAATAAAAGATTTCTTTGTTAATGGTAGATTATTCTTAGTGATCCTTTGTATTTTAAAATATACAATAGAGATGTAAATATAGTGAATTTTAGAAATAAAAATCAGAATTTTATTTTAATAAAATTAGTTGTATGTGTCAATAAGTAATCACATTATAATCAAATATCTGTGAACCAAAGGTAGGTTTGAAATTTTGCCCAAGTGGTCAGAGGTTTAAATAAACAGTGGAAACTTTTGCCTTGCAGCATATTTATATACACTTGTGTTTAGAGTTTCCATGATTAAAAAGAAAAAACTAGTTCAGTTCATTTAATCTCAACTTTTTGTGATTCAGGAGCCACTGGCAAAATTTATGCAAAAGAGAAAATCCACATTTGCATGGCATTAAATTTGGAGTATTAACTGATAATTTAAAATGTAAACTAAATATATACAACAAGATACAAAAAGGCATATGTTTCCACCCGCCAAGGTTATATATAAAAAAATCACACTGATGTAGCTTTTGTAAAATATCTCAACATTTTAGGAGTACATAAAAATTTTGCTGACATGGCCAAAATAAAATTTTGCTATTTTTTGTATTAATTATTCATCCCAAGTTCTTTTACTTTTTGTCTTTTAGACACATACATTTTAACATAAGGCACAATTGATTTTAAAAGTACCAAAATGCAATTTATACTAAATGCAGCCCAACTGTGATATTTCCATGTCCCACAAAATCAGTAAAATTATTATTTATCTCTTATACCAAAACTTGTAATTAGAGGAAATGTACTTTCATTGTTATCTATGTAAGCAGAGTTAAATAATGGGTTAAATCACATAACTGTGATACAAAAATTTCTTTGCTTAGGGTTGGCAGTTCTTTTTTTTCTTTTTCTTTTTTATGGGATAATACATGAAAATGTCTTTCTGGGGTGCTCCAGGCAGAAATATCTTTAAAAAACCTGTCCTTAAAAGAAATCAAATGGGCATACATACAAAGAGACATTATATAATAGTAAATGCATTGTTCAAATTGATAAAATAATATAATAATATAATAGCAAATACTGAAAGAATATATACTATAGGTCAGGCACTCTACTAAGTGCCTACCTTTATTAGCTCATTTAAGCCTTTCATTGATACTGTAATTAATACAGCAGTTGCAATTTTTATCCATATTTTATTTTTTATTATTTACTGATTTATTTTCATATTTGTTTTTTAAAAATACAGAATGGAGCAAATAAATCAATCAAGGGTTCATGTGCCAGACAAAGGCCAGAAGGCAGCCATAAAAGTGTGCTATAGGAAAACTGGGAAGACTGACTACCTTGTTTTGAAAGCTGTACCTAACGTAAATACCTAGTTTTCCATTGACATTTCTTCCCTTGCTCTGCCTCTAAATGTGGCACGCCGACTTGCACACGGCCCCAGATGAAGGATCCCATGCGCACACATCCTGCACAGCGGAAATTGAGCATCTTACCCCCAGATGGTCTCACTCCCAGTCTTTGACTGACTACCTTCATTGTTGTGTGGAATGATTTCATCCTTTGGAAAGATGGCTACGTTGGCCCAAAACAATGTTAAGTCTTTATTTTCATCCATATTTTAAAGATGACCAAATGGAGGCACACACAACTAGCAACTGACAGAAACTAGATTCAAACCCAGGTAATTCATTTCCAATGCCTATCCTCCACCACAGTGTATAGTACTTATCTACATTTTACTAGCCCCTCAAATATTAAGATAAATTATGTTATCAAGAAATAAGTTTCTGTTAATAGTGCACAAGTTCTTCTATTTCTATTAGGATTGATATCAGAAGAGCCCATTTCACAGTTGAAGCTCCTGGGGAAATACATGCAGAAAAAAAGGGACAGGAGAAATACTAATTAATTTTTGATTCCATGGAATTAAATGGTAAATGCTTACATCAAATTCTCTGTGCGTGAGGTTGAGGAGCAAGACAAAGACAGGAGTAATTAAAGCTTTTTCACTAGCAGGTAAATTGGCTCCTCTCTCCCTATCTTATATCAAATAATTAAGTCTTGCATATATTAAATTTAAAATGAAAATTTATGGAGAAAGACCAAGGGGGAAGAAGAGTTCTCTCATAAAAATGTAATAGGATATCCATTATCTTTTATTCCAATATATATTGGATAGTGTCTCTCTCAGTAAAGGAATGTGTCTTGATGTTTGACACATAGACAATTCCCTGGATTCAAAATCAATCATATTTTTTTTCTAAGAATCTGATAAAGACAAAAAGTTTAATTATAATTGCAAGAAATCCTCTGTGGATTTTTGCAATGAATTAATCATACTCTGCTTTGAAGCAGAGCACAGGAGTATATGAATATCACCACAAATAGCAAGAAATATTCCAAATCTTTTTATTTTGACCATTTAAAATTTTTTTAATTGCAAATCTTTTAATACATGCATTTATGAATGTCAATACTTAATTATATAGTCTCTAGAAAGCTGTAAAATTGATGTTTATAAACTTTTATTAAGAAAAATCAATGGATCTAAAGTCAAAGAGAATGAAATTTTAATGCATGAGGCCTTTCATCTTTGCAACAGAACTGGCCTGACAGTGTCTACTGAACACAATAATTCTTTGTTTAATCAAAAGTATTTTCAATGCCAGATAATCTTCCATTAAATAAACATATTAAATATTAAAATCACATAATCTTTCATTAAAAATAAAAATATTAAAATTAGAAAAATGAAGGTACACTGAAGATGTTATTTTTATACTGAGCTCTAATTTATGCATGGTTTAAACTTTTGATGATGTTTCTAATGGATGACCGCTGTTAACCTCACCACAGTTTCTGTCTGCTGTACCTTTGTTTTGTCTGAACATGTGACCCAGCTCTGAGCTTGCATAGCTTCCTCGTTTTCTACCTTCTTCCCTTCTTTCATTATCTTCCTACCTATCTGCAAGTGCATGTCAACTTTGCCACAAGGTACTCAGATATCTGGTGAAACATTTTTTCTGTGTGTTTCTGTGAAGATGTTTGGATTAGTTTAACATTGAAATGAGTGAATTAATAATGAGTAAATGACTTAGTGAAGCAAATTCTCCTCCCTAATGTGGATGGGCCTCATCCAATCAATTAAAGCTTTGAATAGAACAGAAAGTTGATTCCCCACTGAACAAAAGGTAATTGCTCTTGCCTGAGTGCCTCCTAGCTGGGCCTTAGGGTTCTTTTTCCCCTGCATGTGTGTGTGTGTGTGTGTGTGTGTGTGTGTGTGTATCTCCCAGGTCTTTAAGATATAAAAAGGTATTATCATCTCATATATATAATATATTATATATATATAGAAAGAGAGAAAGAGGGTGTGTGAAGAGTGTGTGTGTATATATACATATATACATATACACATACACATACACACACACACATACACATACACATATACATATACATATACAATAAAATCTTAGAGCCAGGCTTCTCTGGAGAACCCTGAATAATCAATCACCCTCCCCTTCATCTATCTATATATATACATACATGTGTAGATTATATGCATGTGCTTGTATGTGTTGTTCAAGCACGAATCACTGAAAGGTATGGCACTTTTGAGAAAATCTAAGCTTTCTTATACTTTTTTAGTACAAATGAAAAAGAGAAGTGTGAGTACATCCAAACAAATCGCCTCTCCCAAAGTAAAAATAAACTTCCATTTAGTCCATGATATGTTGACTTAATTTTATTTTTTATTTCTTTTCTGGAGATACAGAACAAATCTTCATGGTTAAAAGCATTAGCTGTCTAATCTGACAAACTGTGCTTTAAATTCAGGTCTGGAAATCTAGGTCCTAATACTTATATTCTTGGATAAATTACTTCTGAGATTCCATTTTTCACCTATAAAATATTGGCAAAAAAATCATCAACTTCTAAGGTGTTGGATATGGTGACTTACACATGATAAAAGCTCAGTAAGAGGTATTTTCATTTGTCAATTCTCTCTATATTATGCATATGTAATTTAAAAATCATAATTAAAAGTGTTCGGTTAAGCATTTCATCCAGTGAGTTTTCTGGTAGCCTATTATATTATGTTTTTGCTCTTGATTCTCTATAATTCTACCAGAATTATATTTTAAATATTATTGTTTTAAGCTACCATGACTATTTGAAAATAATTTAACATATACATATGTGGCAATATACAACAAGCATGCCAATATATTGGGGGATGGGGCGCCATATTCCTCCTTTGTGTTCAAAATCCACAAATGATTTGAGAAATAGACACACAAATTCCTCCTTAGATAAGTCATCTTTCTTGGATACCTCTAAGCTCTTCTTTACTGTTGCACAATTAAAAGCCAAAAGAGGTTAGTCTCTAAATAATGCTATGTCCCTAGAGATGGAGATACATGACCTGAAGCTGTTAATGGGTCACTGCAGTTGGCTTCTGCCCAGAGACCTAGAGAATGCTTTGAAAGTACAACTGGTGTTCATCGGTCCAGACTGTAAACCTTTCTCATCCTTGCCAAGGTCCCAGCTGATCATAATAATTAGTGAAGAGTGACTGATCTAACTTTAAATTAATATCATATTATAATGTGTTTTATCTTAGTTTTTTGGTTTTAGTTTATCTTGATGTTTCCAGAGAAGAGCACAGCCAATTCAACATGTTCTATTTGTATAATATATACTAAAAAAGCTTTCCTTATTTAAAAACAAAAAGAAACTAAGGCAAGATGAGTAGTTGTATAAAATTGTCATTGCTTACCATGTCTTTCATTGTCGTTCCACAAGGAAAATTCATGCTACACATGAAGGACACTTGTGCTTGGCATATATTATGGACCTCCTGTTAGAGCACCATGTTGTTGAAGGTGCTGATGGGCAGGCAATACAGACAAAATATTCCACATGTCAAGTTTACCTTTTCATCTCTTGGAGACCCGGGGGTCTATACATTACCAAACTCAAATGTCAGAGCTTTATTTTGCATCACAGCAAGATGGCTCAGCCATGTGCAATTGCACACTTCAGCAGAAATGTCTGCCTGGCCAGACTAATGGTCAGATGAATGGTATCTGTTTATTTCACATACATCTATCTTGAGACAATGCCTAAAGATGTTTGCCTAGTTAATACAAAGGCTCTCTGGAGGGCCCTAGAATAAGCATAAAAGAAATAAAGGATTTTTTAAAGGTAATTATCTCCAATCAATATTAATTAGTCAATGAAGAGATTTGGGGGACAATTGAAAAATCAAGTTTTGAGCATTTTCGAAACCTGAAAAAGTTAAGATTGAATTACTTCTAGTTGTTTTTCAGCTCATAAGCTTTGGTGAAACTTAATGTTCAGATGTACTGTTCTGACAAATGATGAAGTATGTCCTGGATAGTAATTATAAACAATAATATGAAGGAATTCGACGGATCCTTATTTTACTCTTTCCTGACTCTTTGAACCCATATTCAAGAATATAACACCAAATTCACCTCTGTAGTTTTTCAATCAACTCAGAAATGTGATTTCAGCTTCTTTTAGTAAGGTTATCGGTTGGTTCTGAAATGATCAGTATAATGATCTCTTTGGTTAACTTCCTATTTTTCTTCTCTGTAGGTTAGACATAATTAAACATCTTCATCTATAAATTTTCTGCTATTGATCAGATATACTAGGCATTCTTCATCTCAGGCTTTTTTTGGGGGGGAGGGGAAGATTAGAGAAGGAAAAGTAACTGAAGCTGATTGATCACCTTTTGTACGCCAAGTGGTTTACGTGCATAATCCTATTTAGTTTTGTGCCAACTCTATGCTGTAGGAGGTACATTAGTTTGCAAGGGCTACCATACAGGTTAATGCTGACTGGCTGGCTTAAATAACAGAAATGTATTTCCTTATAGTTCTAGAGACTAGGAACCTAAGATCAATGTGTTGGCAGGATTGTTTTTTTTCCCAAGGGCCTCTCTCCTTGGCTTGAAGATGGCTGTCGTCTTCCTGTGTCTTCGCAGATCTTCTTCTGTGTCTGTGTTCCAGCTTCCTTCTCTTAGAAGGACAACAGTTATATTGGATTCTGGCTCAACTCAAACAACTGAATTTTAGACTAATTACCTCTTTGAATGCTCAGTCTTTACAAGCCCTAATTTTACCATAATTATCTCTTTGAAAGGCCAAATGCCAAATATAGTTACATTCTGAGGTACTGGGGGTGAGGATTTTAACACATGAATTATGGAAGACACGCAATTCAAACCCTAACAGGTTTGTGTAGGAGGCAACTGAGGCTCAGTGAGTTAGGAGCTGTTTCAAGGTAAAGTGGCCATTTCAGAGACCTTTAGACTCTGGAGTCAATGACATTGCTTTCCAGTTTCTGCTTTCTGCCTGGGTCTTATCCTTATTTAGTCTTGGTCATTGATTTCTGAATTCCTTTGAGAAAGTTACTAAACATATTTTTTTGGCTCAGATTCACTGTGCAAAATGAGGCCAAGTTCTATGGTACTTGAGGAATCTTGAAACTTTAACATTCTTTGATGAAATAGCAGTTGGTTTTTGCCTTAAGTCCTAATTCCTCAATTACATTTTAGAATCCTTTTGGGTGAAAGCAAATGCTACTTCTTCATTTCACAAATAATGATAGCAATACTAAGTTTATGATTAATCAAATTGAGGCTTTTTAGTTCTCTATTACAATGAAGAAATAAAAGAATATTACTTCAAAATACATAGTGTATGCTGATTTCTGTAAGAGCAGCAAGTGATTAAAGTCTAAATTAGCAATGGAGCAGTAGCTACAAAGGTAGGTGATTGGGAAAATTACTATAAATTGAAGAATTGCCCTGTGATTACAATCTTGCAAATACTTTCAATTCTTTATTGTATATAATATACAACTCTTTTTTTCTGTGTTTTTTTTTTTTATGATTCTATGTATTAATAAGTGGATAGCATACAGCAAGCATGGCAGAGAGGGCCTGCAACTAATTTATTAAACAGATTAAGTTTTCAGGTTACGGAATGTAATTACCGCAGTTGGCACAGGCACAATTTAAATTTCACTGTCATGTCATCTGTGAATTCTTGAAGTTGAGAAAATTTGAGCATAAGGTGGCAATGCTATGCATAGGCCTGTGTAAGTTATTGGCTTCTTGAATTTCACTTATTTTAAAATAATAAATAATTCATTTCTCTGAAGATATTTCATTTAAGGTTTTATTTAGGTTAAATGAATATATATCCAAATATTTTCCACCTTCATATTTCACACTTAGAATTTAGATTAATACTAGATATAACATCAAATCAGTAACCTTTGGTATGGTCTATTTCCTTTACTAGTAATAAAACTTAAGTCTTCATCATTACTCTGGTAGAAAACACAAATATATGCTGAAACAAAAACTGAGCAGACTTTTAGGCTTTGACTTTTTTTTTTAAATGCATAATTCATGTGTTGAAATACTAACCCCCAAAGATAATGAGATGAGGAGGTTGGGCCATTGGGAGGCGCCTCAGCCACAAGTGTGAGCCTTGGTAAATGGGATTAACGCACTTAGAGGTGCCTCAGCGTTTCTACCTCGTCAGGACAGCAGAGGGTCCAAGCGGGGAGCTAGGAAGAGGGCCCTTAACAGGAGGTGACTGGGCTGGTTCCTTGATCTTGGGCTTTCTGGCCTTCGGCCCTATGAGCAGTACATTTCCATTGTTTATAAGCCACCTAGTCTGTGGCACTGTATTTCGTTACAGCAGCCTCAGCTAACCACAACACTGTTCTCATCAGAACGCTTTGCAACGCTGCTACATAAATCACAATGACTGTTTCGCATTGAGTAGTAAGCCTGTGCTTTACAGAAACAAACTTTTGGTCAAAGGTATTTAAACTAGATTTATTTATCTGCCTGAGTATTAGGCCTTTTAAGACTGCAGAAGGATTTTATGATTTTGTAAAGACTGTGTTACTCTTAACCTTTACCTATTGCATAGAGATCATTTACATAGCAAGGGCACAATTGCTTTTTAAGGAGCTCTTCAATAATGTATGTCTTTATAAAAAATTAAGTGTGCAGTTAAGTACATTATGAGATTATGAGAACACAACAATGAATGTCTGACTACTAAAATTCATTTTCTTACTTTTAAAGAGATAAATATTTTTTTCTCATAAGACAATGGTGTGTCTATAATATCTGGATTACTTTTGTTTGCTTAAAGTATATTCCAGGCAAAATATATGATTACTTGATAGATATTCCATATTTTAAGAACTAACAAATATATTAAAACATTTTGAGAACAGATGTGTTATGTCAATCTTAAAATATACTTAGGTTTCATTGGGGTGCATAGGTTTTTTTTGAATTGGTGTTTCAGGATGCCTGATATAGTCCCAGTAGTCACATTGCTGGGTCAAAAAGCAGTTCTGTCTTTAGTTTTCTGAGGAAATTCCATACTGCTTTCCAGAGTGGCTGCACCAGTCTGCATTCCCACCAACAGTGCACTGGGGTTCCCACTTCTCCACAACCTCTCCAACACTTGTTGTTGGACCTATGCACCCCAATGTTCATAGCAGCACAATTTGCAGTAGCCAAAATGCTGGAAGCAACCCAAGTGCCCATCAGTAAATGAGTCGATCAAGAATCTGTGTTACATTTATACAATGGGATACTACACAGCAGAAAGAAAGAAGGAGCTCCTACCCTTCATGACAGCATGGATGGAATTGGAGAGCATTATGCTAACTGAAATAAGCCACATGGTGAAAAAGAAATACCTTATGATCTCACCTATAAGTGGAACCTAATCAACAAAGCAAACAAGCAAGCAAAATACAACCAGAGGCATGGAAACAAAGAACAAACTGACAGTAACCAGAGAGGAGGAGAGAGGAGAGGGATAACAGGGGAAGGGCCATCACGGAACATGTATAAAGGACACATGGACAAAGCCAAAGTTGGTAGGTTCGAGGGTGGGAGGCAGGAAAAAAATGGAGACAACCATACTTGAACAATAATTTTAAAAAATCAATCAGTAAAATATACTTTTAAGTTTTAAAAAGTTGACCTCCAATTGTCACGTGTGGTTTTATAACAAAATGAACACTTGCCACTGCCAATATCTTTACTTGCCTAAACTAAAATTTATCTTTGTTTTAGCCTGATGTGTTAAGATTTGAAAATACGAGAATCATGCTTCTTTGCCCAGATCATGTGATAGTTGTATATGAAACTACTTAGCATGAGAAGCAGGAAAATAAAAATAACTTCAAATTTAAAATTAGTTCCTTTTTCTCTTGCTATTATTCTGCCTAACCTATAATTTGGTTCTTCAAATACATGATAAAACACAATCTCTAATCATCTCAGATAAAACAAGTCTCATACAATGTGAATGTTTTGATAATATAAATTATCAAAACAAAGAGAGTGTTCTATACTGAGCAGTTATAGATGGGATTTTATACCATCTATAAATTAGGGTTAGTTTGGTTCATTGTTTTCTTTTCTCTTTCTTTTTTGTGGTTGTTGCTATCTTTGTTTGTTGTTTGCTTTGAAGAATGTCTTAAAATTCTTCCTCCTACTAGACTAAAATCCTTCTTGTTACTTCTACACATTTTTTATTTTCTTTGAATAAAGACCAAGCATGATTCTTTTCCAAGCATCTTCAAATAGTATTATTAAATAATGAGATATTTATTCTAGAGAATAATTATTTTCAGTTTTTTCAATAACTCATCCCCTTTCCAAAAATGTAAAAATATCTTTCATTCAATCTAAGTCTGACATATTTTTATACCCCTTGATGGCTGTTCATAATTTTATCAGCTTGAATCCTGGAGTGAGGATGTCACAAAAGAGAGACGTCCCTCACAAACATGAGAGTAACATGATGTGAAATAACAATAAATAATCCATTCTTGCTTCAAGTCACAGAGATGGGGGGCGGGGGCCATGTGCATGTGTGTGCACATGTCATGAGATTTTATTGTTGTATGTCTGATCAAGAGAGCCAGGTTTCACAACAAAATGTTCATTAATAGAACAAAATGTAATTTCTTGCTCATACAATGTGTGTAACATGGGTTTTCAGGATAGCTTTGTTCATTGTCATAACTCAGAGACAGAGGCTGGTAGAGGTCCGTCTTGACACAGGTTTCATCATCTTGTGCAAGGAAAAGTGCGTTGGGGGAAGTTTAGAGTAATATGCTGTCCAGAAGTGACACAATATTTTTTTTCATATTTTATTGGCAAAAGAAATCACACAATTACATCTAACTTCAAATTGATGGCATGCCTGAATTATCTCTTAGTGATCGGTATAATCACCATATTCTTTAAAATCTCCTTTGGATGACAGTAAAGAAGCTCGGAAATGTATGTCTTCCAATCCCCTTTAGAAAGCGGAAGAGAAGCAAAGGTCATTGTTCCCTGGAAGTGGTTACAAGCACACAGCGAGCAGATGTGAGATTCGCAGCTGCTTCTTGGTGAGCACTGAGAACAACCCCTACATCACTGCCGACTGAAATAAGTGGAGGGAGATTTCCTTAGAAATTCCTTTGAAAAGGCAATCGTTTCCAGTTAGCTTTTGACAAACACATGCTTCAGTATGTCCTGCTAAGGTGTTCAGATCTGCTTCCTTAACCTTAGGGTGGCAGCTTCTCTGCCTTTTCACAAAAACCTTCCTGTGCTTTGCTTCCTTGTCTTCCCCATATTCACAATAAACCTTAATGTCTGCATTATTTTATATCCAGAATACTTAACATCACTCTGCTTTCCTGATGAGACACACATGGATACAGCAGAAACCAGCCGTCTACCATGTTCTCATAAGGAGGGTATTTATGATCAGCCCGATGACTGCAACATGTACCATCATATACTGTTTTCCCACAGATAAACTGTATCATTTTATTTCAAATACTAACATGCAAGACCATCCAATAGGGAAAGGTCAGTTTTGTCAACAAATGGCACTGGGAAAACTAAATATTCATGTGTGTAGGAATGAAGTTGGACACTTATATAACAACATATACAAAAAAAAAAAACTCAAAATGGATCAAAGACCTAAATGAAACACCTAGAACTATAAAACTCTTAGAATAAAATATAGCTCCAACGCTTCATGATGCTAGATTGGACAATGATTTTTGGATATGTCACAAAACACACAGGAAACAAGAAAAAATGGACAATTTGGACAAATGAAAATATTGAAAAATTGAAAAATTTTGCATCAGAAGATAAAATCATCAGAGTAGGAAGGCAACCCATAGAATGAGAGAAAATATTTGCAAATGTTATATCTGAGAAAGGTTTATTATTCAAAATATGTGGCAATCTCCTAAAACTCAACAATATAAAAACAAAACAACCTGATTCAAAAAAAAAATGGCAAAATGTCTTAGGTATTTCATAAAAGAAGAAATATGAATCATCAATAAACACATGAAAAGATGTTTAATATTACTAATATTAATAAGTAAATGCAATTCAAACCTACAATGACATACCACCTCACACCCATTAGGATGGCTATTATAAAAAAGAAAAATCCCACAAAATAAGAGAACAGCAAGTGTTGATGACAAAGTGAACAGGTTGGAACCCTTATTCACTGTCGGTGGAAATGTAAATAGTACAGCTGATGTGAAAAACTGTGTGGTGGTTCTTCAAAAAATATTAAAAATAGAATTACCATATGATCCAGCAATACTACTTCTGGGTATGTACCCCAAAGAGTTGAAAACAGAGTCTCAAACATGCCCGTGTGTACCAAGTTCACAGCAGTATCACTGCCAATAGCTAAAACATGAAAGCAACCCAACCCAAATGTCCATCAGCAGATGAATGAATAAGCAAAATGTGGCACATACACGCAATGGGATATCAGTTAAACTTAAAGGAAAAACACATTCTTACATATGCTGCAACATGAGGAAAACTTGAGGACATTTTGCTAAGTGAAATAAGCCACTTAAAAAAAAAGACACATCTATGTGATTCTACTTATGTGAGGTGCTTAGAGGAGCCAAAATCATGAAGACACAAAGTAAAATGGCGGATGCCAGGGGTTGAATTAAGAGAGACGTAATGTTTAATGGTTATGGAGTTTTAGTTTTACAAGGTGGAAAGAGTTCTGGAGATGGATGGTAGAAATGATAACACAACATTATAAATGTAATTAACACTACTAAACTGTGCAACAAAAAAACGGCTAAGATGTATCTTTTATGTTATATGTATTTTACCACAATAAAAAAATCGATACAAACAGCATGCCTCATGGACTCAAATGACAAGGTCATAGACTGGTTCTTTGAGTGATAATAACTTGAATTAGAGATAAATAATGCAGATATTTTTACCTCAAATTCAGATCCACACCCTGAAAAATAGCAATATAAAACAACAGAAGTGATCTGTCTCACAGACAGCTATATACAATTGTGGAACAGGTACAGGAATACCGTGACTTTTTTTTCCCTAATCCTCAGTCCTTTTTCATTGTTCTCCATGGTCTTTGGTTTTTCTCTGGACACCATCTCAGCCCACTGACCATGTGATTATATGATTTTCATTGACAATAAAGTGTTAAAACTTCCTTTAGGCAGATGTTTTAAGGGCCAATGAACAAATCACCATGCTTTCTTTTCCTCTGCTATGCTCACCTAAATATTCTACATGGTGTACAATCTTCATCATTCTGGATCCTGGAGAAAGGAATAAGAAGTAGAACCCTAGACCCATGGGATAGACACGTACGTTTTTATTGCAAGCCATTATAGTTTGGATGGGGCTATTACTGCAGCATAGCAAGATTATCTTGACACATACAATTGTAATTGGGTTATGATGATGGAATCGTCATGAATGGAACTAGCTCTCTTATAAGAAGATTAGATACTCAAAAGAAGTTGCTGGGTCATATGTTAACTCATTATTAATTTTTTGAGGAATGCCCCACACTGTTTTCCATAGTGGCTTTAGCAGTTTACATCCCCACCAACGGTAAATGGGGGTTTTTCTCCTCAACCTCTCCAGCACTTGTCATTACTTGTATTGTTGATAATAGCCATTCTAACAGGTATGAGGTAATATCTTGTGGTGGTTTGATTTGCATCTCCCTAATAACTTGTAAAGTTGAACAGCTTTTCCTATATCATTTGTATGTCTTCTTGGGGGAAGTATTTGTTCAGGTACTCTGCTTGTTTGTTGTTGTCGTTGTTGGATTGTTCATTTGTTTGTGTTGTTTGGGTGTATGAGTTCTTTATATATTTTGAATATTTACCCCTTGTTGGAACTGTTGTTTGCAAATATCTTCTTATTCAGTTGGTTGCCTTTTGTTTTATTTAAATGTGTTTTTTTTTTTTTTCTGTGTACAGGCTTTTCAGTTTGATACAGTCCTATTTGTTTATTTATTTTTTACTGCCCTTGCCTTTGAAGTAAAATTCATAACACCTTCTCTGAGAACAAGGTCCATAAATTTATTGTCTTTGTTTTCTTCTATGTAATTCACTGCTTAAAGTCTTATATTTAGGTCTTTGATCCATTTTAAGTTAATTTTTGCATACGGAGACTAAGTGTATTCTAGTTTCATTTTTTTACCTATGTCTTTCCAATTTTCCCAGCACCATTTATTGAGGAGGCTTTCTTTCTCCATTGTATGTTTTTGGCTGTTTTGTCAAAAATTATTTGACTGTATGCGCGTGTGTTTACTTCTGGGCTTTCAATTTTGTTCCATTGTTCTGTGTGTTTGTTTTCCTACCAAATACCATTCCGTTTTGATTATTGTTACTTTACAGTTTAATTTGAAGTCAAGTAGTGTGATACTCCAGCTTTTTTTCTCAGGAGTGTTTTAGCTGTTCAGAGTCTTTTGTGGTTCCATACAAATCTGATAATGCTTTTGTTCTATTTCTTTTAAAAATGCCATTTGAGTTGGGATTGGTATTGCATTAAATCTGTATATTGCTTTGGGTAATAGGGCCATTTTAACTATGTAGGGTCTTTCCATCCAAAAGATCTTTCCATGTCTTTGCATCTTCTTCAATCTCTTTTAATAATGTCTTATAGTTTTCACCCTTCACATCCTTATTAAGTTTATTCCCAGGTGTTTTATTATTTTGTTGCAGTTGCAAAAGGAATTATTTATTTTTCTGAAATTTCACTGTTAGTAAATAGGAATACAATGGATTTTGTGCATTGATTTTGTGTCCTAAAACTTTACTGGATTTTTTACTGTTTCTAGTTGTTTTTGGTGGTATCTTTAGGGTTTTCTATATAAAGAAAAATTAAGAATACAGTTACCACATATCCAGCAACCCCTTTTTTGGGTATCTGCCTAAATTTTGAAAACATTTATTTGCAGATATATGTACCATTATGTTCATTGCAGCATTGTTCATTGTGGACAAGACATGGAAACAACCAAGGGTCCCTCAGTGGATGATTTAATAAAGAGGTTGTGACATACATAATGGAACACACCTCGAAGTACTGCATTTGCAACAACATGGATGGATCTTGACAATATCATGCTAAGCAAAGTGAGACAGAAAAAGTAAAAAACCCGATGACTTCACTCATATGTAGTACGTAAAAACTGAAAGCAGCAAGTGAACAAATAAGACAGACAAACAAACAAAAACTCATAGACACAGACAATGGTATGGTGTTGGTTACCAGAGGAAAAGGGGATGGCAGTAGTAAAGGGTAGAGCAGGTCACGTGTGTGGTGATGGAAGGAGATTTCACTTTGGGGGATGGGCACACAATGCAATATACAGATGATATATCATTGATTGTACACTTGAAACCTATATAAATTTATCAACCAATGTCACCTTAATACATTTAATTATAATAAAAAGCTAGCTTTCCCACACATAAAGATACAGCAAGAAGACAACTGTCTGTCAACCAGGAAGAGGATACTTACCAAGAACCTAACCATGCTCACCCTGGCTGGTGTAGCCCAGTGGATTGAGCACCAGCCTGTGAACCAAATGATTGCTGGTTCAATTCCTAGTCAGGGCACATACCTGGGCTGTGGACCAGGTCCCCAGTAGGGGGCACATGAGAGGCAACAATACATTGATGTTTCTCTCCCTCTCTTCCTCCCACCATTCTCCTCTGTCTAAAAATAAATAAATAAAATCTTAAAAAAAAAAAAGAACCTAACCATGCTGACACCTTGATCTTGGCCTCCAGAATTGTGAGAAGTAAAAGTTTGTTGTTTAGCTACTCAGTCTATGGTAATTTGTTATATTGGGCCAAAATGACTAAGATGGAAGTTGGTTCAGAGAAATTGGGTACTTTAAAAAAACACATCTAAAAATGTGGAGGAGGCTTTGGAATTAAATAATAGGTGGAGGCTAAAATTCATGCTAAAGTGGAGATTATTGTGAAGGGACTTTGAAATGCGATTTTGGGGGGAGTTTAGAAAGGAAAGAGGGAAGCTATAGAGAAAGCTTCTATCTTCTTAGAGAATGTGTAACCATCTACAGAGTGGGGGTGGAAATACAGACAGTACAGGTCATTCTGATGAGGTCTCAGCTCAAAATGAGGAACAAGTTACTGCACAATAGGGAAGGAAATCTTCGTTATAAAGTGGCAAAGAAGTTGGCTGAATTGTGTTTGTGATCCAGTCTTTTGTGAAAGGTATGACTTGTAAATGATGAAATCAGATGTTTACTAGAGACTTGATCCTGGTTGACAAAAAATTTAATAAAAATAAAAGTATCTAAACTAGTACATTTTATTTATGTATCTTTAAATATTTCTTTATAATTTACATATTTAAAAATGTTATTGTATACTTGAGCTTTTTTAAATAATTGAAATAGGAATGAATTTTTTCGCTAAAATTATGGCCTATTGAAGTTCACAGTACATGTACAATTTAGAGCTAATTATCTAGAAAGTTTGGAACAAAACTATTTCATTAGGATGAATTTGGCAAATATGTTTTGTTTTCAGGTATCTTCTGAATGTATTTTGAATCACTACCCCTGTTACAGTTCAAACTGAAAAAATGGAGACAATCTTGGGTTTTTACTTGAAATGTATACATATTAAGATTACAGAAGAAATGCTATTTCAAATATTAAAATTGCAATTACATCTAGCATTTCTTGTTATGTTTAAAACAAAGAAAATGTTTATAATATCAAAATAGACAAGTCCACACAAATTTTATTTATTCTTAACAAGTATGCAGTGTAAGTAAGGGGAGTATCAAGGCTACATGTTAGGTGTGCATTTTATGCTAAAAATTATAACACAATAATAAAAGCAATTAAAAGGCAGTCTACTCGGCAATTTTCTAGAATGTCTTTGATGAAACCCTGCACCCTTGCACAGTGGCACACTGCCTTTCCCTGGGGATGCCGGTACTAGGTGCAGTCCTCTTCGCAGGGAAAATCGGGATAATGGATACATGATAAATCCACACTGGGTGGGGAGGTGAGGCGGTGAGGGACTAAGCAAAAAGGAGAAAGGACTCATGGACATGGACAACAGTGTGATGATTGTGGGGAGCGGGGGGCGGGGCATAAGGGGACTAAATGGCAATAGAAAAAATACCATAAAAATAGTAATAATAATAAAAAATATTGTAGCTAAACTAAATTATTTGTTTTCTTTGTTTAAAACAATACAAGAAGTTACATTAATAAAGGATGCTATAACTCTGATATGACTACTTTTCCTTAACAAAAATCATATTCACCATAGTTTTTTCCACTGAAATGATCAAAATCCATGAATGCACAGTTGAGTAAGTAAAAACTGCATTTAGAATTATTTCATAGTAGTTTGTTAGCCTGTTTAGTCTCCAGCGGAATCATTTTTAACTGTGAGAAGATGTCATGAGAATGACTGCTGAATGCATAGTGATTTAGAATGAATTTATATTTACTTATGTTCAAAATGTTTTTGAGCTTCAAGTCCACCCATCCCATTAGAAGAAAAGTTAAACTTGAAAGAGTTGTTATGAAATGTACTTCATCAATCATACATGCACATGCATTAATCTGACAAACTCATAATATTACTCAGTCTTCTGAAAATTTAATAATGATAATCCTAAAACTTTGAATGCATGAAAAGCAAATGCATGTGTATGGATTTTTTTTTTGTGTACTGAAAGAAATGGCCTGAAGGCTTGATATTGCAAAGGATATTGTAAAGAATTTTAAAGGTCTATTAGAAATATAATTAATGATAAGACCCAGTTGTTAATAAATTATTAAAATATTAAAGTCTACTTGTATGTTATTAATAGCCACTGCTGGGATTTGTAATCCTTGTTAACATTTTGTCTAAAGGAAAATGCATTTTATATCAGGTCGGTATATAAACCCACAAGAAATTAATATATGTGATTCACAAACTACCCACTGAGGCTTCACCTTTTAAAAATACTGTTTTGCTAGGAGGAAATATATTAAGTTACAATCTCATTGAAGTGCAAAAATCAATTCATTAGACAATTGCATAAGAAATTATTTTTTTTCTTAGCAACCACTTGAATGAGAGTTTTCGGTTTCAATTTAATTGAGGAAGCATTATACTTGCTTCATAATGGCAACAGTTAAATGAATAATTTGCTTGTAAATATTATGATATGAAACTGTCATGATTTTATATCAGCTGACTGTAGTATCTCAAAAGTTGTTTTTTTTAATTTGTTTGCCTTTTTATTGTAGGTTTTGTTCACTGAAGTAAATGTAAACAATGTATTACTTAAGTCAACACAGAAAGAATTCTATTTCCTACCAGCAGAAATCATGGACTATCATGTCCAATGATTATTTTTATTTTATTTATTTTTTCTATTTTTTAATTTAAATATTTCATTTTTATGCTATTATAGATGTCCCAATTTTTCCTTTTTGTCCCCCTCCACCCAGCCTGCCCCCACTTCATAATCAATCCCCACACCATTGTCCATGTCCATAGGCCATTCACACATGTTCTTTGATTAGTCCCTTCCCCTTCTTTCAACCAGTCCCCATGTCCTCCCTCCCCTCCCAAAGCTGTTAGGTTGTCCCATGTTTCTATGCCTCTGGTTCTATTTTGTTCATTAGTTTATTTTGTTCATAAGATTCCAGTTATAAGCCAGATCATACAGTATTTGTCTTTCACTGACTGGTTTATTTCACTTAGCATAATAGTTCCAGTTCCATCCATGCTGTCACAAAAGGTTAGAATTCCTTCTATTTTACTGCCACATAGTATTCCATTTTGTAAATGTACAACAGCTTTTATGACCTCTCATCTACTAATGGACACTTAGGCTGTTTCCAAATCTTGACTATTGTAAATAGCACTGCTACGAACATAGGGGTGCATATAATCTTTTGAATTGGTATTTCAGGACTCTTAGGATATATTCCCACAATGGATTCACTGGGTCAAAAGGCAGTTCCATTTCTAGTTTCTTGAGGAAATTCCATACAGTTTTCTACAGGGGCTGCACCAGTCTGCATTCCCACCAAGAGTGCAGCAGGGTTCCCTTTTCTCCACAGCCTCGTCAGCACTAGTTTTTTGTTGATTTATTAATGATAGCCATTTTGGCAGGTGTGAGGTGATATCTGATTGTGGATTTAATTTGCTCTGATGGCTAGTGATGTTGAGCGTCCTTTTATATGTTTATGGGCCCTCGGTGTGTCCTCTTTGGAGAAGTGTCTATTCAGGTCCTTTGCTCAGTTTTTTGATTGTATTGTTTATCTTCCTGGTGTTGAGCAGTGTAAATTCTTTATATATTTTGGAGATTAAACATTTGTCTTATGTATTGTTGGCAAATACATTCTCCCTTACAGTGGGATCCCTTTGCATTTTGATGATGGCTTCTTTAGAAAGGAGGAAATAAAACTATCATTAATTGCAGATGACATGGTATTATTGTTCATAGAAAACCCTATAGGCTCTACCAAAAACTACTTGATCTAATAAATATATTTGGCAAGGTAGCAAGGTATAAAGTCAATATTTGGAAATGGATGGTATTTTTATATACCAATAATGAACCATCAGGAAGAGAAACTAAGTAAACAATTCCATTTACTATTGCAACAACAACAAAATTAAAAAAAAAATAATGTACCTCGCAATAAATTTAACCAAGAAGGTAAAAATCCTGTGCTCAGAAAACTATAAGACACTGAAGAAAGATACTGAGGAATTCACAAATAAATGGAAGCACATATCATGTCCATGGATTGGAAGAATTAACATCATTAAAATGTCCATACTACCCAAAGCAATCAAAAGATTCAAAGAAATTTCTATTAAAATACCAATGGCCTATTTCACAGATCTAGAACAAATATTCCAAAAATTTATATGGAGCCAAAAAAGACCCCAGATACCATCAGCATCTTGAGAAAGAAGAACAAAGTTAGAGAGATCACAATACTTGATATCAAACTATACTACAAGGCCACTGTAATCAAAACAGTCTGCTACTGGCATAAGAATAGACACACAGATCAATGGAACAGAATAGAGAGCCTAGAAATAAACCCATGTCTTTATGGCCAACTAATATTTAATAAAGAAGGCAAAATCATACAATGGAATAAAAACAGTCTCTTCAATAAATGGTGTTGGGAGAACTGAACTGGTACATGGAAAAAAAAAATGAAACTAGACTGTGGTGGATTCTGGCCAGCAGAGTCCGCCTGTTGTGGGTGGAGACGAGAACAAATGCACAGGTGACAGCAATCCTGTGGGGGAAAAGGGACTGGCATGGCGACTCTCTCAAGGGGAGAGTGCCCGACCCTTGCCTAGACAGGCTTTTATTGTTTCTCTCGGGTCTTACATCAGCAAAGGATTTATTATCTATTACATAGAATATCATTGTCTACATTTTAGGTACAATCAAGGAAATGAAAATAACATGCAAAGGGCAATGGCAGTGAGTCGATTAGCTCTATCCTTGGGAAGACTCACACAGGCTTTGGAAATTACCTTGAAGAGAGACAATACACTTTTGTTGTTTTAGACCAGGGTGATGGAGTTTTAGCAAGACCAAGCCATAACAGTCTGTATGCGTTTTCTAGGCCTGATTCCCATGGGAAAACTTGGTTTGAAGGTCTGGCTCCTGGCCACCACCTCGCTTCTGTAGGTTTTCCATACAGAGCTGAGTCATGTTTGCCAGACTAAAACAAACCGGTCCCCTACACTAGACCGCCATCTTACACCACATACCAGAATAAACTAAAAATGGACAAAAGGCAAATATAAGTCACAATACCATAACAATCCAAGAGGAAAACATAGGCAGTAAAATTTCAGATATCTGACATAACAATATTTTTGCCAATGTATCTCCTAGGGCACGGGAAACAAAGGAAAAAATAAACAAATAGGATCACATTAAATGAAAATGCTTCTGCACACCTATAAATCATTTTTAGATGCTGAAAAATGCAATTATACTGCAGATGACATCAATATCTCCATTGTATAAAAAGTTGTCCAGTTGGCCCTGGCTGGTGTGGCTCAGCAGATTGAGCACTGGCCTGTGAACCGAATCACCAGCTCGATTCCCAGTCAGGGCACATCCCTGGGCTGTGGGCCAGGTCCCCAGCCTGTGGCAAGTGAGAGGCAACTGATCAATGTGTCTCTCACACATCACATTGATGTTTCTCTCCTGTCTTTCTCCCTCCCTTCCCCTCTCTCTAAAAAAGAAAATGTTCTCCAGTTGAATTTCTAGGAATGATTATACAATGTTGACATCTAGTCTAGACCTTGAAAATAATCAGTCAAAAATAATACCCAGAAATGTCTGGGGGAAGACAAAAATAAAAATAAAAACATTTACAACTCAAGAGACCTAAGAATCAAGCCCAAGAAACTATTTTCACCATGACCTAAGTTTATAAGTATAAAAAGTCAAATTAGAAAAAATAATAGGATAAAAAGTAAGCAAAGACTATAAAACTTAAAGGTTTGGAAGTAGAAAGTCTAATGTCACCTTAGACTACCTGCTGAAATACACTTATTCTGTGAGAGGTGCTATTTTCACTGAGCATGGGTCAGTGTATTAATTATTAGCATTTACTTCAAGGATCCATGTTGAAAGATGAAAATGTAAAGTTTGTGAAAGGATGACTAATGTGAGTTACAAGTGATAGAGCCAAGGATCTACGAAAGAACAAGACAGAAAAGAGAATCTTGACTCCAAATGCACTTAAAATCATCTGTTTCTGTTATTTTTTTCCTCAATCTATTATTTTTTTAAACCCTACCTTTAACGTTTAATTTTTTTCCCAGAAAAGATTAGCTCTATTTTGTCTTTAATGGTCTCTTTGAGGTAATTTCTATTTTTCTGTTCTGATCACTGTGTCCCTTGTTCCTGGAGATGTCCCAGCAGCAATCAATGTCTATCAGAGGCATCGGTAAAGAAATTCATGAATCAGAGGAATAGATGGATTTTCAGGTATCCCCAAACTCTGACATTCTAGGAAATACAGATTATACAAGTATATCCACAATGCCTGTTTTCTTGTGTGAAGTATTTATTAGTAAAAATAGACAGATGTTAAGTACTACGTTAGGTAAAGTGCTGAAAATATCAAACAAGAAAAGAATGAAAGTCATTGATAAAAAAGAAAATAATCTCTTTAAGGATACAAATCTGATCATTTGTACCATAATATTTACAGAATAAATTAGTATAAATTAATATATATTTGTAGTACCCCAGTCCTCAGCAAAAGCAGGACAAAACGAAACCTTCTGTTTCATCATCAAATAAGCTTACAATTTTCTACTAGGAGTTCCTGAACAATAAGTAGCAATTAAAAATAAAGTCATTACACAGAAAGTGACCCTTGAAGGAGGTGAATGAATCTTGTGACCAATATTCAAAATGCAAGTTGAAACCCATTTGTGGGTCAATTTAGTGATTTTCTTATCAACAAAATTTAAATAAATCATTGAATAGAATCAAGCAGTATCAGAGAGTTATATGTATTTAAGGTAAGTTCACCCTTGTGAAATGTATTTTGCATAAGTATGTGCTTCGGTAACATACATATGCTTATATTCTCACAATGTGAAAAGCATTCCTATTGTGAGTCATAGTCACAACATCTAAAAGTTGCTTTGTTAACCTACATGTAATCATTTTGACAACAATGGAGTTCATCAGATAATAAATCAGTTTAAGAATTATTTTAATGTAAATATTTGTAATGCATTGTCCTAGAGTAAAACGGCATAGGAAAGTCAACGAGGTAGGTGTTGTAGGTAAATAAGCACAAAAGAAAATTTAAAAAACCTAAAAGTTATTTAAGGAGACAAGGAACAGTTTTGAGAAAGACTAGAGGAAAGAAAAGATGAAATAAAATACTCTGTTTAGTCAGATTCAGAAAAGTTGGAAGCAAGATGATGGTATTAAGGTTTATAAGGATATTTGAAAGTGTTGCTATTGTAATAAAAAGGCAAATTCTCAAAATGTATTTTTGTAAGTGTAACAGAATCACAGAAGGAGTGATAATTAAAATGCAAAGTATGGGACCTTCTGCCAAAGAATTTAATCCAAATCTCTAGAGGTAATGCCCAGGAACTTATATTTTTAATAGATAGCTAGATGATCCTTATGCATGCCAAGACTTAAGAACAGCTTCTTAATATTCTAACCTAAAAATATCTTTTTATCAACACTGAAAATTTTCACTGAGAGACTGATGTAACTGTGAACCAGCTCACAATTTTCTCTCAAAATTCGTTGTCTTTAGTATTGCAAGGGAAAAAATAAAGTGGCATAAAATGCATTCTGATGATATTCTGAGGATTATAATGAGTACATTCATATCAAATAAATCTACTATTGGAATTTTATGAGTACATAGGATAACATTATGTTCCTGCATTCTAATGCCGCAGAGTAATAATAGAATATGGTAGGAAATTAATTCCAGCAATTGTCAATATCATGCTTCTTCTAAGGTACATACTTTGATGTTTACTTATTGAGATGCAAGAAGAACTATGGAAGCATTGAGAGCCACTTGGTATTTCAAAAGAGAATTAAACATCATCTAGTTAAAAGTTCCAGTTGATTATTTGTAGGCAAAGCACTGCAATTAGTATTTAAATAATTCAATGTTAGAAACCGTTTTCTCTGAGATTAACAATGATTCATTGTTACATGCTGTGTTTTTAATCAAAGAGGTGAAAGGTATAAAGCATGGGACAGGAGCAAAGAGGTCTAGTTCCAAACTCACTCTTGCAATTTGCTAGCAATGTGCTTGCCTATAAGTTTAAAAGCAGCTCAGAGAGGGTGTGCTGCCTATTCAGACCTTAGTAAGAATATAAATGAGCTATTATTGGTTCAACTAACTGATGATATTTCTTTAGAAATATTGCCTGAACTTTAATTCCCCAACTTCCAAAAACTCTACAATGGTGCACTTCATTCATGATATTGTCATTGTCACTTACGAAACATGTGGAGACCTGCACAATCATTGTTAATTAGAGCCACATACATCAAAGCAGAAACACTTAAATTCATCACTGTATTTGTTAATTATTTGAAAAATCAGTCCCATTTTATCAGCATTTCTCTGAAAATAGCATATTATTTTTTTATTAAGGGTTGGAAGAGGTTTTTTTTTTTTTTTTTTTTTTTCAGAATGGGCACTGATCAGGAGAATCATAATATACTTTTCAACACAAACTACTCAATTTATTCTAGCTTAAATTGTCTCATCTAAAAGGACATGGTAAATACCACAATAGCAAGACTTTTTTTTCCCCATCCAGCCTCCATTAAAATGGTCTGATTGCCCCTTTCCATTTCTAAATGATAGATAATATCCTCTTCTCTTTTGCTTTTCTTGTCTATTATGTCTTTGTAGAAACCCTAAAATGAGGCATTTCCTGCAAGCCTGCAGAGAGAGAAGACTGAATAGGAAGCTGAAAGGGAGTATAGAGACCAGGATAAAAGGCAGTTATTAAATTTGTGAACTCTATCAGAAGACAAGAAAATAAACTGTACCACTGACTGGAAGGGTAGTGAAGTATGACATTTCATTTTTATGCAGGTCTCAGCATGACAGAGGTAACCCATTGAAGAACACTGTAAAAAAGCAGTTAGTGCATTCACGGAATGCCAGCATGGCTCCTCTCCTGCTCTTTGGTTGATCCTTTTCTGCGTCTTTGTGGAACAGTAGTTCAGAGGTTCAAATATATGAGATCAGACCCACCACCAGCCCTTTGTGAATTTTCATGATGGCAGGCTGAAAGCTCATTCTATGGGACTCCGTGAGATTCAGGCCCAGGTGTGCTTTATGTCTTTCCACATTTCTTTTCCTTTAATGTGTGAATGCGTTCTTGTGAAGCCTCAGTCTCTCTTTCTCATACACACACATGCAGCCTCATAAAATGAACTATATAACAAAAACATATACAACGTTGTTAAGAATTCTTAGATGCTCTAGTGCCTACTTAATTTTTACTTTAGTTCATGGCAATAATATTAAAACTAAAGCTTTGCCATTCTCTTTGGTTCTTTCAGATATTACATAAATAGATATTAGAGAGATAATCAAGTGTGATATCTCTTAGGCTTATGTATTTATAACTTGTTATAAAATTTTGAATGAGCTGTGCTAAATAGTGAGCACAATTTAATTTTTTTCTTTTTCTTTGCACAAATCTGACTTCTAGTTACCATGTCTACCAGACTTGGATGAAATCTTGAACAGGGCATATTGCTTTTCACATACTATTCATTCGCAAAAACAGCCTTGGGTTAATAAATGAAAAAGCACCATCCTGTGTCAGTTTAATGCTCCCAAACCATAAAAGCTCCAAACTTTTTCCCTTCAGTGCCTCAAGGCTAACCTAAGCTTGAGGGACTAAGGTGCGGAGAGAGGTTGTACAAGCTGTGCTCTAACTGCAAAGCACCGTGCCAGCCATGAACTTAGCCCTTGGATGGATCCAGAGAAGAACAAGAAAGGTCTCCCAGTCTGGGTGTTGGTGCACTATAGGTGCCAGGTGTTCAGGTGCTGAGTCTCCCTGGGCATTTTTGCTCATAGATTCTTTACAAAGCTTCTGATAGAGACCCCCAACTGTAGTTTTTTCATGCTTTCTCCAGCTGACTGCTTTTCAACATTCTTAGTCTAAGACATTTGGCAGTTCACCATTTCACTGAGATCTTCTCATCTTCCAAATGATCCTCCTGGGTAGAATCCCTTTTAATATCTCCAGGCAAATCCACATCTACTCCTGTAAATAGGAAGGTCTATTACCCATGGTAGAAGCACTGACACCTCTCCAGCAGGGCCTTTTCTTTCTTTCTTTCTTTCTCTTTCTCTTTCTTTCCTTCTCTCTGTCTCTCTTTCTCTCTGTCTCTGTCTCCTCTCCCTCTCCACCTTAGCCTTTGTAGCCATTGTTATTTGTATTTAGACTTATCCCTGCAGAGTCTGAAATCAGATACTTCAGATTTCAACCAACACTGGCCATTATCTCCTAGCGTTGCCTTAAAGATCTCTTTACTCCTGGCTGGTGTGGCTCAGTGGATTGAGTGCTGGCCTGCGAATCAAAGGGTTGTTGGTTCAATTCCCAGTCAGGGCACATGCCTGGGTTGCAGGCCAGGTCCCCAGTAGGGGGTGTGAAGGAAGCAACCGCGCATTGATGTTTCTCTCCCTCTCTCCATCCTCCCCCCAAAAAAAAATAAATAAATATTTTTAAAAAAAGATCTCTTCACTTTGTGTGAGATGCAAAGGAACAGACACCTCCTGCCCGCTTCTAAGGAAAGAACTGCACACACTGCTAACTCATTCTAAGGCTTTTACTCTAATTTTTTCTCACTATATGAAATTATAAATTCTTTTTAAAAGCCCTAAGGATAACATTGAGTTCAGGTTTATAAAAAATGCCAAAAAAGAACTTTATTTGGAAGCTATGGCATGTAGGAAACACACACACAACAGGAAAACTCCCATTTAACAATCATAATGGCAAAGGAAGCTACAGTGTGTTGAACCTGCTCACATCAACATATGTGTTAGAGGTGACCCCTTTGACCTGGGTCACCTCCTTGTTCCTTACCAGTGGTCCTCCACTCTGCCTGCACATTTAAATTACCTGGAAACTCCTGAAACACTTAAACACTTAGGCAACATGACTAAGCATACTAATTCAATTGGTTGTTTTGCAGCATTCCAAAGCTTGTTATTTATTTTTAACTTGTCTTCAGTAAAACTGTCCAACATGTACCCCGTGAACAGAAGGGATAATGCAATCACCCCCAGAACTCTTCTCCAACAGCCATTAATAGATGACCTTAATCACTTCATCATCATCTTTATTTTCTTCTTTCCAACCTCCCCAAAAACTCACAGTTACTGAGTAATCTTAAAGCAAATTTTAGATATTATATAATTTTACCTATAAATAATTTGATACATATTGTTAAATAAAGACACTTTTAAAAACATTACCATAAGAGTATCACACTTAATTTAGCCCTGGCTGGGTGACTCAGTAGTAGCATACTTCCCTATACCAAAAGTTTGTGGGTTCAATTCCCAGTCAAGGCCCAGACCTGGGTTGTAGGTTCAATGCCTAGGTCTGGGAGCACATAATCCCTAGTGCAGGTGCATATGGGAGGCAACCAATCAATGCTTCCCTGTCACATTGATGTTATCACCAATTTCTTTCATTTTATGGCCAAGTAATGTTGCATTGTATAAATGTACCACTCTTCTTTATCCAATCGTCTATTGATGGACACTTAGGTTGCTTACATATGTTGGCTGTTGTAAATAATGCTGCGATTACCTATGGATTCATTTATCTTTTCAAATTAGAGTTTTGGATTTCTTTGGATAAATACCCAGAATTTGAATCCCTGGGTGAAATGGTAGTTCCATTTTTAACTTTTTGGGAAGCTCCACACTGTTTTCCACAGTGGCTGCACCAGTCTGCGTTCCCATGAGAGTTCTCCTTTCTCCACATCCTCACCACTTGTTTGTTGACTTGATGACAGGCTTTCTGACAGGTGCGAGGTGATATTTCATTGTTTTCAATTTGCGTTTCTCAAATGTTTAGTAACATTGAGCATCTTTTCATATGTCCATTGGTCATCTGTATGCCCTCTTTGGAAAAAGTGTCTCTTCAGGACTTTTGCTCACTTTTTAATCAGATTGTTTGTCTTTTGGTGTTAAGTTGTATGAATTCTTTATATGTTTTGGATATCACCCTCTTATTGGATATGTTATTGGTGAATATCTTGTCCCATTCAGTAGGTTGTCTTCCCCTTTTGTTGATTTTTTTTTGCTGTGAAAAAAACTTTTTAGTTTGATATAATCCTACTTGTTTATTTTTTCTTTTGTTTCTCTTGTGCAAGGAGACATATCCATTTTTTTTTTTTTACTACGAGCAATGTCACAGACTTTACTGCTTATGTTTTCTTCTAGGAGTTTTATGATTTCATGTCTTACACTTAAGTCTTTAATCCATTTTGAGTTTATTTTTATATATGGTATAAGAAAGGGGTCTAGTTTTATTTTTATTTTTGCCTCTAAGTTTCTAGTTTGCACAGCACTATTTATTGAAGGGACTGTCTTTACCCCATCGTATAGTTTCACCTCCTTTGTCATAGATTAGTTCACCACAAAGAAGGTGTGGGTTTATCACTGACCTCTCTGTTCTGTCCCAGTGATCTATGTGTCTGTTTTTATGCCAGTATCATGCTGTTTTGCTTACTGTGGCCTTGGAGTATAGGTTGATATCATTAGTGAGATACCTCCAAATTTGTTCTTTCCAAAGACTGCTATAAACTTTAGAATTATTTGTTTTAGTTCTGTGAAAAATGCCATTGGTATTTTGATAGGGATTGCATTGAATCTACAAATTGTTTTGGGTAGTATGGATATTTTAACAATGGTAATTCTTCCTGTCTTTGAGTAAGTATATGCTTCCATCTATTTGCATCTTTCTTTTTACTCAACTATACTCAATTCACTGATTCAAATGCTAATCTCTTTTGGAAACACCCTCAGCTCTCCGGACATCCCTTTGTTGCTAGTGGAAATAGGGTCCTTTCACAGAGTTGCAGGAAAAGCATCTCTGGGACTCATGCATGGGAGGATGAGATGTAGTGTTCTGGTTTATTAGGGTGGAAATAAATAACTACTTCCAGGTTCCCAGTGTCTCATTCACACCAGGTGGCTCAGCTCTTTCCCACTGAGGAAAACGTCTAGCCTTGTCATCGTAAAACCCAGTGGAAGGGCCAGGGTCCAGAAATTCTGTGCCATTGTTCCAGCATTGGCAGGGCATAGTTCAGTTCAGTTCATGCCACAGTTTAGTCCAACTCAGTCTCTGTCCCATCTGGCTAGCTTAGTCTCTGTTCCCAGCCTGCACAGCTGCTACAGAGAGAGAATGCGCAAATGAACATCGAATGCGTGCTGCTGAGAGAGGCCTTTGTTAAGCTTTGATTATATTATCTCAGGCTTCAGAAGGAGCTAGCTGGCTTTCAAAGTAACCAGTCTCATTCCCAATCCTTTGCAGGCTTGTGATGGGTCTTCCCCCTATCCAATTTGATTCTTTTCCCAGGCTAGATTCCTCCCCATTAGGCATGCCTCAGGGTAGCTGGACCTCCCCCCTGCACCACCCTAGCTTCTGCCTCGCAGGTCTCAGAGTTCCATCTTGTAGTCTGGCTCTACTGTGCAGGTGCTTACCTCCCCACTCCCACAGTCCAGAACAATGGATCGGTTGTCTCCCCATCCTTCCTCTTTACACCGGGGAACAGAGGGGTGTTAATGTCCTTAGGGAGCAGTGCAGCTCTCCCCCGGAGTGTGTAAACCTGTAGCTCCTGACCAAACTTGACTTAGTTTTGCTCCTTTCTCCTTTATCTAGTTACCTATGCTATCACCTTAGCCCACTCAAGTTGATACATAAAACTAGCCATCACATGTATAAATACGCACTGGATATTTACTATATGTTAAATACATTCATAAGTTAATGAACATAAAATATCAATATTATTAAAATGTGAATTCTAAATACAGGCTACGATTATTTGCAGTTGTTAATTTTCCTTAGGATACATCTCATTAGGGATGCTCAATCAAATTACTGAATCTTAAAAATAGAGAAAACAATTCCCCATCTAAATACAGAATTTTATTGTCTTAATGTTTTTAACATGTAAATATCTGCATCATCTTAAAGTCAATATTATACAAGATACATTCAAAAGTTCTATCCTTTAAAATATACCCTCCAAGCTATTACCTCCACCCCCTTAATTAACTACTTTAATTAATCATCTTTCAATTGACTTATTTGAACTTGTAAACACACACATACATGTGTTGTTCCATCAATTTCTCTTTGTTTTGCAGCACTTCTTTTCTTAAATTTTATTTATTTTTATCAGTTTTTATTAATGTTCAAATAGAGTTGCCTCCATTTTCCTCCCACCACTTTCCCCCACTCCACCCACCCCCACCTCCCACCCTCAATCCTACCCCCCTTTGGCTTTGTCCATGGGTCCTTTATACATGTTCTTTGATGACCCTTCCCTTCTTTCTCTGGTTATTTCCCTCCCCCCTCCCTTCTGGTTACTGTCAGTTTATTCGTAATTTCAATGCCTCTGGTTATATTTTGCTTGCTTGTTTGTTTTGTTGATTAGGTTCCACTTATATGTGAGATTATATGGTATTTGTGTTTTACCACTTGGCTTACTTCACTTAGCATAATGCTCTCAATTTCTTATTAAAATATATTATATTATTTACCTTTTTCTGAATAGTAGATCCTGGAGATCAACCTAAAGCATTATGTAGAGATTGTCCTTTTTAAAGCTGGTACCATGGTGGGTATGTGCAATAATTTCTTGTACATAAACAGCACTGAAGAACATTTGGGTTCTTTTCAGTCGATTGCCATATCAAGTAACTAGCAATAAATAGCCTTTAGTCTTTAGCCATTTTGAATTTTTGTAGTATGTCTTCAGAATAAATTCCTAGAAGTAGGATTACTGGGTCAAAAGGTAAAAATGCAGTTAGAATTTTGTTAGATACAGCCTAATTCACCTTCATAGGAGGATGCAACAATTTGTATTACCATAAATACTGTAAAACCATACTTGTTTCTTATTAGCTCATCAAGAAAGTATGTTGTCAAATGTCTCAGTGGTTAAGATATAGTATTTCATGCAATATTAATCTATATTTCTTCTAATTATAAGTGAGAACTGCTTCTGTAAACTAATTCTATATCTTGTCCAATTTCTGTAAATGATGGTCTTTTCATTATATTTTCAAAATTTTAAAAATATAGTCAGCATATTAGCTGTGATATTATTATAATTTTTCCAAAGTATTCCATGATTTTTCACTTTCATCTTGTATTTTATATGCAATATTTCGAAAGGTCTACTTAATCATGTGTGTTAGTATTTTGCATTATTATTCTGGAATTTAAGCCTGATTTTGGAATATTTCTCCACAGCCATTTTGTAGAGAATTTGCCCTAATTTTTCTAGTAACCATATATCTTTACTTTTATCTCTAAATCTCTAATTTACCTATAATTTATTTATTTTCTTGTAGTTGCATCTGAACCAGATGAAATTTTAATTTTTCCATTTGAATATCAAATTATCCAACATCTCTTCAAAAAAATCCTTCATTTCCCATTCTTTATTTGCTATCTTTTCATATGAAAAATGTTTAAATATACTCTAATGAATTTAGAATTTTCTATTCTTTTCCATTTAATTTTATCAATGAATCAATGTATACAATCTTGATTAAAGAGACTTTATAAATAGTATCTGTTATATCTAGTTTTTCCCCATACATATTATGGGCATTCTTGTTAAGCTTGTCATGCATAAATATTTTCAAGTGCTCCCTGGGTGAATCCAGTTTTATAGCCCAGCTAAGAGACCTGCTTACTACCCACTAGTCTACACTGTTTCTGCTGAGTCTGTGCTTGAAGATGTGCTTGAAATGTTGAGGTATTTAATAAATATTGAAGGCCAATGTGAGTAAAAAGTATAAAATTAATAGAATTGTTAGAATGCAAATACAAATAAGGATGAAATATTAACAAAATGAAAAATGAGTGAATCATGAAATGAGTCTTTTACTTTTGGCAACAAAATGAACTACAAGTTCCGAAAGCAACGGAAAGTCTGACAGCACTTCTAGGTTATGAACATCATCTAAGCTGACTTGGGTCTTATTTGTTGGCATAATAATTGGCACAAAGAACCTTTCAATAAAACTTTTAAAGTCAGTTGCACAAATGTGAAAATGTGGTGCTTCTCTGACCAAAATTAATTAAGGGAAGAAAAATAGATTGATAAAGTTGAGAAGGAAACAAAATTGTTGAGTGTATAAGAAGAGTCTATACTTCCTGGACCTATAAGCCTTATGGTGATTAAATAAAAGGTCAGAACAGAAACCCCAAGCATCATGAAAATGCTATCATAACATATTTGTTATAAACCACGGGTGGTTCTATATATTTTGTGAAATTAAAAAGAGAAATAAAAAGTTGACCTTGTTTCTATAATATAATAAAATTACATGGCAATGGGTATCTGGCCCAACTTCCTACAGCACTGTTATATTCTCCTGTAATTAGGCTTAGATGTTAAACTAAACAACAGAAACTAAGTTTAGCATAGTATTAATGTGACAAGATTTTCCTATAGTATGATACATCATGAAGAAGCAATGATTTAGCAAATAACTATTTACCAATAGTTATGTTAGGGTCCGAGTTTCCAAAGGTGAATAAAATGAAAATCCCCTAAGAAGCTCACAGTGTAGTGTCAAGGCAGATATATTTTTCCATAGTTTTGTTTTTAATAACCTCAAGCATTCCAATTCCAACAGCCCCAGTAAATTCACTAAAAGGAAAACTGTCTTCATTAAAAACATCAGTGTTTACATAATTCCTCATTAATGCTTTGCAAATAATGGAGGGAATTAATGGTGTTTGTCTGCATATTTCAGTTGTGAATGATAATCACACAAACAAACCGGAATAAACAAACGCACGCAGCCAGTAGGAGAGCATGGATGAAATCAGTCCACAGTTCGTCAGCAGCCGTTTCCCTTGCAGTCTATGCATGTACTGTGATATATTTATGGTAAGCACTTGTGATAACGCCAGCAAAATTTTTCCATCTTGCTGCATGCTTAATTTCATCTAACTTGTTTTATGGCAGTGTAGTGAAACACAGAGCGGAGGTCTGTTTAAACCATTTGTCTGTTTCTCTTTGCAGAATGCCAACAGATTTGTTTAAATCAAAACAAAATGCATAAACAATCACGTCTTCTTTAAGCTAACCATACAACCTAAATTCCAAAACTTCTCTTTATAATATACTGAAATTTAGTAACTCAAACTCTTATTGTGGCGCTAGCAAATTCTTTTTGTTACTGTTCCTTTTTTCTAAAGGTCAAGAACATTTACTCATTGTTTACTTCTTTTGGGTCCTGTGCTGTGTATTATTTTGATTTTATGAATTACACTATGTAAATATTCACTTTATTCAAAATAGGGTAATTTCAGGTCAATAGTCAGTTAAATGTAGTGTTGGTGGGTTTTTTTTTTTTTTTAACTGTTTTTGGAATATCTGACCTCAAATGTGGTGACAGGTGCCTGATATATTTTTCCATTTTGAGAGCACCTTTAAAATTCTTCCTACTCAGGCAGCTAAAAACAAATTATTTTCCACAACATTTGGCTGAGTCTAAGTCCCTTCACATGTGATTCACTGTGATTTGCAGACAAGCAGCGACAGCATCACTGCCTATGAAATGCAGAATCTCAGACCCTCCACCCCCATAACTACTCAATCAGAAACTACATTTTAACAAGATCTTCAGGTGATTAATGTGCACAGGAAAGTATGAGAAGCATGGCTTCTCTGAGAGCCAGGTGATGAAGATGTTGTGCAGGGAAGGCTTATTCTTATATTAGGTCGTATTGTTAGTGGATGTGGATGGAAAGGACTGGTATTTGCTGGCTTTGCTTAAGAGGAAGAGTTTATACAGTCTTATATCATTTGAGCTTTAAACACCTTAGATGTTACATAATTTGCAATCCTGTTTTTACATGAGGAGACTGAAGATATATTGTTTTATCACTTAATATTTTGAGAAAGTAGCTAAAGACAAATTCATGTCAGAGTTATAAAAATACGTATTTCCATATTGATACTATAATTTGCACCAAGAAAGCTGTTAAAGAACTTACAATATGTAAAATACAACATGACAAAAAATTAAAATAAGAGAAACAAACAACAAAAAAGAATGGAATGACATATAAGTATGGGAGAAATACGGCTAAAAGTATCAATGCCAAATTTAGCGTTAGGACTTTTATCTTCAAAGATACAAAAAGAATCAGGCTACTTAGATAAATTTACTGCAAAGTTGAGATCAAAACAAACCATTTGCTGATGAGAGGTATATTCTTTTTTGTACAATATGCAGACAGAAATTACTCTGCTGTGTAATAAACAACATCTTCAGATTATTCTGAAAAGAGATACAGGTAAAATGAGTTTCATGAGACTGTAATTTTTTCTTATAATGGCACTTAATATCAACTGGCAATATCATGTAAAATTACATTTTGGGTAAACAATTCTGTTAGTGGGCCAGTGAGATCTGTATAAACACTTTTTGTTGATCTGACTGCAACAAATAAGTAAATAAATTTCAACTACAAATGGAATATACTTTTTCGACTTTTGCAGTACTATAAAAAAAGAGAAACATTATCTGATTGGTTTATAAAACAACGTTATTTACATAAGAGCTTCTCATTGGCTGCAGTTCCACTGCAATCCATCACAATCCATGTGTCTTCTCACCTGGGACCCAGACTGAAAAGGCAACCGTCACACTGGGCTGGTAGTAGGGGGGGTGGGCACAAGAGAGGCACAGGGAACCACACAATCATATTGAAAGCATCTGCTATAATGGGACAATGCTGTTCTGTGCTCCTCTTATTGGCAAAAACATGCCATTTGTCCAAGCTCAAAGTCAGTGAGAAAGGATATCCCACACCTCTCTCTTATAGGATGGGTTGCAAATATGGGGAAAAAATAATTCTACTTAACTTAACTGAGTGAATTATGTTCTATTCAAAGGAAAAATAACTCCCAGGGGAAGTGCAGCAAGACTGGCTGGCTGGGAGTTGGGCAGCATGGGTCTGAATCCAGGTCCATCATTGCCTCACCTTGGGAAAGTTATTAAAGTGTCTAAAGGCTAGATTTCCCTCTGTCAAATAAGGACAATATCCACTCTTAGGATTATTTATGATGACAGTAAATCATTGATTTTTGTTTCCCTTTTCAACCTTTCATTCAAAAGTGATCAAAAGGCCTGAGTCTAAATTTACTATTTTAGACTTCTTTTAAGTTTATAATGAACGAAAACAATGCTTTTCTCAAAGCTGTGCCAATGCAAAAAGGACCTTGTTCTCTGTGAGTACTTATGATGCTCATTTTTCCAATACCTTCAATAATGCCAACCAATTATTAGCTTTTTTGTTATTTTTGAAAGTTGCCTAGTGAATGTCAGATTCCCCCAATGTAAATCAGAGGTTTTTAAAAACTAACAGGAAAGTGTTATATTTTATACTTAAAATATCATTTAAGGCCAGCATGATCTCCTTGTTTAGAATTTTTTTAAAGTTTAGAAAATATTTTCTGTCTTTCAAGTCTTTATTTTTAGATTTTCTATAATGGTGACATCCTTGTATTCCCTTGTGCCATACTAACATACAATAATGGAGCTATTTCCAAAATACTTCCAAAATGTCTTCTTTATAATAGGAGGGTTATTCTTTGAAAAATGATTTATAAACTCTTTGGTTAAGATGTCACATATATAACACAGAGCAGTTATGTTTTATATTTTTTAATGTTATGTTGCAGTCTCATCACTTACACTTTATAATCTTGGCTAACCAATAGTTTTTTTTCTAGGGATAATATTGTCCAGCTTACTTTTGTTGCTGTTTCCTTACAATTGCATTGCTCACATTTTTTCTAATCCATGTTTTTGTACAGAGGTCTTTTATGCTATGTTTCTATTAGGTAATCTTTAGTTAAAAAGTTAGGTAATATAATTCATGACTCTAATATATCTTTGTATAATATTACATCAGAAAACTTTAGAGCAAAATAAAAAGTTGGAATGTGACTGTAAGCTCCTCTTCTTTGCAGTACTATCACTTAGATATTTACATATCCAAAGGGTTTCTTTCTCTTTTTTTGAAACATTTTATTTACTTATTTTGAGAGAGAGGGGAAGGGAGAGAGAAAGAGAGGGAGAGAAACATCAATGTGTGGTTGCCTCTAGCACACCCCATACTGGGGACATGGCCTGCAACACAGGCATGTGCCCTGACTGGGAATCAAACTAGTGATGCTTTGGTTCACAGGCCCGCAGTCAATCCACTGAGCTATACCAGCCAGGGCCCAAAGGGTTTCTTAGACAGTATAGCAAGGGTATTAGTATTGGCCCATGCCTCAGTCAGCTCCGGCTGCTAAACCGAAATATCATAGACTGAATGGCTTAAACAACAGACATTTGTCTCTTGCAATTCTGGAGATGGGGCAGTCCAAGGTGAAGGCACTGGCCAATTCAGTCTCCAGTGAGGGCCTTCTTCTTCATGGAGATGGACACCTACTTGTTGAAACCTCATATGAAAGAGAGAGAGATACCATATCTTTCATGTCTCTTCTTACAATGATTGAAGTCTATTCACGAGGACTCCAGTCACATGACATAATTATCTCTGAACCCACCTCCAAATACCTTCACACTGGGGATTGGATAGATCTTCAACACATGAATGACACAAGCATTCAGTCCATAGTACCTGTGTGTTACATATTATTAAAGCTTAACTTTTAATTTTAGCTAAAGGTATACAAGTAGATTATCTAACTTTATTTTTCTATTGTATATTATACCATGCTTGTCTAGAATGCAAATACACACATAGGAATGCAAACACCTAATTCCATGGAAAAGACCAGTAGTTAAAGTAGAAATGTATAGTGGTTTCAGAAGAAAACATGAACAGCCAACAGTGGGAGGGTGCTCTGGAGTCAGCTCCATCACAAGAGCCTAGTTAAATATCATAATTTATCCAAGAATTTCATAGATGTATTGATTTCCAAATTGTCAGGTAGACTTCTACATTCCTATATTAACTGTACGGTAGGCCAGCCTGTCTTAGAAATTTAAATTCTCTAGTCAACAACTTTCTTTTCCAAAATCAATCTTTTCTGTTTTTATAACAGTTTTGGGAAAATGCGCATGCACAAAATGCACCCTTTGAAAGTGTGTGATTCAGTGGTTTTTAGCATACTCACAGAAATGTGCAACTATCACCAGTATTTTTAAAACATTTCATTACCCCAAAATGGAACCCAATATTCATTAGCGGTCTTTCTCCATTATCCCCTCTCCCAGTGCTTGATACTGTTAATCTGCTTTTGTCTTTATTGATTTTCCTACTGTAGATGTGATACCAATGGAATCACATAATATGTGGATTTTTGTGTTGTATTCTTTTCACCTAGCATGTCTTCAAGGTTCACTGAGGTACCACATATTATTAGTACATTTCTTTTTTACCAAATAATAGTCCATTACAGAGATATACTGTATTTTAAAAAATCTATTCATTTGTTCATAGAAATTTGAGGATTTTCCACTTTTTAGCTACTCTTTTTGTTTTCTGTATTGTTGACACTATTACCAATATCCCCATTTTACCACCTACCACCCAGCCTCCACCCCCCTTCCCTCTGGTCATCACCACACTGTTGTGTGTGACTATGAGTCTGCACACATGTTCCTTGGCTACTCCCCTCACCTTCCTTCATCCAGCCCCAACCTCCTCTCTGACACCTGTCAGTCTATTCAATGTGTCTATGCCTCTGTTTTTATTTTGTTCATCAGTTAATTTTGTTTATTAGGTTCTACCTGTAAGTGAGATCATATGGTTTTTGTCTTTCTCTGACTGGCTCATTTCACTTAGCATAATAATCTCCAGGTCCATTCATGCTGTTGCAAATGATAAGATTTTCTTTCTTTCTTTTTTTTTTTCAGCCACATAGTGTATTCTATTGTGTAAATGTACCATGGTTTTTTTTATCAGCTCATCTACTAATGAGTACCTAGGTTATTTCCAGATCTTGGCTATTGTAAATAACACTGCAATGAACATAGGTGTGCACACATTGCTGTGAACATTTGTGTTCAGATTTTGTGTGAACACATGTCTTTAGATCTCTTGTGTATATTCCCAGGAGAGCAATTGCTGGGTTGTATGGTAATTCTACATATAATTATTTAAGGAACTGCCAAACTCTTTTCCAAAGTGGCTGCAACATTTTGCATTCCCACCAATTATTTACGAGGGTAACAATTTCTCCATATCATTGGCAATATGCACTGTTGTCCTTTTTTTTTTTTTTTTATGATGGCAGTCCTGGTGGGTTGGAATTATACCTCATTATGGTTTTAACTTCCACTTCCCTAGTGAATGACAAACAACATTGAAGATCTTTTCACCACTTATTGTCCATTTGTACATCTTCTTTGGAGAAATGTCTGTTCAAATCTTTATCCAATTTTTAGTATTCAGAGATAGAATGTTTTAATATATTTTAGATACAAGTTACTTAACAACTATATAATTTGTAAATATTGCCTTCCATTCTGTTGGTTGTCTTTTTACTTCTTGGTAGTATGTTTTAAAGCTCACAGGTTTTTTAAGTTTGGTGAAGTTCAGTTTATCTATACATTTTTTTTGTTGCTTTCGCTTTTGGTATTCTATCTAAGAAACCATTGCTTAAACAAACATTTCAAAGATTTACTGCTATTCTTTAAGATTTTTATAGTTTTAGATATTAAACATGGGTGTGTAATAAATTTTTATTTATATTTCACATATGATGTGAGGTGGGCATCTGATTTCATTCTTTTGCGTGTAGATATCTAGTTGCCCCAGCATTATTTGTTGAAAAGACTTCTCTTTCCTTCACTGAATTGTCTTGACTCCCTGTTTAAAATCAATTAACCATAAATTTTCTGAAAAACTCATTCTTTTTAATGGCTCTGTGTCCTTAGGTGAGTACTTCACAGCCTTGATTAATGTAGCTTTGTAGAAAGTTGGAAATCACAAAGGGTTAGTCCTCAGCTTTGTTTTTCTTTTTCAATATTACTTCGATCAATATTGTGTTGATTCTGTAGATGAAATTAGGAAATATTGCCATCTTAATAATCTTAAGTCTTCCAGTCCATGAAAAAATAATGAATATATTTCCATTCTTAGGTCTTCTTAAATTTCTTTCAATACTGTAAAAATTGTCAAAATTCAAGTACTTCTTATATTGATTTATATAGTATAAAATTATATTTAAAGGCTTTGACAATCACAGTATTGATTTTTCTAGTAGGATATGTATTTTTAAGTAACTAATTTGGAAGACTGCATTAAAACCATGTTAAATGACTATATTCTTTTTATTAACATTAGCAAGAGACAAAAATTTAAATTTTTTCATAGGTAAATGCTCTTGGTTCAGAACTCTTGATGAGGAAACTTCCAAAATGATATATTACCACATGGGGAATTGTTATAACATAACATTGAAAATTAACCTTATGGTGCTTTCAAAATCGGAGGATTATATGGCAGTGACTCACATCTGATATTTGAAATAATATTTTAATTACATTTTACGGAATTTTAAATCCCTAAACTCAATCAAGACATATGTATCTACATATAATTTTTGAATTATTATACTCTTTTGGATAAATGAGACAAACATTACCCAGATCATTTCAATCACTCCATTAATAGGAGGAAAAGGGGGAACTGACGGTCAGACCAGTCCCCTGCCTGAGATATCACAGACATTCTCTGCAGCACTGTCTTACAATGGTTGTGTCTCAAATCTGAGAATTCCACAGTAAGGCGGCCAAACTTAGCAAATATACATACATGATACCCAGTTAAATTTGAATGTCAGATAAGCAAAGAATAATGTTTTAGATAAGTAGGTCCTAGATATTTTGTCAGACAAACTTATACTGAAAAACATGTGTTATATATCTGAAATTCAAATATAACTGGTTGTTTTACCTATTATCTGGCAATGCTATATATACAGTTGGTGTCTAAACTATGCTCTCACATAGATTTGAGTAGTATTTAAATAACAGATTTTAAAACTCAGTTGAATTCAAGATTATTTGTTAATAACACACACTGACCTTCATTTACTGATTTCAAGACACATGAAAAGAGTTTGTAAATGAATTTACACCAAGATTTTATCTACATAGCTCCTTTGGAAAAATGTTCTGTAAGAAAAACTAAAAAGTCATTTTCAATTCAAAATTATTTTAATGCTTTGCAATCCCAAATGAAGTCTGACACCTTATAAGACACACACTTTCTTAGTGAATTCTAGTCAGTCTTTACAATATTTTCATATAACTGAAAGATATGTAATTTTCTCCCTATTTAAAACAGACAAGGAAATGGAAATATAGTAATTAATTACTCAAGGTTTTATAGTTGGTAATACTACGATTGAATACTGATCTGTCTTATTCTAAAGCCTGTATTCTTTCCTTACAGGTTCTTTATACACTTAAATGTTTGCATATGGCTACCTATATTATCCAAATGTGGTAAATAGTCACTATTTATTTCACTTTATACATGTACACCTACCCTTTAAGATAATAAATATCTAAAACTAAAATACATTAATTTAACACTAAAGATTTTTATTAGTAGTAAGTCCAGAAAAATTTTAAACAGATTTTACAGTTCACTGATAATTATTTGTTCAATTTTATTTTATAAGAACAGTGGGGAATGAATTACCTTATTATTTTAACCCTTCTAGAGACATTCCAAAAGAGAATTTTTTATTATTTATCTTTCATTATATATTTATTCCTTGACATAAAACCATTTTAAATGTTGCCAGATTACTAATTAAACTAGAACCTCTTATGCATATGTTGAAGCCTTTATGTTTCTCAACATTGCCCCAAGGTAAAAGAAATATTTATATTCAAGAGTTATATGCAAGAGCCTATTCCAGCTCTTCGGTGCGTAGCAAAGTGAAAAGGAAGTGCCGCTTGTCATGTCCTGGATACGGGGCTAAGTTTCACTAGGATGACATGAACTGCTTTTCTAACATGATTCCCCTGCAGTGATTTAACCAACCAAAAATATCAATAAATCATAAAGGAAATTTTGCTTTAGGCTAAATCTAGTTTAATCATATTTTAGCCTAGAAAAAAAAAACCCTTACTTATAAGATGCAGTGTTATCTACTGTGCATATATTATTGGAAAGCATCACCTACTAACCTTCATGAATCTGTAATACATTCCGAACACGTCAAAGTAGAAAATGAAGGCTTTATTATCTCTTTAAGCTATTGGCAGGTAACCAACATGGCAGATATATTATAAATAGAAAAACTACAATAATCTATAACAATGTAGGTTTCTAGTAATTTATATTCCAAAATTTCAATACTTGCTATCTTTTTTTTTCTTTCTAAATCTAGCAGTCTCAGCCCTGGGTTTAGCCAAAGGCAAAGCTGGCAGATGTGTGAGTTGTGCTGTTAAAGTCAGCAGCCTCGCTCCTTCATACTCTTCTCACAGAGTTGCTCATCCTCATTCAGCTCTATCATGTGTCCTAGGCCATTAAGCTCTTAAGATACTTTGCAGACTATTTTCAGTTCCTCATTCAAAATTAAGGCTATGCCTTCTAGAATTATTTATATTTTGACATCTGCTTTTTCACTACCTCAACATAAATTGAGTATCTAATGTGTGCATATCCCTGTGCCAAGTTCTAGGAACCAAAATTCTCTAGCTTGTTGGATAGATAGAAACAAACAAGAAACAGAAGATATCCAAGAGCAAAATAAACACCATATTTTTACTTAGCCCCCAAGGTGCTATGCCCTCTTGGTTTTATTGCTATTTCTCTAGTAAATTTCTCACAGTCTATGCTGTTGATTCTTGTCTTTCAACAATTTTGGGAGTCCAGAGATCCATCATGACTTTTTCTGATCTCTGTCTACACTCACTCCTTGGTGATGTCATACTCTTCAATGGGCTTAAATAAATCAATGGTTCTCCGGATTATCTCTAGCCTGATCGTACCTGTGAGCTCCAGACTAACATAGCTAACCTCCTGCTTGGCCTCTTCCCTTAATGCCTAGTAAACATCTCACACTAAACATGTGCACACGAAGCCTATGTCAGGACAAATGTGGAGAGAGAGAATGGTTTCCTGTTGGAAAAAAGTATCCAACAAGGGTGCATGTTATCTCCCCATTTGCTTAACCTATATGCATAACATATATAAAAAACTGGGCTAGACTCAGAAGAAGGAGGAATGAAAATCAGGGAAAAAGTATCCATAACCTAAGCTATGCATATGGCACCATCTTATTGACAGAAAGTAGCAATGCTTGAAACAACATGTGATAAAAATGAAGGAAGAAAGTGCCAAAGCAGCACTGCATTTGAACATCAAGAAGAAAATAATCATGACTACAGAAGAAATGTTTAACTGACACAGACAATGACAACATGGAAATTGCAACAGATTTTGCTTACCTTGGTTTAGTCATCAGTTCAAATGGAGGCTACAGCCAAGAAATCAAGAGAAGCCTGAGCCTCAGAATGGCAGCAATGGAAAAATTAGGAAAGATCACTAAAAATAAATATGTACTATTCGAGTCCAAGGTTAAGATCATCCACTCCCTCATAATTCCCAGTTACTAGGTACAGATGTGAAAGTTGGACAGTGAAGAGGCTGAAAGGGGAAAAAAATGATTCTTTTGAAATGCGGTGTTGGAGGTGAGCTATAAAGATACCCTGGACCACCAGAAAAAAATGGACCATTGGGTGGTAGAACAAATTAAGCCTGAAAATATCCCTCGAGGCCAATATGACAAAACCGAAGGCATACTTCAGGCACACCATGGAAAGGCAGTGTTATTTGGAAAAGAAAATACTCTGAGAGAAATAGAAGGCAGCAGGAGAAAAAGGAAGACAAATAATGAGATTATGATTAATTGACTTCATAGGAGAAGCCATAGGCATGAATCTACAGGAGCTGAGCAGGGTTGCTGAGGACTGGACATTGCAAACACCACCCATTCATTGGGTTGCCAAGCACTGGGTCCAACTCACTGGAAAGTAACACACACTCACTTCCTCCTTTGCCTCCTCAAGACTGCTCCTGCACTAGGCTTTCCCATCAAATGTATTGTCATTGCCATTGTCCCAGATACTCATGTCAAAAAGCTTTTCTTCTCTTCCTGTCTTTTTTCCCCCAACCAATCCTTCAGCAAATACTATCCAACTATACTTTTAATTATATCAAATTACTTCCAGATCTGATTTTTTTTCCTAAGCCACAAGAGCACCTCTGCTTCCACTCTCTGTTTCTCAGTCTCCATATAATTTTTTTCTACTACCTGGGAAGTGAGATATATTAAAAGAAAAAAAAAAAAAACAGCATGAGTTGCTTTCGGCTCTCTTGGAATGGCATGTGAAATCTGCAACGTCTCCCAAGGGCCCTGTATGTTCAGACCTCTGCCAAAGTCTTCAACTTCATTATACAAGGCCCTCTATCCTGCTCACACCCATCTAGTCACACTGGTCTTTTTGCCATGCCTTAAACATATCAATTCTGCCTCTGCCTTAATGCCTTTGCATGAGCTCAACAGCCTCTCTGTAGTCACTTGGATTGTATACTCACACCGTTCAGGTATTTTTCCTCACATATCGCCTCCTCACTGAGGCTTTGCTGGTCACACTATCGCCGACATCTATGGCTCATCTATAAATTATCTTCATCCTCCATTTCTGTTCTGTATCTTTTCCTCCTCATCTCTGTTTCCTCTACTGATTTTACCACTCTTTCTAATACTTATCAGTGACATTATACTATATATTTAGTATATATGTCCTGTCTCCCTGACAACAACATAAGTTCCAGAAAGCCAGAAACTTGTCTGTTCTATCCACTGCTGTTACCTCAAAGTACAGAAAATAATTGGAAATATAAATTATTTTCTCCTCTCTCTATGGCATCCATTATAGAATAGTTATTTGCCTTCACTGTTCCTACAACTCACTTCCTACTTTCTCTTTTTCAAAATTCAGTCTGCATTTCGACCCCCCACCCATCCGTTACAACACCACTGTCTGCATATAAGAGAACAGGTGTGTTCAATCACTGTTAGTTATGCGGACAATTGGTAAAGATGATTTGCCTTTGGGTGGTGAGCACACAGTGCGACATATGGATCATGTCATGGAAATATACACTTGCAACCTATATAATCTTATTAACCAATGTCACCTCAATACATTTAATTAAAAATTTTAAAAATTTTTAAAAAGACATTTTTTTATGGATAATACTTTCCTGGTTAAACCACTGAGCTGAAAAAATGACAAATCTAGTTTCCTTCTGTCTCTGCCTCTCTGTCTCCCTCCCTTCCTCCCTTTCTCTTCCTTTCTCAGCAGCAATCCATAAATCAACATGCAACTTGCAAGTCATTTGTAAATGTATCAACCTAGAACTTGAATAATGATTTTATAAATCTCCATATTTTATATTATATGCCAGGTTTCAAATGCCTTCATTTGACTTTTTTTGTTTTTGCCTTTTTGTATATAGTCCTAAGGCTCTCTGCTTGAAATGTCTGATTGGTAGGTAATATCCCGTTTTTTTATTTACTTTTAAGATCTTGATATAAAGGTAATGTGGGTCCCATAAAATTATTTAAATAATATTCCCTTTGTTTCTATTAATTATTTCTTTGCTATTGTGGTAGAATTCACTGGTGAAAGATATATAACCCCAAAGTTTCACTGGGGAAGATTTTAAATTAGTATTTCAATTACTCAATAGTTATAGAACTAATTAAATCTCTGACTTTTTTGCTCTATTTCAAAGGGTTGTATTTTTCTAAAATGATGATTCAACTGAATTTATAAATTTGTTGTCATAAAGGTATTCATAATCTTTACATTTTAAAGCATTTCTTTGTTAAATGATATCAAATGTACATATAGTACAATGTACAAAATGCAGTGTATAGCTACATGTGTTTCACATAGGCATTCAGCTAGACAACCACACAGAGACCAACACATTTGGCACTGCCATCCTTCCAGAAGGTTCCCTAGTGCCCTTGTCAGTAACCCTATCTGACCTCTATAATCACAGATGGGTGTTATCTTTTCTTGCACTTCATATAAATCGAAACATACCACAATGTGTCAAGCATCCTTTGCTCAAAATAAGCTTTTTAAAAACTTATTCATGTTGTGTATATCACTTTTTTAAAAATCTGCATCAGAGGGTATGTTTATTGATTTTAGACAGAGGAAGGGAGAGAGAGAGAGGGGGAGGTGAAGAATGAGAGAGAGCGAGCGAGAGAGCGTGCAAGCATCCTGTCACACTGGTCTTTAGGTCACACCTTACACGTATCAGTTCCGTCTGCCTCCCATATGTGCCTGGACTGGGGATGGAGCTGCAGCCTAGGTATGTGTCCCCGCCAGGGCTTGAACTCACAACTCACTAGTGTACCTGACAACATTCCAGCCAACTGAGCCATCCAGCCAGAGCTCTAGGACACTTTTTATTACTATGCTAGATCCATTTTATAAATATACCATAATTTATTTATTAAATTCCCACTAGATGAATATTCAAATTGTTTCTAGTTTTTTGCTATCATGTAGCAAACTGCTAATAGCATTTTTTATGTATCCTTTGTGGCAATGTGCACTCCTTTCCTTTGAGTGCATGACTAAAACTATAATTATTATACATTAGCTTTAGAGATTATTGAATAGTTCTCCAAAGTGAATGCAGGAATTCACTTGTGGCAACTATTCATGAGATTTTTTCAGTTGTTATATAATCTTATCAACAATTAGAATATCCTGTCTTTTTTATTTTTTATATAAATTACTCAGGGTGGGGGTTGATATAGCAGCATATTCTTATGGGTTTAATTTGAATTCTTCTTTATACTAATGATGTTAAGAACCTGATAATATTTTTTTCTCAATGATTTGAATATATTATTGTGAAGTTACTCTCTACAACTTTTCCTTATTTTTTATAGTTTTGCTTTTCATTATTATTGATAAGAAGCTGCTTTTTTTCCTTCTATCTCTAAGGCCTTTAGGAGATTTATGTGTAGCAAATATTCGAGTAATTAATTTGATTTGTTTTTTGTTTTCTGATTGATTTACTTTGTTGAATGAAAGTTCTACATTTTAATGAAATCTAGTTAATAATTTTTTTTGTTTTGTAGGTAATGTCTTTTCTATTTATCAAATAAATGTTTATTCCAAGTCCCTGAATATATTCTACTCTTTTTATTCTAGAAACTTAATATCACACAAGTTAATTTTGGGGCATAGTGATAAGTAATTGTGAAGGTTCATATTTCCTATACAGATATCTTATTTACTTTGCATAATGTAGTAAAAATAATCATTTCCCACTGGTCTACAGTGGCATTTTATCATGTCACGTGTGCGATTCTATCTTCATGCTGTTTCTTTTCCCCTCCTTTTGTCTTTTCTGAATCATTCTGTTAATAACACCCTGCTTTATTATGGCAATTTTATATTAAGACTTGACTTTTGTTTGTGTGAATGCCCCTTCATTTTTCTTTTAAAATATTATTTCTGGCTTATGTAAGTCTTCTAAATTTTCACCAAAGAAAGGAAGGAAAGAATATGAAAGAGAGAGAGAGGGAATAGAAGAGAATCTTCTGAGAATCTTCTGAGATTTTGAATGGCGTTGCTTTAAATTTCTAGATCTATTTAGGTAAAATTGACACCTCAAAATATTGTCTTCTAGTGTAAGAAGATGAAATGTACCTCCATTTACTTGGGAGTTATATAATATCTGTCAGTAATAGTTTATAGTTTTCAGTGTAGATATTTTTCACAACATTTAGTAGATATATTTCTAGGTTTGTATTTATGTCACTGTAAGTAAAATTTTAAAATATCTGTGCCATTTATCACTTGAATGGATGGAAATAACTATACAAATATCAATAATATTTCTTTATGCAAACACTAATATGGGGAAATATTAACAAAAATATTGCACTTTTTTGTTTCATCCATTATAGTACTAAACTGTCCTTTTTTTTTTTTCCCCATTTTTCTTCTCCTTTTATGTTTCCTTGCAAACACTTTCCCCAAATGCCTGGACAATCTTCATATCTTTTCTTTCTATTACTCACAACTTGAAATACCCTTGGCTTAGGTCTTTTACCCAAACCGTATTACCCACACCATTCAGGTATCAGGAAAATGAAAGAGGCTCGTATTTAACAGGACACGTTTCTTAAAAGGAGGATTAGCTGTAAGTGGCATGTTTGCTATTACAACTGATGAAATTGCTGGGTGTCACGTGAGCCGATATTGTGCATTACTGAAATCTGTGCTCCTCAGACAATAGCTGTACTATTACACCCCACTTACGTTGTAATATTTTAAAGAACCTCTGATGGAGATGCATTACCAAAAATAAGGAATTTAGAGATGGCTTTATATAAGTAATGCTTTTATGGAACAAATCAGTAAGAGAGGACAAAAGGAAAAAAGATTCATTGTAAAGAAAACTCTTGTTAAGAGAAGGTTAATGTTGAACCGATTCTAAGATTTAAGCTTTCACGTGTGAGTCTTTCATTGATTTTGTTTTTTCTTGTCATTCATTAGATAAATACAATACACAGAGAAAATAATCTTCAGTTTGTCACCACACCAAATTTTCTTAAATTTCAAATTAGTGCTAGATAATTCCAAGGTGTTTTTTTTCTCTTAAGCTTTTTTTAAAATTTTAATTGTGATTTTTTATATCTACTCTTTCCTTGAGAGCTATCTATTCACCTGATGAGAAGGATTATCTTTTAAGAGATCAGGGTACAATGTGGTAAGATTAAATGCACCTTAAATACCTCGCTAATTGTCACAAAATTTATTTTTCCTCCAAGAATGACCAATGTACTTCATTTTTTATATAACTTTAGTATATAGATGATATTGTGGAAACTTTTCTTAGGTTCAAGTGGCATGTATGTACCTTTCTGTTTTTGATTACATTGCACAAATACCTTACTTTAAAATAATGATGGAAGTCAAATTCCCGTTTTTGTTATAATCTTTGTATTTAGGATATGATTGTGTCTGATCTTTCTAGGTCCCTTGACATCTACGTTGGCAGAAGTCTAGGTGTCCCAAAAACATTGTTTTTATGTACACTCAATGTCTTTCAGATTTGAACCCTGTAGATTTTCTACAAACCTTATACTTTTTGTTATGCTTGATGATAATAAAACTCAACACCTCACTGTATTGAATATGAGGTTTTAGAGTGTAAAATCCACTTACAGTATGTACACCCTTTGTGCACACACAATATACTTGAAATCTCCTCACTCCTGGAAGACATGCTCTTCCTTTTATGAAAGAAAAATTACTTCCTCTTTTATTTTATTTTTTAAAGATGTTTTTATTTATTTTTAGAGAGGGGGGAAGGGCAGACAAAAGAGAGGCAGAGAAACATTGATGCAAGAAAAAAACATCGATCTGTTGCCTCCCGAATGTGCCCTGACCCAGCACGGACCCCTCGACCAGGCATCTGCCCTGACCAGGAACCAGACTGGTAACTTTGAGAAACAACACCCAACCAACTGAGCCACACCAGTCAGGGCTACTTCCTCTTTTAAATTCACTATTTTCCCACATGATTACTAACATTTTTGCCTAATCATTGCAAGTTGCATTATCCTTCACTAAAGCTGACATGATGCCTTTACAGAAAGTTGCTATTGTTATTATTAGTGTTCTTCTTGTTGTTGTTATTTAGCATGTGGACATGCGGACCTCAGAATGAAAAATATGGATCCAGACACAGTATGTCAGTCTAGACCTAGATGTCCTTGATCCATGCCTGCTTTCATTTATGCTCGGACTCTGCTCAGAACATACACAAATATGCATATTTATACCTGCCTATTCATACGATCCAAGAAACAGGCAGACAGTCATAACGTCTGTGTGTGTGTGTGTGTGTTGGTATGTATGTGTGGTTGGGTTTCAGAGGTAAATTTTAGAGAAAGATAGGTCACCCTATGTGTACGTGTGTTCAAAAATTCTGTCCACATTTCCCTCTTCCTCTCCCTGCTATTTTCTAAGAAGAATAACATTATTTCTAAATATCATTATATAGGTATTATTCGTAAGATAACATTTTAAAACAAAACAACTGACTATAATTTGTGCCTCTTCCCTAAAATCAACTTTTCTAGCTTTCAAATTATTAATCTATATTAGATAGTATGAATTATTCTAGGATTTGTGGCAATAGCCATATTACATAATATTTTAGAAGGCTATTTTATTAATTCTATTTTGTTGGAAGCAGAAAATAATTCAGATGTGCAGTGAAAGCCAGTTTTCTACATTTGATATATATGATTGCATGTTTGGTTTGAGGATGTTCACGAAGTATTTTATCACAATAATAAATAGTAAAGATGATTTGGCATAATTTCATTATAATCCATTATAGACATTTAATCAAGGAAATAAAAGTACAAGGAAACTTGCCTCATTAAAAACAAATCAGGATTGTGCTGCTCGGGAGGTCTGATATTTGGCAAATTTGTAACTGTCACTTGTTTAGACCTTGTGATATTAGTCACATCAATAAATGCTTTAAACTTATCTGAATCATACAAGTCAATCTATAGGGAAAAACTGTCAGTGAGAGTGAGTGCAATGCCACCTACATTCTTCTAAGGAGGAAATATCATGGCCATTTGTTACCTCTTGCGGAGAACTTGTTTTATAAAAATGATTTGATTAAGACAAAAGGCCAAACCCGAAATTAAAAGTCCTTTCAGCACTCAGAAAAGCTCTTGTGACACTTCTCTTCTGACTATTTTGACAGAAAGTATTTCTTTCCTTTGTTTACCTTCTTTTTATTAGTTATCTTGTTCAAGATTTAATTTTGAAAAAGGGATGCAGTAGATTCTGTGTGAGATGGTAAAGATTTAAGGGAGGCGATACTCCATTCTACTTTTCCATGGTGTGTGATGAAATACTAATGAAAGTAACCAAATATATACACATATATTGATATTTTTAAAAAATTAAATATGAATCTGTGTTGTGACAGTTTCCTGAAGATATCATCAAAGCAGGGATATACCCCTAAAGCACAATTACATGAACAGAGAAGAATATCTAGTTTTCGCTGAAGAATTTTAGCAGCTTGCCCTGGCTGGTGTGGCTCAGTGGACTGAGCGCCAGCCTGCGAACCAAAGGGTCACTGGTTCGATTCCCAATCCGAGCACATGCCTGGGTTGTGGGCCAGGTCCCCAGTACAGGGCTCATGAGAGGCAATCACACATTGACATTTCTTTCCCTCTCCTTCTCCCTCCCTTTCCCTCTGTTAATAAATAAATAACATCTTTAAAAAATAATTTTAACAGCTTAACTTTTCTGTTTATTCAATCCTATGCATTTATTATTTTGTTAAAAACCTACAAACAACCACACACAGAGTGTGTGTGGTTTAATCAAGAATTCTAATTATTCTGTTCATATGTACACTTATTAGTCTTTCTGCCTTTATCTACCAATGAATGACATACTGAGACCAAATTCAGCATATGGATACATTTTTTAAAAATATCAATTGCCATAATAGTTGTATCCCATGGCTACAGAACCAAATAAGAATGGGCTTCTATCCATGAACACTAGCATTTTCCATTATTGTTCATATTAGATTCATGGCAAATTACTTCCTTGGTGTAAAAGTTAACAAAGAGGTTTTGGAAACTTCTGCAGCAGAAAGAAAAACCAAGAGTCCATGTATGAGAAGGATTTCAATTGTCATTGCTGACTCCAAGATGCAGGTGCCTATGTGCGAAGACCAGTAAGAAGCTCCTCGTAGCTACGGGAGATCTCTGGCTGGCAGCTAGGAGAAAATAGGGACATCAGTCCTACAACTGCCAAGGACTGAATTTGGTGGACAACCTAAAAGAATTGTTTTTCTTCGGCTCCTTTAGCTGAGATGCAGCTCTGCTGTAGCATTTTAGCCTGGTGAGACCCATCTCAGATTCCCAAACTACAAAACTGTGGTATAATAAGCGGGTGTTGCTTCGGCTGCCAACTGTGTGTAATTTGTATGACAGTGATAGGAAACTAACACAGGCAACCTCAGAACAGGCTTAAGGGGAATTTTACAAAACAGGCACATCTCATTTTATTGAGGTTTGCTTTATGTGCTTTGCATTTTTTACATATTGAAGATCTGAGGTAACCCTGCATCAAAAATGCATTGGCGATATTGTGTCAACAGCATTTGCTCACTTCATGCCCACGTCATATTTTGGCAATTCTCACAATATTTTAAAACTTTACATTGTTATTCCACTTGTTATGGTGGCCTGTGGTTAGTGATCTTTGATGTTACTCTTGTAATTATTTGGGGGGTACCAAGAATTACACCCATATAAAACGGCAAATGTAACTGATCAATGTTGCATATGTACTGACTATTGTACCAAATGGTGATTCTCCCATTTCTCTCCCTCACCTCAGATCCCCCTATGTCCTATGACACAGCAATATTGAAATCAGCTAAGTTAATAACCCGACAGTGGTCTGTAAGTGTTCAAGTAAGAGGAAGAGACACAAGTCTCTCACTTCAAATCAAAAGCTAGAAATGAGTAAGTTTGGTCAAAGTTAGGCCTCTTGCACCAATTAGCCAAGTCGTGAATACAAAAGAAACCTTCTTGAAGGAAATTAAAACATAAATGGTAACACACAACTAATAATACATAAATGATAACAATGCAAAACAGCCTCATTGCTTACACGAGCAAAGCTTTAGTGGTCTGGGTAAAAGACCAAACCAGCCACAACATTCCCTTCAAGCCTAGTCTAGAGCAAGGCCCCAATTCCCTTGAATTCGATGAAGGCTGAGAGAGGGGAAAGTTTTTACCAGACCAGCAACCTAGTGACATGTTTTAGAATGAAGTTGTAGGTACGTGTATATATAATAGGTATATTAATTTAGTAATATTTAGTTTAGAATTTTTCTAATTTTTATTGCTATATAAGCATGTGAAATGATGTCATCCTCACTATTGATACAGAATCTTTATTATGAATAGATATTTTTGTATATTCATATTTAACTGTGAAGAATATTGTTTAGAAAAGTCTGCATTTGTATAGTGTGTTCCCACTGTTCAAAATTGATATTCTCTATTTGCCTTGAATCTACCTGAAGCCAGATAGTTTCTTCTGGACTCTGTGTGTGATAACAGGAGCCTAATATATTAAGATAAATTCATGAGATCAATATACCATATTTTTGGACTATAAGATTTTTTTCCCTTTCCTCCCCAAATTTGGGAGGAATAATGGTTGTTCATGCTGCTGTTGAGTTCTGTTTACATTTACATTGGTGAAATATGATGTTATTTATGTTATTAAATATTTTACCACATTTTTTGCTTCAAAATTTTTATTCCTATTTTCCTCCTCTAAATCCTAGGTGCTTCTTAGGGTCTGAAAAATATGGTACATTTGGATAATTTTAGTAATAGTGATGCTATAATTTAAAAATTAATTTTGTAAATTTTATTTCTATGTAGTATAAAGGCATTCATTTAGGATGAGTTTTCCCCAAAGGATATACAGCCAACAAATGTGGCTATATTATGTTGTAGTAACAAATAACCCAATAATCATCAATCTACAAAAAAAAAAAAAAAGGAATTGTTTTTCTCTCATAGTACATGCCCATTGAGGATCGCCTGCAACTCTGTTCCAGGTTCTTCTTCATTGTAGGATTCACGCTAGAAGAATAACCTCAATCATGGCATCTTTGAAAGGGACACGGGCCATCCACGAGATGATTCTTAAAGTTTTTCCTCCGCTCTGTCTATATCACATCTGACCAGATTCCATTGGACAAAACAAATCACATAGCCAAAGCCTCAATCAGCGCAGCAAGAACATATTCCCCTTTCACAATGAGGTTCTCCTAGTTACATAGCTCCTGGTAAGAACGAATCACCTTCCTACGGGCAAGGGAACCTACAGTTGGTTACGACGATGCGATCTATAGCATTTATGTCACCAGAAAGTATCACAAGAAAGTATGGCTACAAATAAAGCCTGTGGGTGTGCTCCCCCTCCCAGGAGTAAGCCAGCACCTTTCCTTTCCCCCTCATTTTCCCTCTCAGGTGGGTATCTCCTAAACTCTAAGGGTCCCCATGAGACTTACAACCCAGGGGGCAACGGGCAGCCGTTGCTCTTCTGGGCTAATACTGACCCTGCCTCCAAGGCCCCCTTTCCTCTGACTTTCCAAGGGGACAAAGCAGCCCTGCCTAGGCTCTCTCCAGCTGCTTCCTCTGTCCTAAGCTCATCCTTGTCCTTCCCCAAATTTAATAAACATACTCTCAAAATCAAATAATAAAAAATAAAGCCTATGAAATCTTGCAAGTTATTTATTTGGAGATTATAATGTATGTTAATATATTAAATGCACTCACTTTTTTAGTATGAAGGTGCATGGAGTTTTAGGTTTATTTTCTAATGGCATTTTTCACAGTGATCTACTTTATACATTTAGTCTTGTGGATGCTGACGTTAGCTCATACCACTTATAAAGACCTGTTATTTTTTTTAGCAAATGTTTTGGATCTGAAATGCAGCCCAGGAAAGTACCAGGCTATGAAAATGCATCTATTCATGCATTCTCATCAAACATGATGTAATGCATGCACATGCAGCCTCCTGGTCAGCTGCCGTCTTCTAGAAGTAACCTTCATCCCGTCAAAGGAGAGCGGCGAGTTTGCAATGTAATAAAGTACATCCTATTTCTCACTTCTTTATATCAGCCAATCGTAATTTTTTCTCCATTACTACTTTACAAATACTTTCCTATTATCAAGGAAACACAAACAAACAAAAAGACATAGTATCTAGCAGAGAGGAAAGAAACTCACAGATTTCCAATAATTGAATTAGTGCTACTACTGGCCTTTTAGAAAGTCATTTACCAGGTGAGAAAGTCATTTCTTTATCTGCTGTTATTCAATATAATGCCTCTGAGATTCATTTACATAGAATCCCTTGACACTATTATTACCCCTTCATCTTGATAGTAGAAATGGTTCATTGTTATAGATAGTAATGCAGAGATGAGTATTTACAGTTTTAGCACTTACTGAGCTGGCCTTCATATACACTATTAAGCTATTCCTTAGAATTATGTGCCTATATTTATGTGAGTACAATTTTGTGTACTTGCTAATAAAGTTTTATCTGCTTTTATTTTCAGTCCCAGTTCTAGGAGTTTCAAAATAATGGATATAGCTGAGATTGCACTTATATAGCAGTAAGCTAGCTGCTGCCATTTAAAGAAGTATTTAATAATATAGAATGTTATTATTAGGCATAATAAGAAAGAGAACACAGTTCACTATGCTACACACAATAAGTTGAAAAGTTGGTCCATATATTTAAAGTATGCTCTGCTTGGAAAAATGAATAAAATTATCCTACATTTACCTTCAGAGATAATAAATTTCTACTCATTGTGGGCAAGAGGGTATTTCCATGGATGCTAAAATATGTTGATGCTTAGACAATTATTTGTAAAAGACCTAGGATTCTCAAACATTAGTGCATTTTCACAAACTCTTTAAATAAGATTCATATTTTATGTCACACCAGTAATTCATGCACTTCCAGAAAATGCGGTTAAAAAGCACTTATGCTCTTTAGGTACACAAAAGATATTTTCGGGTAAAATGTCTGACAAAGACCCTCACTGACCAAGCTTTAGTTAGGCTTCTCTGAGACCTCCTCTCAACTAGGCCTCAATCTTGAGCTTTGGTTTTCTGATCTAATCCAATTTTAGCAAGAATGCTGCTAAATCAGTTTAGCAAAAATCCCCCTTCTCCACCCTTGATATCAAATCACCTGTCTTATTTTCAGCAAGAATGCTATTGTCAGTTTAGCAAGAATCACCTACCCTTGATATTTCTTCTTGGTAATTTTCCTCCACTGACCCCATCACCTTCTCATCCTGGTTCTTTGTCATAAATTCCCATTCATCATCCTTGTACTTGGAGCTGAGGCTGATCCAGCTCCCCAATTTCTATGCAATATCCCTACTTCAATAGTCTTAAGTAAAACCTTTCTTCCTACTTAACAAAGGTCAAGATATTTTTCCTTTTAATAGTTCTCTAAAAAACAATAACAACAAAAACAAAACAAACAAACAAAAAAACTCCACCAGAACCAGTGATACATGAATATATGTAGAAAAAGATTTAGTTTAAGGAATTGGCTAATGAGATTAGGACAGCAGACAAGCATTAAATCCGAAGCACAGGACGGCTGGATGGCAAATCCGGGAAGGGTTGTACTCTCAGTGTTGTTATCGGAACCTACAGAGCACACCAAGAGACTACAAACTCAGGTTGCATTTCTATGTTACAGTTTTGAGGCAGAATTCCTTTTTCTCCAGGAAAGTTCACTATTTGCTTATGAGGCCTTCTCGTCAATGGATTAGGTGAAGCCCACTCACATTATTGAAGACAATCTAATTAAAGTCAGCTCATTATAAATGCTAATCACATCTACAAAATACCTTCACAACAACATCTAGAGTAGTGCCTGACAAAATACCTGAACACCATAGCTTACCCAAGTTGACACGTGAAATGAACCATTCATTACAATCACCAAATGCCATTCTGTTGTGTTCTAAAATCACCATGCCAGAATGTGTACAAATAATTTAAAGGCACATTCCAACTCTATTTAAATATGGATTATTGACACTCTCTAGCTTGTCCCCATCAACTATATAAATATCACTCACTATTCATGTAGTTATTTTTAAAATTTTTACTATGTTTGCTTTATTTTTATTGTTTACACTATTACAGATACCTTCACTTACCTCCCACTTGCCCACCTCCCTGCTGTCCTTGCCTCCCCTTCCCTCTGGCCATCCCTACACTGCTGTCTGTGCCCATAGGTCATGCATATACGTTCTTTTGGCTAATTCCGTCACTTTCTTTCATCAAGTTCCCCCACTCCCCTCTACGCTGACAGCTGTCAGTCTGTTCCATGTATCCATGCCTCTGTTGTTATTTTGCTTGTTAGTTTATTTTGTTCATTAGATCCCACATACGAGTGAGATCATACATTAGATCCCACATACGAGTGAGATCATATGGTATTTGTCTTTCACTGACTGGCTTAACTTAGCATAATGTTCTCCAGTTCCATCCATGTCGTTGCAAAAGATAGGAGTTCCTACTTTTTTAAAGCCATGTTAATTCTTAACTGAAAATAATCTTCAAATTTGGAGTATGATCTCCTGTTTCATGAAGCTTCACCAGTAAACACTGCATAAGAAAGGTAAAGAGGTGTAGAGCATGAGTCCCCTAAAAATGGAGGAATCACCCCAAATCTTGCAGGGGGGCATGGGGTACAGGGAGGGGTACCCGCAGAGCAGAAAGTGCAGCATTTAAGGCACCTTATATAACAAAGGCAGATTAACAACCTGTCCCTTCCTGAAGGGAAGAACTTCAGAAATTGCAAAAGTATGTACTTGACTGTGAGAACATGTGCTGGCAGAGTGACTCAGCAGAGTGACTCAGCAGAGTGACTCATGACACAGCTGGGGGAAGCTCATACAGCAGCTCTGTGAATTGCCAGGGTGGACAGCGGCATGCGGATGCCCTCCCCAGATGCCCGTGTGTCACTGGGAACTCTTGCCCTTACTAAAGATGGCAGCCAAAAGAAGGTCAAAGACACTGGGGAGCTGACAAAAATGGCAAACACTAACGCACCATAGGAGAAGCTGAATGTTAGATGATGCAGAAAGTTCTGAGCCGAGCATTTAAAATTAGGGCAGCCGCAGCAGTGGGGGCTCTGCCACAAGGCAGAGATGTCTGCCTAGACACCTGCCTGAAGAAGACAGTGACGGAGCTGGTGGAGTTGCGGGGACCTGCCTGGCCAAGCACACACAGATGCGTGAGGGATGCTTGGAGCTGAACCGGGACCAGGACTGCTAGGCAGCAGACTGCTGTTTTTCTGAAAGACGGTACCTCTGAGTGGCATATTCTGAAACTGGTCTGCCAGAGGGAGGCAGGGCTATTTGTTTTGGGGTGTTTTTAAAGGGAAAGGGATTGAACAGCAGAAATCTGCCATTATTGTAACTCTGCATGACCTTTAAATAAACAACCCCTTTCCTTTTTCACCAAACTCTTGCCTCAGGAGTCACACTTCTTGGCTGCAGGCAATCAAACCCCACAGCTGTTCCAGAACACCATTGGCTGGTTCTGGAGCATTCTTAAGTTTTAATACTTGTAGTATTTTGAATCCTTTAAGCAGTCCATTGGCACAGTTTATGGCAGTATTTATATCACTCACAAAAGCCTTAGGAAAAATCATGGATTTTAAGGCCTCTGTTTGCTGACTTCAGGGCTCTAATTAACACTTTATCATAGTCCTAAATAAAGCGGGAAATGATCATATAATCTGTGCACAATAACTAGAAATTACTTTATTTACTTAAATATTTGTTCCTCTAAAAGATTTATTTAGATTATGACAATTTGCTAACAAAAAAATTAGAGATAGTGGAAATGACAAATGATTAAAGTCTTTTACTTGGAAAGGTGAGCAAAACTTCAGATCAAAGAAATGATTACACTAGGAATATGAAGTTCATCAATCTGCATTCTCTCAAAGTCAGAACAAAGGCAGATCGAAAGTGGCGGAGAATATAAGGGGTAAAACACGCAGAGAGAGAGGGAAAAGGAGGACGAGGAAAGCTTTTCAGGAAGAGCAGATAGTTTCCATAGTAACAGATAATTTTCTCTCAATGTGAAAGAACCTATTTTGAATATGTTATTGGCGATTCAGATGCAAAAACAAGAAGATGGCACAGGAATTTACATACCACAAGTCTTAACTCTAGAAACTAGAAGTTGTTAAGAATACACTTGTAATTTCCGTTGTTAGATTTGTGTGCCTGTAAGGTATCCATATTTGGTAGTGGAACTTACCCAATCCATGGGGTCCTATTAGTAACGTAGTATAAATCAGCCTAAAATTTAGTGCTCACTTTATTTACTAAAATTTTCACATTAGAAATGTGTCCATCTACAAGAAGGAACACCTTTTCCAATTTGCACATGGCAAGTGATAGCTGTGTGTGTGTGTGTGTGTGTGTGTGTGTGTGTGTGTGTGTTTATTAAATGAGAAAGACAAAGAGAGAGAGATTTCATTTAAGAACATTTGGAACAAATTTGTTGTCGGTTAACTATTTCAAAATACTTACTCTTCACCCGTTCCCTGCCTCTGTGGGCTGAACCTACACCCCCAAACTTGACCTTTAGGACCTGCCTTGGTGTTTGCACTTGTCAGTGGAAGGCAGCCAATGTGAACAGACAAAAGGCTTAAAAATAGACATAATGTTGATTTTGCTCTCTGAAACTCTGCTGTCACCCTAAGAAAAACCTGTATAGTCTAGCCTGTTGGTACAAGAAGCATTTCTCTCTTTAAGAGAAACGGGGAACAGATACACTTTAAGTGAGTCTATCCTACGCCAACTAACCTTAAGTTGAATTTGGGAGTGCTTTGTTATGCGTCCATAGCCAAATGTACTAAGATTGGCAACCGGAAACAAATTGATGCCATTATAAAGTCTCAAAATATGTAGCATTGACATTGGAAGTGAGAAGCAAAGTGAAGACATGAGAAAATATAATAAAATTATTATTAAAAAGTTGAAAAATATAAACTTGTCGTACATCACCCGTAATAAGTGAAAATGTACTTAAGGAATTGCGGCAGATAGTTGCCAAGCAGAATGTTGAAATCATGAACTGACCTCTTTTGGCCCATATACCCTTAGGTTCTTTAAGACAGAGTAAGCTCAGAAATAAAATGGGCCAATTTATAAGCTGAATTTAGTAGGGCAATGAAACTGTTGAGTCTGGTTCCTGTTCCTACATGTTAGGACTTGGAAGCTGCTACATCATTCTAATAAAAGGTGAAAAGCTAAACAAATGGAAAAATCAACAACTATTTTTATATCGCAAGACAAGTGAGTACACAGGACAAACTGCTACCTCCAACATAGGCAAGTATGAAGATAGGTAGGCAAGTGTAAGGAATAATTAATTGCTTACAGGAGCAGAGAGTCACCAGTGGAAACCAAAAGCAGCCACAGACATCCGTGCAGGGGTAGGGATACCTGAGCTATAATCAATGCCTTGCTGGAAGCTCAGTGAAGACAAGTCTGAGAGTAAAAATTTCCTGAGAGAATTGTCATGGAAGGGGCCCAATATTGCAAGATTCACCTCCATGAGTTTGACTGGGTTCCCACAGTAAATACTCATATTAGAGAAAAATCCCCTATTGCTTCTGTCAGGGGAAGGAAAAAGAAACAAATTTGAAACATGGCAGAGTACGCTTATTACTCTTAACAAGGCCTGCTCTCAGGAGAACATATTTAACCAGAGCTCAAACTGTAGTGTTATCAGAGCCTAACTCACCCAAGGTAATGGGCATGCCCAGCTCTGGCTCCCTCCATCATCCTATCATGTAAGGGGATAGAAAACAACTTTGAAATACTTAACAAAGTTCACAGTCCAAAGACTTGGGCTCATTGGCAGACTGAGACTAATCATGGGCTTATAAACTACTTTTCTCCCTAAACTTTTCTACCACAGTACTAAATATCTATTTACAACAGTTCCTTTTGACATCAGCAAGATTCTCCCTGGGCCCAGCTGGCAGGAAGCCAGGAAACCATTAATTGCCCAAATGCTATCCCTTCTTCTCACAGTCAATTAGCAGCTAGACTGAAGGACACTGCTGTCTGCAAGATTTACTTTGATGGGCTTAAATTTTGGGCTTAAATTTTGTGTCTTTCACTCACACATCAGCACTAACAAGAAAGAGTGTCCTTTCAGTGACCTTCCTCATTTAAATGCTGAAAAACACACCCCTGAGTGGAGATTTAATGTGCTCTTGCCATGCATGAAAAAACGTGCAGTCCCACTGTGCAAACGTACCAGAGTCCCCACCTCTACGTACATGGACATCTCGCTTAGACATCAGGCTTTCTGCAACTTTTTAAAAACTGTTCCCTGGCTTTTGTTCCAGGAGCAGCATTTCTCTTTTTCCCCTTTAAAAGTTGTCTCCCTCACAAGAAGAAATAAAGGGCACCCAATTTGGAAAAGAAGAAGCAAAACTGCAATTATTTGAAGATGACATGATACTGTATAGAGATGACCCCAAAGATTCCACCAACCAAAACTTCTAGGACTAATAAATAAATTCTGTAAAGTAGCAGAATACAAAATAAATATCCAGAAATCAGTTGCATTTTTATATACTAATAATGAACTATCAGAAAAGGAAACTAAGTAAACAATGCCATTAACAATTGCATCCCCCCCCAAAAAAAATCAAACCAAAAATTAAATTTAACCAAGGAGCTAAAAGACCTGTATTCAAAGAATTTTAAGATGGTAATTGAATAAGATACGAATAAATTAAGGCATACACTGTGCTAATGGATAGGAAGAATTAATATTGTTAAAATGACCATACTATCCAAAGCAAGGTATAGATGCAACACAATTCCTATTAAAATACCAATGGTGTATTACACAGAACTAGAATAAATAATCCAAAAATTTATATGGGACCACAAAAGAACCTGAATAGCCATGGCCATCTCGAGAAAGAACGAAGTTGGAGGAATCACCCTACCTGATTTCAAACTATACTATAATATAAGACCATAGCAATCAAACAGCATGGTACTGGCATAAAAACAGAAGAGAATAGAGTCCAGAAATAAACCCATGCCTATATGGTCAATTAATATTTGACAATAAGGCAAGAACAACGGTGCAAGGGTAGTCTATTCAATAAATGGTGTGAGGGAAATTGAGCAAACACATTAAAAAAAAGTACCTTTTTACACCATATGCAAGAATAAACTCAAAATGAATTAAATAATTAAATATAAGGCTTGAAACTACAAAACTCCTAGAAGAAAACATAGGCAGCAAAATACTGAACATTTCTTTTGATGATATTTTTTTCTGATCTATCTCCTTGGGTAAGGGAAACAAAAATAAATAAATAAACAGATGGGACTACATCAAACTAAAAAGTTTTTGCACAACAAAGGAAATCATCAACAAAAAGACAAGACAACCCACTGAATGGGAGAACATATTCCCCAATGATTATCAGATAAGGGGTTAATATGTGAAATTTATAAAGAACTCATACAACTCAACACCAAAAACATACAAGGAAACAAATTTTAAAAAATGGTCAAAGGACCTGAACACACCTTCAAAGAGGACAATATGTTCTTCAAAGTGAACATACAGATGGCCAATAGACATGTGAAAAGAGGCTCAACATCACTAACATCAGAAAAATGCAAATTAAAACCACAATAGATATTCTCTCACACCTGTCAGAATAGCTATCATCAATAAATCAATAAACTTAAGTGTGGGAAAGGATGTGGAGAACAGGGAACCTTCATGACCTGTTGGTGGGACTGCAGGTTGGTGCAGCCACTATGGAAAACTGTATGGAGGTCCCTCAAAAACTTAAGAATGCAACTGCCTTATGACCCAGTGATCCTACTGCTGGGTATATATCCTAAGATACCCCAAAACTAATTTAAAAAATATACGCATCCCTATGTTCATAGCCACATTACTTACAATAGCCAAACTATACTAGCAATCCAAGCACCCACCAATAGACAAGTGGATAAAAAAGCAGCGATACATATATATAAGGGAATATCACTTGGCCATAAAAAATTAAATCTTACCATTTGTGACAGCATGGATAGACCTAGAGGGAATTATACTAAGTGAAATAAGTCAGTTAGAGAAAGACAAATACCATATGATTTGACTTATATGTGAGATGTAAAGAACAAAATAAATGAACCAACAAAACAGAAATAGAATCATAGATATACAGAACACACTGATGGTTGCCAGAGCCCAGGGGGTCGGGGGACTGGGTGAAGAAGGTGGAGAGAGTGGGAAGTACACATTGACAGTAACTAAATAGTTATGTGGGCACACAGTATAGCATAGAAAACATGGCCAATAATATTGGTGCCAGTGGGGAACATCAAGGGGATATCATGTAAAGTATATGATTGTTTAATCAGTACGTCTGAAACTAATACAATGTAATATTGAATATAACATATAATTGAAATACATATTAAAGAAAGAAAAACAACCTTAATTATAAAGCATTTCTTCTGGAAAATAAAAGTTCTCCCCATAGGTGCTCACATACAATAAAACTCTCACCTGAGTACTAATTTGTGTTGAACTCACTTGATTGCCATCTCCTAAGAGCCTGAGAACCCAGGCTGATTCAGTGGTAGGATGCCTGCCTGGTGTGCAGTACCCCTGGGTTCAATTCCTGGCCACCATACCAGGCTCTTCCTCAGTATCTGTCAATCTCTTTTGATTTCTATCTGGGAAATCACAAGAACCCAAGGTGCCAGAAATACTTTTAGTAAATGTATCATGTTCAGCAAGAAAAGAGAATATGAAGCTTACTAAAAAGGAAAAATAATTTGAAAAAATAAGCAAGCATCAGATCCAGACATAGAAGAATTTTTCAAATTATAAGACTGGGAATTTAAAATAGCTATGATTAATATGCTAGGGGCGCTAATAAATAAAGTAGGCAACATGTAATAATAGACAGGCAATGTGAGCAGAAAAATTGAAAATCCTAAGAAACAACCACAAAGAAATGCTAGAAATAAGACACTGTAACACAGAGGGGGCAAGCTGAATCTAACCCTCCGCCTTGTTTTATGAGACCCAGCACCTTGTTTCTGCCCAACAGCAACACCGAGCTCCTTCCCCCTAGTTAAGGAGTAGTTACATTTTTACACAGTCCTAAAATTACATACAGCCCTTTGAAGGCAACTGCAAGGCTGATGTGGCCCCTGGTGAAAATGAGTTCGACACCACTACTGTAACAGAAATGAAAAATGCCTTTGATGGGCTTATGAGTACATTGGACATAACCGAGGAAAGAATCTGAGTTAAAGGATATATCAATAGAATTTATAAAACCTGAAAACAAAGAGAACAGATACTGGAAAAAAACACACAAAATATCCAAGGACTATGGATCAATTACAAAAAGGATGACACGTGTACAATAGAGATACCAGAATATATACTGGACAAAAGAGAAAGAAATCTAAGATATATTTGAAATAATAATGACTGAGAATTTTCCAGTTTAATGTCAGAAACCAAACCACTGATCTAGGAAGGTCAGAGAACATCAAGAAGAATAAATATAGAAAATAAAAAAATTAAAAAGACCCATAAACAAAAAACTACACTTAGGCATTTCATTTTCAATCTACAGAAAATCAAAGATAAAGAAAGAATCCCGAAAGATGTCAAAGGGGGGAAAAACATTTTAACTGTAGAGGAACAAAGGTAAGAGTGATATCTGAATTCTCCTCAGAAACTATGTGGATAAGAAGAATGGAGTGAAATATTTAAAGTGTTGGGAGAGGGAGAAAAGCAAACTAGAATTCTGTACCCAGCAAAATTATCCTTCAAAAATGAAGACAAATTAAAGACTTTTCCAAAAACCAAAAGTTAGTAAAACTTGTTGTGAGTAGACATGCCATGCAATACAATCTAGGTCAACAACTTTTATCAATTTAAAGTAAGAAAGGGCACCAAAGAAGAGAGAAGCAAAAGTTAAATAAAAATGTTTATTTTTCTTATTCTTAATTATTCAAAATAATAATACCACCCTGGCCTAGTGGTTCAGTTGGTTGGAGCATTGTCCAGTACACCAAAAGGTTGCAGGTTCGATCCCTGGTCAGGGCACATGCCTAGTTTGTGGGTTTGATCCCGGGTCAGGGCAATATGGGAGGCAACCAGTTGATGTTTCTCTGTCACACAATGTCTCTCTCCCTCTCTCTTTCTCTCTTTCTCTCCACCCCCTACCTGCCTCTAAAATCAAGAAACAGTAAGGATCTTTTTAAAAGAATAGGAAAGAAAAAATAATAATATGCAAAGAAACAAATCAGCACAGGTATCTTTTCTCTGACTGTCCAAGATTTAAGGCCAAAAGTGTCTCTACTCATCAAGTTTTCTCACTCCACTCCAGGGTCTGAAATCTAGGACAATTTGGATGCTAGTTTAAACTAATGTTTGCAGAGCACAAGGATTATGGTAAACCAGAGCTTCAAGGCTCACCTCTCCCATTTCCGTGGTTTTCTCTCTTCCTGTACGAGGCTAAGGTGGGACAAACTGACTATCAAGACGCTATATTTCATACTACATTCTCTACCAAAAGCAATTTATAGGTTCAACCCAATCCCTATTAAAATACCAATGACATATTTCACAGATATAGAACAAATATTTCAAAAATTTATATGGAACCATAAATGACCCTGAATGGCCTTTGGCAATTTTGAGAAAAAGCAGGAGGGATCACAATACCTGATATCAAACTATGTTACAAGGCCTTGGTAATCAAAACAGATTGGTAATATATTTCTATTGGTAATAGCAAGTTATGTCCCTGGGTAATAAAAAGGTCAGAGATTTTAAATTTGATAGTGAAAAAATGTTGAATAATTGGGTTGGAGTAGAAATGGTGTTACACAAAACTGGATAAATGACACATGAAAGAGCTCTTCCTTGGAAACGTTGGTGATCCCCAAGTCAGAAACTACAATAGCTTTCCAGAAATGCGCTGTGGCTGAGAATGAGATGGCCATCAGTGAGCAGTTACTGGTGGTCTTTGTCACAACTACATTGCACTAACATTAGCTCCACACTTTGGTAGCAGCTTGAGCAGGGAGGGCGCAGATGGAACAGATGTGGTAAGTGAAGAATCCCACCACCTGAGGAGCCAGTCTCTACACTGGGGGTTTAATCGTTAAATTTATGTGGTTTTTTTTTTTTTTTTTTTTTTTTACAATACCCATTTTACATACCGAATGATCTTCCTTGTTTCAATGTTGTTCTCAAACCATTATTGTTTAAATTTATTTAATACAAAAACGTATCAAGAAACATAAAACTAATGTAATTGAACATCTCATTTCAGTTTCAATGTCTAAACATAAAGCCTTTATTATTTTATAAGTTTATTTCCAAATCATTTTCATTTAATATTTTATGTTAAAATATAGCATGCATTAAATCAGTTCTTATTTTTCCTATTTAACTTGATTTCTTTCCTTATCCAATGATGTTCAAGACATAAACAATATTAGAGTTGGGGAGGAGTGTTTTGCCTGAGAAAGGCTGCTGCTGTATCGGAAATGACTCAGCACAGGGATCCTGGTAGCTGTTCCTTCAGTTAACTCCCAAGAGCCACTAACTCTAGACTCTCCTTAAGCTTCTCTAGTCTACTCTGCCTTCCTTCTGCTGGTGCCCAGGAGTTTATAAAGTGGAGGAGGCCCCTGTGACCAGAGGAGGCCCTGTGACCGGATGCAGCTCTGGGACCGGAGGGAGCTCTACGAACGGAGGCGGCTCTAGGACTGGAGGACGGGGCTTTGTGGAAGACCCAGAGCTCACACTCATGATCCTAGTGAGACAAAGAACAAAAACAAAAACAAAAACAAAAAAAACAAAGCCTGGAACTGTGAAAAAACCAGAGTTGGTCCCAAAGAGGGGGCATTCCAACAGCTGAGACAGTGGAAGCTGTGAACACCAGGATACCCCAAGGAGACTGCACCACTGAATCTCACAGGTATTCTGGCACAGAAGTTCACACCACAAACCCAGGGAGCCAGAACAGATCAATTTAAGAAGCTGAGGCTGACAAGAAGAGTCTCACAAATAATGGGAAGACAAACAAACAATCCCCAAATGAAAGGAAAAGAGGAAGCCCCAGAAAGAATGCTAAATGAAATAGAGGCAACTCAACTATCAGATTTTGAGTTCAAAGCAATGGTTGTCAGGAAGCTCCATGAGCTCTCAATGAGCTACCAGAAACTACAAGGAAGCTACGATGAACTCACTGCAAACTATATCAACATGAAACAGGAAATAGAAACTATCAACAAGGGCCAAGAGGAAATGAAGAACACAATTTCTGAACTGAAGAACACAGTAAAAGGAATCAAAAGCAGAATCGATGAAGCAGAAGATTGGATCACTGAATTGGGGGTAAAGTAGAAAAAACACCCAGAAAGAGCAAAAAAAGGAAAAGAGGCTCAGAAAGAATGAAGAGGGATTAAGAGAAATGCAAGACAATATGAAACGTAATAATATCCATATAATAGGGATTCCAGAAGGAGAAGAAGAAGAGCAAGGGATAGAAAACCTATTTGAAAAAGTAATGATGGAAAACTTCCCTAATTTGATGAGAGAAAAAGTCACACAAATTCAGGAAACACAGAGTCCCAATCCAGAGGAACCCAAAGAGGCCCACTTCAAGAAACATCATAATTAAAATGGCAAAATTCTAAGACAAAGAGAGAATCTTAAAGGCAGCAAGGGAGAAAAAGGAAGTAACATACAAGGCAGCCCCAATAAGGTTAAAAGCTGACTTCTCGATGGAAATGCTCCAAGCCAGAAGAGAATGGCAAGAAATATTCCAAGTAATGAGAACCAAAGGCCTGCAACCAAGACTACTTTACCCAGGAAGGCTTTCAATCAAGATAGAAGGCCAAATAGAGAGCTTCCCGGACAAAAGAAGTCTAAAAGAATACACCTCTACAAAACCAGTTCTGCAAGAGATGCTAAAGGGACTGCTTTAAGAAAAGGAAGGGAGAGAGCGAGAGCGAGAGAGAGAGAGAGAGAGAACGAGAACATAGGTATGAAAATGGCAATGAATGAGTACCTATCAATAATAACCTTAAATGTAAATGGATCAAATGCTCCAATCAAAAGACATACAATAGCTGAATGGATAAGAAAGCATGACCCATACATATGCTGCCTACAAGAGACCCACCTCAGGACAAAAGACCTACACAGACTCAAGGTGAAGGTCTAGAAACAAATTTTCCAAGCAAATGGACAGGAAAAAAAAAAGCCGGGATAGCAATAATCATATCAGACAAAATACACTTCAAAAGAAGGGCCATAAAGAGAGACCCAGAAGGTCATTTCATAATACTCAAGGGAAGAATCCACCAAGAACACATAAACATTGTAAATATATATGCACCCAACATAGGAGCACCTAAATACGTCAAGAAAATCTTAGAGGACTTCAAGAAAGATATTGACAGCAACACAATTATAGTAGGGGATTTTAACACCCCACTGTCAAAAATGGACAGGTCTTCCAAACAAAATATCAACAAAGATATTGTGGCATTGAACAACACTCTGGATGAAATGGACTTAACAGATATATATAGAGCCCTTCATCCCAAGAAACTAAATATACATTCTTTTCAAATGCACATGGAACATTTTCAAAGATAGACCACATGATAGGACACAAAACAAGCCTCAACAAATTCAAGAAAATTGAAATCATACCAAGCATTTTCTCTGACCACAAGGGACTGAAACTGGAAACCAACCCCAAGGGGAAAAACCCATAACACTCAAAATCATGGAGATTGAATAGCATGCTATTAAACAATGAATGGGTCAAGAATGAAGTTAGGAAAGAAATCAAAAGTTTCTGGAAACAAATGAAAATGAACTCACAATGACCCAAAACTTATGGGACACAGTGAAGGCAGTCCTCAGAGGAAAGTTCACAGTGATACAGGCCTACCTAAGAAAGATAGAAACATTTCAAACACAACCTAACCCTACACCTACAAGAACTTGAGGAACAACAACAAAGACATCGCAGAGCGAATAGAAGGAAGGGAATAACCAAGATCAGAACAGAATTAAATGACCTAGAGACTAAAAGCGCAATTCTAAGGATCAATGAATCCAGGAGCTGGTTCTTTGCAAAGATAAACAAAATCAACAAGCGTTTAGGCAGGCTCATCAAGAAAAAAAGAGAGAGGACGCAAATAAACACAATCAGAAATGAAAGAGGAGAGATTACAACTGACACCACAGAAATACAAAGGATTGTAAGAAATTACTATGAATAACTGTATGCCAAGAAATTTGAAAACCTAAGTGAAAGGGACAATTTCTAGAAGAAAATATAATCTTCCAAAACTCAATGAAGAAGAAGCAGAAAGCCTGAACAGACCAATAACAGCAGAGGAAATTGAAGCAGTAATCAAAAAACCCCCAATACACAAAAGCCCTGGACAAGATGGTTTCACAGGAGAATTCTACAAAGCATTTAAGGAAGAGCTAACCCCTATGCTTCAGAGACTATTCCAAAAAATCCAAAATGAAGGAGGACTCCCAAACTCTTTCTATGAAGCCAGCATCATCCTAATCCCAAAAGCAGATAAAATACAACAAAGAAAGATAACTAAAGGTAAATATCGCTGATGAACATAGACGCTAAAATCCTCAACAAAATATTGGCAAACTGCATCCAACAATACATTAAAAAGATCATACACCATGACCAAGTGGGATTCATGCCCGGGATGCAAGGATGGTTCAATATTCACAAATCAGTAAATATAATACATCACATAAACAAAAGCAAAGACAAAAATCACATGATCATATCAATAGATGAGGAAAAAGCATTTGATAAGGTACAACACCCATTTTTGATAAAAACACTCAGTAAAGTGGGAATACAGGGAGCATTCCTCAACACAATAAAGGCCATATATGAGAGACCTACAGCCAACATCATACTCAACAGGCAAAAACTAAAATCTTTTCCACTAAGATCAGGAACAAGACAAGGATGTCCACTTTCACCACCTCTATTCAATATAGTATTAGAAGTCTTAGCCATGGTGATTAGACAAGAAAAGGGATGAAAAAGCATCCAAATTGGAAAGGAAGAAACAAAACTATCATTGTTTGCAGATGACATGATAGTGTACATAGAAAATCCTATAGACTCATCCAAAAAGCTGCTTGCCCTAATAAATGAATTTGGCTAAACAGGTGGACACAAAGTCAATGTCCAGAAATCAAAGGCATTTTTGTATACCAACAATGGAACAGCAGGAGCAGAAATCAAGAAAAAATCCCATTTAATATAATAAAAAGAAAAAGAAAATACTTAGGAATAAACCTAACCAAGGAGGAGCAGAAATCAAGAAAAAATCCCATTTAATATAATAAAAAGAAAAAGAAAATACCTAGGAATAAACCTAACCAAGGAGGTAAAAGACCTGTATGCAGAAAACTACACATCACTGAAGAAAGAAATTAAGGAAGACACAAACAAGTGGAAGTATGTGCCATGTTTACAGATTGGAAGAATTAATTTAACATCATCAAACTGTACTTACTACCCAAAGCAATTTATAGATCCAATGCAATACCTATTAAAGTACCAATGGCATATTTCACAGACATAGAACAAACACTTCAAAAATATATATGGAACTATAAATGACCCCAAATAGCTGCAGCAATTTTGAGAAAGAAGAGCAAAGTAGGAGGGATCACAATACCTGATACCAAACTCTATTACAAACCACTATAATCAAAACAGCCTGGTACTGGCATAAAAACAGGCACATGGTCTAGTGGTACAGAACAGAGAGCCCAGAATTAAACCCAAGTCTCTACAGTCAATTAATATTTGACAAAGGGGGCAGCAACATAAAATGGAGTAAAAATAGCCTCTTCAACAAGTGGTATTTGGAGAACTGGACAGCTACGTGCAAAAAAAATGAAACTTGAGCACCAACTTACACCATATACAAAAATAAATTCAAGGTGGATAAAAGATTTAAATATAAGCTGTGACACCATTAGAGTCCTAGAGGAGAACATAGGCAGGAAAATCTCAGACATTTCATGCAGCAACATTTTTACTGATATGTCCCCTCAAGCAAGGGACATAAGGAAAGAATAAACAAATGGGATCTCATCAAAATAAAAAGCTTCTGCATGGCTAAAGAAAACAGTATTAAAATAAAAAGAGAACCAACTGTATGGGAAAACATATTTGCCAATGATACCTCAGACAAGGGTTTAATCTCCAAAACATATAAAGAACTTACATAACTCCACTCTAAGAAGACAAGCAACCCAATTAAAAAATGGGCAAGGGACTTGAACAGATACTTCTCCAAGGAGGACATACAGAGGATCCAGAGACACATGAAAAGATGCTCAATATTGCTAGCTATCAGAGAGATGCAGATTAAAACCACAATGAGATACCACTTCACACCAGTCAGAATGGCCATCATAAACAGAGCAACAAACAACAAGTGTTGGAGAGGTTGTGGAGCAAAGGCGACCCTAGTGCACTGTTGGTGGGATTGCAGATTGGTACAACCACCATGGAAGACAGTGTGGAATTTTCTAAGAAAACTAAAAATGGATCTACCTTTTGACCCAGCAATTCCACTGCTAGGATTATATCCTAAGAACCTTGAAACACCAATCCAAAAGAATCTATGCACCCCAATGTTCATAGCAGCACAATTTACAATAGCCAAGTGCTGGAAGCAACCTAGGTGCCCATCAGTAAATGAATGGATCAAAAAACTATGGTACATTTACACAACAGAATTCTATGCAGCAGAAAGAAAGAAAGAGCTCCTACCCTTTGCAACAGCATGGATGGAACTGGAGAGCATTATGCTAAGCGAAATAAGCCAGGCAGTGAAAGACAAATACCATATGATCTCACCTTTAACAGGAACCTAATCAACAAAACAAACAAACAAGCATAATATAACCAAAGACGATGAAATTGAGAACAGACTGACAGTGACCAGAGGGGAGGGAATTTCAGAGCAAAAGGGGAAGTGTTTACAGGAACAAGCATAAAGCATATATGGATAAAAACTAGGGGGGTGGAAATGGGAAAGAGGTGGGGAGTACTGGAGCGGAGGGCTGGATGGGAGTAAAAGACAGAAAATTACCTATTAAAGTACCTATTAATTCTAGGAATGCAAATTCTAGGAATGCAAAATCTTGGGCCACACTTCAGACCTAATGAAGTTAAACATCTAGAAGCCCAGACATCTGCATTTAAAAAAAAATCATCAGGCACACTAAAGTTTGAGAACCATTGGCAAAGGGGCATATAATTTTAGCATATTTTGTTCCAGCAAAATATAGTGAATGCTCTTCTATATCCCAAATTTTTTAAAGTTTTTTTTGTTTTTAATTAATATTAGTTGATGTACTTTTAAAGTAATATTATTATAAGGTCAAAGTAGAATTATTAAAATAGCAAGCAAAAACAGTATTTGAATCATTAATATTTAACTTTCGTATTCCTCTAAAAATATTTTTGACTGTCTAAAAGGTAACATACACCAGCCTCTACTTTTGTCAAGACAAAACAACTAATTGCGCATCCCAAAACATCACATAACTAGCTACCAGTATTTGTTCCAAATACTCCCAGTATTTGTAATGCATGAATATGCCCTGACGCATATTGTGAATAGGGGGAATATCACAAGAACTCGAAAGAAAGTTATAAATCTGTCCTTCAATGTTTCATTTTTTGCACCACAACCTTAGAATAAAGCAGATATTAAATCAGAGCCATACAGGAAAACAGTGAGAGATTAGTTATTCATCTTCATTTGTGCTGTAGGTGATTTTATTGCCCTTTAAGGCTTTCATCTACTGGAGAGTCTAACAAATAATAATTAATGATGGTGACAATGCCTGAACTCACTGTAGATTACTGAGCCCATGCAATAACACTAATACTATAGTAAAAGTAAAAGCTGCTCCCTTAGAACCAACTCCATTCATAATTGAATAGGACGGATACATGTATGTGTAATTACCAAGGCTGGGGAAGTAACCAGTAATGGAGAATACATAAAAAGGGATTGGTGGTATTGGTAAGGGACCTAAGGAACTGTAATAAGCATTTTCTTTACCTCAAGACCTGAAGTCAATTTTATTTTCATACAAAAATATATGGTGCTCATAAAAATTAAATCATTAATAATTTTACAGTGGCATGTGTGACAACTCTGACAGCCACATGTGGTAGCTTAGAAGTATATTACTTTGCCAGCTGAAATATTAATAGAACACTGACTATCTTTTCCACGGTCTATAAGGCCCAGAAGTTATTATGAAATCAGGCTTGCCTTCAGGGAATTTGGCTTAGTTACTGTACCAGCATGTAGTTTTTGTGTATTTGCTTTTTGAAGGATGGATAATTTTTGAAGCAAATGCAGAGAACTCCTAATAAATCATATCTTTATAAAATATTCATTACATCTGTATATTTTTTACAAGGCTTCTGTCAGAGAAATTAGAATAAAAAATGATTAAAACCATTTAGTAGCAAGTTGACAAGGCACTTTATAAACATACAAGAGTTTTAGGTTCTTAGAAAAAGTTTTCAAAAGAAATTCTGTCCACTTTTATTAGACAAGTAAAAATAAAAATGAAAATCAAAAGAACCCTAGAAATTGCTAAATTGCCTTTTTAAAAGGTAAATTATCTCCTACTACCCTCTTTTAGGCATTATCATAATGTTCACTGAGAAGAACCAATGATTTGCTGAACAGAGAGATTTGTAAAGTGGGAGCTCAGAGCCAAAAGACCCTGCAGATGCAAGCTGATACAATGTATCCATCTACGGTATCAAGACTGTATTAGATTCTGGAGCCTGACTGCCTGGGTCCAGATTGCAGCCCCGATAAGTAACTTTACTTCTCTGGGCCTTAAATCCATTGTTTGTTAAATGGGAATTTTAGCAGTTACTTAGCTCGTGTGGTTGTTTTGAGTATTAAATTAATTAATATGCACTAAGTGCTAATAAAAGGACAAACATGTACTACAAATCTTGACTCTTCTAAGGGATTACAAATGCACTCCTCAGGGATTCCAGATGAATTGATTAGTGCACTTGTTTCACGGGGGGAGGGGCTTGTAGTTTAAGTCATATATACATAGCTCCACGGCTTTGGGTTAGGCAGAGATGAAACGATTACGTGTGTGCCACTACTGCCCTTTGTTCTAAAATCATCATAAGTGGCTAATTTATGGCCTAATCCCTGGTTGTGTAAAATAACACTCATTTTTGGGGGGTGGATGGTACCTGTACATCATCGTCCAGCTTTCAGCCAGCCCTTCTCAGAGGGTATGTACCCTCTCAAATGCAGTTTTCACATTCTCAAGATTCATTTCTGGATAATTAATGACCGTCTTACCACCACTTCAGGTTAAATAGCTCATGTGCAACCTGCTGAGAAACTCTTTATTTGGGCATAGAAATTAATGATGCAGACCATTTTATTTCTCCCAAGTGCAAGGTTCTATGAGAAATAAAAGGATGGTGCTGACAAAGTAAGTTATAGTATCACTACGCTACAAAATATTTCATAAAGCTTCAGTTTTCTTAGCAGTCTATTTTCTTCAGAGAGTTCACTGTAATTGTGGAAAAGTTAAAGGCAGGAAAAAAATAAGAATACTCCTATACCTGACAATTAATAATGTATTAGAACTGTTTATTATATATGGAATTTGGCAAAAATAAATTTTCATCTCCTTATAGAAACAGAAAGGCCACATTGATAAAGGTAAGATCCTGTATTTCATGCTATTTCTCCAAAGCAGCAGTTTTGACCCAAAGCTATCTAAAACAGAGTCAGAGGTATAGATGCTGCTGACAGGAAAGTTTCTCTCCAGGTTCATGCAAGCTCAAAGCAGGAGGCTTAATTCACAGGGCCATGAATTTAGTTGTCACTCTGAGCTGCAAACAATATTTATTCTGAAGCAAACAAAAATATTATATCCTCTATGCATCTTTTTCAATCTTCTTTTCTGGCCTTCAATTAGGTCTAAAATAAAAGGAGAATGAAGTGGGCTTTTAATAGGAGCCATCATCCTAAATTATAGAGATGAATAATCACATAAAAAATACTAAAGTCAGCAAATCTCAGTTGTATGTCATGATTCCAAACTCAGTGAGGCATTTTAAACAAAACTTTTAGCCATGGTTATTTCATTTGAATATGGTGATTAGGCAGCCTATATAACACTGGGTCAGTAACATGTATATGGCTCAACTGTGCATTAGTCATTGCCTTAAGTCCTTCTTAGGACTATGGTGAGTGTTAAACTGATGTGCACAACCTTTGATAATCACCATTGGAAGCTAGCATCCATGACTGTCACCATGTTCCCCTCATCATCAGATCCAGGCATGTTCGCTTTAGACCTCTTTAAGAATAGATACTGAAGAAGATATTTAAATATGGAAATTAGTGTTTTAGGATGTTGTTCATACCAACACCTATGCACAAATTTCCAGCAATACTCCCAATGACACTGTTAGGCTGTTCTCACATGTTAATTCCATACCCGTTCAAGAAATTCAATTTTATAAAGTTAACTTCATTGTTTTCTGTCATTGCTTTATTTCACATTGTGAGCATTTTAATTTGTAGAACAAACACATCCAAAACAGAATTTTAATATGAAAAAACATTCATTTGTTTTTTGAAATGACATTTTGGAATTTGGCAATTTAATAGAAACATAAAGGATAGATATTGATGAAAAGGAAATACAATCTTAATTCAGCTGTTAACACTGTCATATTTGTCCTTAAAAATTAACATAGATTCTAACTTCATGAGAAAATACTTTCTTGCATACCTTGGCCTATGCCAGTGTTAATGGCTTTTCTTTTTTTACATCTTTGACCTTAAAATGGAGATAAACAGATAGATAGATGATAGATAGATAGATTTAATTTCAGTAGTTAAAAAGAAGCTTGCTAACATGCAGCTTATACTGTAGGTAAACTTATCACTGCTGCTTTTTTTAGGGAGAAAATGAGAAAATCTTCATTGGTTTCTTTCTCTCAAAACATTAATTACATTTTTAGACAACACTGCTTTCTTGGGTAAATTTCACGAGTCTTAAAACAGACATGTAAGAAATGTTTTCAGAGTTATATGGCTGTGCTTAAGACACAGATGTATATATATATGTATATATACACACATACATATAGATGACTGTTTTAATAAGCATATTTTTAGGTGAAATAGGAAGGATTCTGTTCCTACTCTTCATTGTGAAAGAACAATTAGAGCGAGAAACTAAATTTTTATTGCATAGAATATTAATTTTCATTCTCTTATTTATAATTTATATTTTAAAGTGTGCTCACAGATGATTTTATTAATTGCTCAGAATAAACATAATTCAATTCAAGGCAAACTGAGTCTTTGAAATATCAATTTCAGTTATTATAGAGAGGAAACAATATAAAATGCCAATTTTCTTTCTCTCTCTCTTTTTACTTGTGTGACTTTCAAGCTTCCTTTTAAAATATAAACGTGTATTTTAAGCTGAAATCCAGACGGCACTGAGCACAACATTTGATTTGAAAGCCAGGTTTCCTGTGAGTTTCTCTCTCGACCAAGCCAAAGGCTGGTTGCTGGTGTCTGCCATTGAGCATGTGCTCTCCACAGCTCCCAGCTGAGAAACATGCCCGAGAGCATATCCCTGCGTGAGGTTATATAAAAATCTATACCTGTGCGAGCAGCATGCATTCAAGCTGATTGTTGTTCTAGATCTGTGATTTCTCATTTGCCTTCCTAAAGATGTACATGTTTGGTTTCTAATAGGCCACATGCACAGGTATTATTATGAAGGTAAAGTTTAGTAACAATGATATTCATAGTATTCTACCGAGATAGGATTGGAACACCCACATAAGCTCTCTTAGCATATGTGGAGTGGAACACGGAAGAGAGGCCCGAAGCACAACTGCCCCTAAGCGCTGCGGTCATGCGCACCCCATCTAGCCCAATACCATCGACATCAATTGTACTGAAGTTTCTGGGGAAGACTTGCCACATTATGTCTTGATGTATATTTGTTTTTATATTTTACTCCATAAGGTAAAAATATCCCTCCATGTGATAACAAAAAGAAGCATAAAAAAAACTCTTAAAAATAGTAAATTGGTCAAATTTAATTCAAATGAAGGATTTTCATTAAAAAGTTTTTTTTGTTTGTTTGTTTGTTTTTTTATTTTTACTTCCTAGGTGTATAAGCACCTAGGAAGTTGATTAAAACCATGTTTACACATTTGGATAACAACTTTGGTCTAACCCTCTATGTTGGGAGACAATTTTCCATTTAGGCAGCAGCCCATTCAACCTCTGAGAGCTCATAGAAAGTTCAGATTTTGCACCGAACCAAGATCTGAGCACCTACCCATAGGTTTTACCAGCCAAACTCAATATCCGATTGTTCTATTACAACATGCTCTCAAAAGCTATCTGATTAATGTTGCCCCTAACCTGTGTCTTGTCAAAGCAAAGTATATGTAATGCTCCCTAAGTCCATATTTTAAGGTTTCTATCTCTTTCACCAATTACCAGTTACATTTAACAAACTTTATTTCTCAAAGTTCATCTTACGATATTTCAAAACATAGGTTTCTCCCTCCTTTGTGTTGGTAAATAATTATTCTACTGTATGATAGGGTAATTCATTTTTATTCAGAATCACTATATGTGCTTCCAAATATCTTCTGAAGCCATGAGTTCTCCAATATTAGAAGTATGCATGTAGAAACTCAATAAAATGGTAGGTAGAGGATCCAAATTTGGAAAACATGGCATTACTGAATTTTATACTAATAAAAGCTTACACTGTGTATTTTTTACATATGGCTTTTTCATACAACTTCATATTTGTGAACCATGTCTATATTTTATATGTAGTAAGTCATTATTTCTCATTCATCATATGAATATATTAGAATTTATCCCTTCTATTTTCATGAGTGTATAGGATGTTCCTAATTTAATGCTGATATAGGTAGTGCTGCTATGAGTATTTATTTATGTACCTTTGCACGTAGAATTATAATTACAGCTTCTCCTGGCTACATACCTAGAAATAGAATTGTTGGATTACATGATATAAATATATATCCCAAGAGTTTCTGAAAGTTGCTGAGCAAATTTTTATACCCAGCAGGTTAGGACTAAGATGTTATATTAGCTAGGATTAATTAAATATGAAAGAAGCATCTTCAAAATATGAAATCTCATATAAAATACAATTTTATTTTTTGCTTATTTAACCATACAGGAGAAATAAACAGGACAGTGAAATAAAACTCCAGTGAGTTAGATATTCAGGGTGATGAGGTGTCTGCCAGCTTTGACAAGTGACTTTTAAGGTATCCTGTGTATTTGTTCATATCTAAATTATATGTAATAACAAATATAAAAATGAAAGCCCTGGCCAGGTGGCTCAGTGGTTGGAGCATCATTCCGTACAGCAAAAGGCTGTGGGCTCAGTTCCCAGGCGGGGCACGTACCTGGGTTGCAGGTTCACTCTCTGGTTGCCAAGCAACGGATCGATGTTTCTCTTTCACCTCCACGTTTTTCCCTTTCTCTTTTTCTCTACCTTCCTCTCTAAAATCAGTAAACATATCTTCGGGTGAAGATTTTTAACCCAGTTTTAATAATAGTAAATAAAAATGAAAAAATAGAGCATGAGAATTAAACAGTAGGTTTTCAGGTTCAATGACACAAATATTTTTATCTAAAGGTATAGATAGAATTCAATGTTTCATTGCCTGTAACTTTCTCATAGCAAAACTCTTTCAGACTCAGAGGAACCAGACTCAGGCCCCAATCTTAGTGCTTACTAGCGAGGTAAGGTACAGGTTTTCAGGTTTTCAGGTTAAGGTATTACAAGCAATTAACATTTATTTTAGCTATTACGTTAGGGTGACAATATTTATTTCAGAAATTATTATGATAACTAATGAGGTAATTTATATTGACTATCAGAAATTCTAAAGCCACTGACAGATTTTTTTTCATATCCTCTGTGAAACCAAAGAGTCATAATATAACTATGTATTAGTTTCTCGTGCTTCTATTTTCTGACTGCTCTAGCCAGTATTGTAGAAACGAGAAAAATGTTAATATGCCTTAAAAATGTTTAGTAAACAGTCCATTGTTAACAGCTTATTCAGAAATGTAAAAAAAAAAAAAAAGTAAAATCAACAATCAATTAAAGTTTACGGGATAATATAACGCATATTTAGTTTCTATGATTCAAAGATTTCTTCTCATATAATGTGGGGAAGGTGAAATTAAATAAAATGAGGTACACGGCCTGCAAGGAGACACACACCAGGGACACACGGGAATGTTTCTGAATCTATACGCAAATGGGTGGATGGTAGGAAGAAGGTGGGAGAGAAAACCATTTGAGATTTACTCTTCTTAACTTCTTTTCAATATTATAGTCTAATTAAAAACAATTTTCACTCAGGTAAACTTTGAGTGAAGACCAGTTTTGGATTGCGCTGTGTGTGTTGGGTGCCACTAAGTCAGCCTGGACTCCTGGTGACTCTGGGAATGAGCGATGTCCACCGTGGTCTGTCTTCAGGAGAACACCATAGGCATCCACACTCATGCCCACGTCGTTGTCTGTGGAGTTAGTCCATCCATCCCTATCTGGTCTTCCTCACTTCCCACTGCCTTCTATTCTGCCCAGCATTGTTGCCTGTTCCAAAATACCTACCTTCTCACGACGTACCTGAAGTAGGACAGCTCCCGTTTTGTCATTTTTGCCTCCAGGAATGTTGCGGGCTTAATTAGCTCCAGGACCGTTGTTCATCTTTCTGGAAGTCTAGGGTACTCATAGAGCTTTCCCCAAATACTATATTTCAAATGACTTATTTTTTCCCCTCAGCCTTCTTCACCATCCAATTTTCATATCCGTACATAGTAATTAAAAAAAACAAGGGTGTGGATGGTCTTAGCCTTGATCTCTATGATTGTGTTATTAATCACTCTAACAGGAGCATGCTGAAGCTCTGTCTAAAATGTTTTAATGCTCAAACTAAAGGATATTATTTTTATAACTCAATCTCAGGAGGTCAGTTAGCGCCTTCCCTCCAGACTGACACTTTGAACCTGAGTATTAACACTGCTATCCTTAAACCATCACGTTTAGCCTGCAGTGCATCCAATTCTTGATGGCTAATGGGGCAGAGCTGCTGCCTGAGGGCCGGACTTGGAGCTGCCATATCAGCGCAGAAGCACATTTTCATTTTCTGGAACAAGTTGTATTGCTTGAAAATTAAAAACTTTCATTTCTATCATTTTAATATCCAGATGAAATCTATGGTTATTCAAAAACTGAACATATTATTGTTATATTTGTATATGTAACTCATTGAAGTTCTTGTTATGTATATGTGAACTTCAATTTGAGAGGGGGGTCATTGATTAGAAAAGAGATAACAATTAATAATAGGAGTTGGCCAACCACAATTGATGAACCAAAGTTCATTTAAGTTTATCAGCTACTTTGTAGTCACTATGCCAAGCCTCCCTAAGGGATACCACAAACGAAACCTGCCACATTACGTATGGAGGTTAAATCAAAATAGAGAGGCAGGTAGGTAGGTAGGTAGGTAGATAGATGGATAGATAGATAGAAATACAGGGATAAGACAGATACACAAATTACGTATTCTATTAAAGGTCCATATTCCTTACATTTTTACTATGAGATACCTTCTGCCTGAAGGTGCAAACTATATTTTCTTAGTAGTAATCTACTACTTAAATCTATTCCAAATATATTGATAGTAAATCTAATCAATAGACAATAATTAATTGTCCTCTGAACAATCTTTCAATATTTCAAAGTTGTGGAAAATGTGCATTATAAATGGCTTCCAAAAAGAGGTAAGTTTTGTGTGATATTTTAGGGTAGAAGTCACAGATAGGCAGTGAAGGCACATAGAATATTCTACTGTAGAAACCACAGCTAGAGGAACAATATCCCTGGAAAAGAAACAACTTTAGCAATTAAAAAAACAAAACAGCTTCAGGAAACTAAAGATCTAGGTGTAAGATAACATAATCATTTACAGTAACATAGAAAATAAATATTTCTTATCTTTTAATTGGAATGCTGATTACTTTATGTGGAGACACTGCTAGAGGACACAGTGGACTCCTGAAGTGGAGGTGATGTTTTACTTCTTGAGCTGGGTGCTATTTATGAGAATGCGTAGCTTTGTCAAAATGCATAGAGCTATACGCCTATGAGTTGTAGAGTTATAATATGCAAATATGACATATCTACAAATACATTATAAAATACAATATATAATTATAATAACAATAGAATATGCAATCTATTTATATAATATATACATATATTTTACAATTCAATAAAATATACTTTAAAAATGAAATGGCACAGAGCACCCTTTAGATTGGGGAAAAAAGACAGATAATACCAATCATAAAAAGGAAGTAGACCAACTGAAAGTTTTTAATTCTGCTGGTGGAAATGTAATTTGGTACACCATGTGAGAAAACCATTTAGTGGCATCTTAAGTATATAGCTGAACAGCCACACATTTGATGGCCTAGCAATTCCATTCCTGGGTATGCTTACAGGTGTCCATCACAAGACATGCATAAGAGTGTGCCTGATGACACTCCTTTTAATATTACTACCAAAATAGAATCATCTCATAAATCCCAAAAGTATAATAGAAAAACTGTCATGTTCATAAATGCAGCAATATGTAATGGTATAAACAAAAGAATTACTAGAATATAGCTATCATATAAAATCTTACAAATATAATATTGAATGAAAGAAGCCAATCGTTAAAGAACTCATAGTGCAGATTCCATTCACATGGAGTTTAACAAAAGGAAAGATGAATCCATCAATCTTCTTTGGAAGTCAGAGCAAGGGTTTCTTTAGGGTAGAGGAATTTGTGACTAGAAGAGGGAACATTGTAGAGGGGAGCTTTTATGGTACTGGTAATTTTCTAGTTTTTGATCTGGGAGTAGGTTTCATGGAGATGCTCATTCTTTTTTACTTCATTGAGTTTTACACATATGATCTGTATGTGTATACATTCAATTAAAAATATTAATACAATAACAATATAATTTGGAATTTAAATGAAATTTGTATTAGCTATCCATTTTTGAATTAGAAAGTGAAGGAGTTGATAATAATATATATGTAACTTATCTTTATTCAAAAATAAATGAAGCTTATATATCTGGGAAACAATGGGGTGTCAAAGAATTACAGTCTAGCCCTGGCTGGTGTAGCTCAGTGAATTGAGCACCGGCCTGCAAACCAAAAGGTCACTGGCTCGATTCCCAGTCAGGGCACGTGCCTGGGTTGTGGGCCAGGTCACCAGTAGGGGCGAGGGAGAGGCAACCACACATTGATGTTTCTCTCCCTCTCTTTCTCCCTCCCTTCCCCTCTGTCTAAAAATAAATAAATAAAATCTTCAGAAAAAGAATTATGATCTAATAAAATGTATGTAAGTAAAGCAAGGATGGAAACCAATGTATTTGCAGCAAAAGGACTTGCAACCATTTAGCTATTAAAATATTTTTTAAATATTTAAAAACATTAATAACAAGCATTATTTGAGCACCTATAATGTGCAGTGTTCACTGGAAATATAAACACTTAAAAATGCTGTGTTTTTATGAAACTTAGAGTTTATTAGGAAAACTGACATGTAAGCAAACAACTACAACACAATGTTTCTATTGTTATTTCAACCAAGATATACAAGATAAAATAAATATGCGTGTAAGTTCGGAATAAGGACCGCTGAGTTCCAGGAAGTCAGGGCTATTTGAGGGAGAAAGCAAATTTCCCTCAGCATTTTGAAAAAGAGCAATCAGAAGTTAAAGCATTTTAGGAATAAGAAGTAGCAGAGAAATCTGAGGAACCATGTTTCGAGAAGAAATTTTAATAAAATTACTATATAAACATGGTACAAAGAAAAATATTGATTGTAATGTCAGTTTATGTGACTTTTAAATGTCTGTGTGAACATCACTCTCTGTGTATCAATGCTGAAAATTAGATAACATTTTAAAATGTATGTAAATTCTATTTTAACTGGGTAGTTTTTCACTATAATAAAAGTATTCTAGGAAATTCTGTGACTTTTTGCACAGTCCTGCCACTTAGAAGCAACTTCCCAATTTATTGAACATCTGTAGGAAACTAAAAGCGACCACTTTAATTAACAGATCTCCATAATGACAGTCTTAAATGCACATGGGAACCAGAACAAACATCTAATCCAACCTTGAACAAATATTATTTAGAGGATAATGATGATGAATTGGCGACAAAAACAGCTTTTACTGGGGGTTACTGTATAGCCACTCTGCTCTACTGGAATCACTCTGCTCTGTGAGTAGAATTTGCAGATGCTGAGTATCTTGCCCAAGTTCATGGTTAGTATGCACAGTGGTGAGTTTTTAATCTAGCTATTTTTGACACAATACCCAATGCTTTGATTCACTACATTTTTATTTGTAAAATGCTGTACTAATTTGGCACCAGGAACATAATTTTCTAAAGCTTCTTTCACAGAACCAATAATATTTAAGATATTCCACTTAAAAAGGTCTTTTTAAACTAATGTCGGGAAATGCTGCTACTCCAAATTTGCACATTTGCACATTCACAGTGCACTGTGTCATACTAAAATCTCAGATGCAACCTTTTAACTAAAAAGTCTTTGGAGTAGTGTTAAACCCAGACTCCCTAAAATTCAATGGCCACAGTATTATTTGCATTTCTAAAAACACAGTAAGATCTATGACCTCAATGAACCAGGGAAAAGCTGTTTTAGAAGTCAAGGTTGAAGATTCTAAACTCATAAGTGACCGAATACCTACACCCTTCTGCAAGTTGGCCTCTGACCCTGTTGGAGTGACGAGGCCGTTCTACAGTCTAAACTCTGACTCTGTGTCCCTGAAAAACCGCACGCCCTGCATTGTCCATTTCATTGCAAAACTTCCTTTACGGCTTTATTTTGCAGACTACAAGGGAAACTGAGGCGTTGGCTCCTCCCCTGTGCCCCTTCAGCCCTGCTGACAATATCCTCTTACCCCGCCTGCTGACCTCCAGCCAACCAAAACTACCCGTTGTTCCTATTCTCAGAGCTCCACTGGCTCATCCCTAAACCAGCAGACCCTTGAAAGTCAAGTTGCCCACCCCAACCAGAAAATACAAGATGTAAGTTTACAATCTTGCTTTCCTAGCAACCCATCCGTTTCAGCATCAGCTCCTTGCAACTCTCACATTTTAGACCCTTACCTTATTTTTTCCATCTCAGAGCGTGTCTTCAATTCATATAAGGGTTGGACAAAAGTAGGCTTATAGGTGTGAATATGCAAGAGTCAATTCTTGCATTATTTGTTAATTATTGCATTATTTATGTGTATTACAACTGTGAACCTACTTTTGCCCACCCCTGTATATATAATATGTTGGTGTATATACATCTAAACTATTCATGGCCCTTAGTACGTGCTGGACACTATTTTACAAACTTTTATATCAACGTATTTAATAGTTACAACTACTCTCTAAGGTTATTATCCCAATTGTATTCCAATTTATTATCATCGCAATTTTACGAATCAAGAAAGCAAGCAGTAAAGTTAGATTTGAACGTAACTTATTTAGCACCAAAGCTGTGCCCTTAAAACGAACCAACACTTTACCCTCTTTTGTACATTCTAAACCTGCAAAATTTACATATATTAACATGTCTAACTAGAAAAAACAGTTGTAGGGAAAATTAAATAATAAACATCCTACAGAAGAAATTTACAAAACATGAAATTTCAATGTTATTAAACAAAAAGTATAGTCTCTCTATAATAAAAGAGATAAAATACAAGATGCCAGATTTTGAACAGATTTTTAGAGATCATTTTTAAAAATTCAGGTATAATAGCATCTAATAAAGTATACAAATATTAGATTTAAAAAAATAGATGCCCATGTATCTGAAGGGGAGCCGAATACACCATCCCAACATGTGTCTTTCTCACAAAACAATTATTTTGAGCTGGTTGTTTTTAAGAAGCTGCAGACATGCTAGAAGCTCTGAAAACTGAGAAGTCACCCTTTAATGAGACATTTGTGTTTATGGGGAAATATCTGTTTTTAAGGGGGTCTCCCTCTCTATATTAGGAAGAGAAAATGATTCTAAATCTCTAGAAACTCTTATCAATGAGAAAGATGGGGACTTAAACCCACTTAACAAATACAATACCGTCTTTTCCTGTGATTGGTCTGATAACCTCTCTTAACTCATCTCTCCCACAGCCCCGGGCATCTTTCCTTTTCTGCAGCTGGAGAGGGGACTTCAGGAGGTGGCTTGGGTCATTTCAGAAGCTACCCAGTATTCCTGGGTATCTCCCATATATACAGAAGGCATACATGTTATTAAACTTCTGCTTGTTTTTCTCCTATAAATCTTCCTTTTATTACAGGGATCCTGGCCAAGAACATAGAAGGGTAGAGGAAAAATTATTTTTCCTTTCCAACACACCCAACACTGCAGTAAAGTTATAGAGTGTTACCATCACCGTATAAAGTTCCCGTGCATCTTTTCCCAGTCCATTCTCTTCCCAACTATAGGCACTCACTAGTCTCCTCATAATCCTACAGTTTAGTTTTATCTATTCTTACACTTCGAATAAACTGAATTGTAAACTGTACTCTTTTGGGTCTGGTTTCTTTTGTTCAAGGTGATGTTTTTAAAATGTTTCCATGTGTTTGTGTGTGTCTGTATCTTGTTACATTTGGGAGTGAGATATTTGTTGCATGAATAAACCACAATGTGTTTATTCATTCTCGTTGGGCATTTGGATTGTTTCCAGACTTGGGTCATTGTAAGTAAAGCTACTATAAGCATACTTGTCCAAGTCTTTTAGCAAGTATATGTTTTAATTTTTTGCATGTAGATTCATGAGTGAAGTTGCTAGATCAAAGACTGGTGTATATTTAGCTGTTTCTTAGACTGTTTTACAGTGGCTATCAAATTTTACATTTCAAGTAGTAATACATGAGACACTTAGTTGTTCATTATCCTAGTCATCATTTGGTACCATTTGTATTTTAGACATCCTATTGGAAGAGCAGTGGAATCCTATGATTTATATGTCTCTAGCATCTAATTATATTGTTCATCTTTTCATGAACTCATTAACTATTTGTATGTCACTGGTGTGTATGTGGAGAGTCCAAATTATTTTTTCATTTTTAAAATGGTTGATGCACCTTATTATTTACAGTAGCCATTCTTAGGTGAAACACAATATTTTACCATTAAGTATAATGTTTGCCATAGGGTTTTATATGTCTTCTATCAAAATTGAAGCAGTTTCCTTCTATTACTAGTTTGCTTAGAGTTTTTAACATAAAGAAGTGTTGATATTGTCAGTTTTTTTCAATGACTACTGAGATGATCATATAGGTTTTTTGGCCATCTATCAGCCTCAAAATTATAATGATTGATTATATTGTATTCCAGCAGTTCACCCCACTTAGTAAAAATTACTTTTATATCTTACTGAACTTAATATATTAATATATTCTTAGAAATATTTGTCTATGTTTATAAGAATTATATATTTATAATTTTATTTTAAGTTCTTGGTGATATCTGGTATTAGTCTGATGATGACTCATAATAAATTTTTTAAAAATAGTATAACCTCAACTTTCTGAGATAAATAATAATCATTACTAAATATTTACAATTATTATCTAGTAAAGATATCATGGCCTAGTGTGCTGGTTTGTAACTATTTTTTTTAATTAAATATATAAAATAAAATAGCCAAGTGTTGGAAGCAACCTAAGTGCCCATCAGGAAATGAGTAGATCAAAAATCTATGGTACATTTAAACAATGGAATTCTATGCAGCAGAAAGAAAGAAGGCGCTCCTACCCTTTGCAACAGCATGGATGGAACTGGAGAGCATTATGTTAAGCAAAATAAGCCAGGCAGTGAAAGACAAATACTGTATGATCTCACCCTAAAGTGGAACCTAATCAATAACACAAACAAGCAAGCAAAACATAACTGGAGACAGTGAAATAAAGAACAAACTGACAGTAACCAGAGAGGAATGAGGGGAATAACGAGATAAAGAAGGGGAAGGGTTTTCAGGGAACATGTATAACTGACCCATGGACAAAGCCAAAGGGGGGTAGGACTGAGAGTGGGAGGTGATGTGGGTGGGGTATGGAGAGGGTTGGGGGGTAAATGGAGATAACCATACTTGAATAACAATAAAAAAATAAAATAAAAGTTTTTAATTTTTTTCAGGGTAATGAACACCACAGAGAAGAAATGACTGTTTTGAATTAGATCAAATTAGGTAGAAATATCATAATTTTAAAAATTAATACAAAGGTGAAATGCACACCTAACACCAAAGAAGGTCTTATTGTAAAGTTTAATATCTCTTATATACATATCAGCACATATATAATAACACATTTAATTACTATGAATAAATAGAAAGTCTTCATCATTTTCATTTGAATTTTAATTATGTTTTAAATTTTAATTATTTGGGTGTTATTAATGATTATGACAGAAAAATATATAAAATAAAATATATATTAACTATGTTCCATAGTAGAATGAATATAACTTTATTAAATATCTTAATTTGAGAGCAGTTTATAGAAACTAAATGGTTTGTGAGTGTGCCAAAGAATGCTTCCCAAAGAAAATGGGGAAAGTTTGATTAAAGAAAGATTACAATCAATGATTAAAAATTCTACTTAAAAAGCTATGAACACCCCACTGACACCAAAAGATAGGTCTTCCAGACAGAAAATCAATAAAGAAACAGTGTCCTTAAATGACACACTAGATCAGATGGATTTAGTTGATGTCTTTAGCAGCGGTCCCGAACATTTTTAGCACCAGAGACCGGTTTCACAGAATAAAATTTTTCTACAGACTGGCCTGGGAAGGTGGAGGCAGGAGGCAGAGCTTAGATGGTAATGCCTGTGGAGTTCTGGGACAGGGAAGTGGGAGGCCGGGACCCCTGCTTAGAGCATTTCACCCCAGAGCAGCAGAGTATAGGTTCAGGTACACACAGAACATTTTCTAGGATAGACCACATTGGGCAACAAAACAAACTCAACAAACTTGAGAAGATCGAAAACATATCAAGCATCTTCTCTGAACACAATGGTATGAAACTAGAAATCAATCACAAGAAAAAAAAAAGCTGAAAAAAATGTGAAGGCTAAATAACATGTTACTGAACAATGAATGGGTTAACAAGGAAATCAAGGGGGAACAAAATCAAAAGGTACATTGAAACAAATGAAATGAGAACACAACAACCCATAATCTATGGGACACAATGAATGCAGTCCTGAGAGAGAAAGTCATAGTATTCCAGGCCTACCTCCAAAAATAAGAAAAATTTCAAATAAACAATCTAATTTCACACTTAAAGGAACTAGAAAAAAACAACAAACAAAACCCAAATGAATAGAAGAAAGAGAGTAATAAAGACCAGACAGAAATAAATGAAATACAGTAAAAAAAAAATACAAAGAATCAATGAAATCGAGAGCTCTTTCTTTGAAAAGATAGATTGACAAACCTTTCACCCAGATTCACCGAGAGAGGAAGGTAGAGAGAAAGAGAAAAATATCGAGGTGACAGAGAAACATTGATCTCTGTCAATGTTGGGAACTAGTTTGAAAAGTTATGCTCATGCGTTAAGAGTGATCTTGGGTTTGATGATACATTTTTACATACAATCTCAAAAGCTTGATCTACAAAGGGAAAGTTGCTAAGTTGAGCTTTGTGAAAAATAAAAATTTCTGCTCTATGAAGAACCCTACCAAGAGAATGAAAAGACAAGTCATAGACTAAAAGAAAATATCTGCCAAACACATATACGATAAAGGACTTATACTCAAATGTACAAAGAACTCTTAAAACTCATCAACGAGAGAACAAACAATTCAATTAAAAAATGAACAAAGGATCTGAACAAAATCCCACCAAAGAAGATACACTGATGGCAAGTAGCTTGGGAAAAGATGCTCAACATGATTTGTCATTACAGAAATTCAAGTTAAAACAACAGTGAGATGCCACTGTAGACAATGATTCAAAGGGCTAAAATTCACAGACTTACCACCATATTCTGACAAGGATGCAAAGAAATAATAGCTCTCGTTTGTGGGAATTTAAAGTGGTTCAGCCACACTGGAAGACGGCTTTCAGTTTCTTACAATTCTAAACATAGTCTCACCGCGTCCACCAGCAATCATGTTCCCCAAATGACATATTTACCCAAATGACATGAAAATGTAGAACACATACAAACCTACACACAACATTTACTGCAGTTTTTCCATAATCACCAAAACTGACAGCAACCTAGAAAGCATTAAATAGGTTAATTCAGTGGTCCCCAACCTTTTTGACACCAGAGACTGGTTTTGTGGAAGGCCGTATTTCCACAGACCGGGGTTGGGGGGATGGTTTCGGGATGATTCAAGTGCACTGCATTCACACTCACCTCCTGCTGTGTGGCCAAGTTGCTAACGGGCCCTGACCAGTACAGGGGGTTGGGAACCCCCAAGTTAACTGATAAACTGGTTTGCCCATACACTAGAATATTATTCAGGAAGAGAAATATAAAACTGCCAGGCTCCAAGAAGAAAGAGATGAACACTGAATGCCTATTACTCTGTAAAAAAAAGTTTATCTGAAAATGCTGCATATTGCATCGTTCTAACCACATGACAATGTGTAAAGGCAAAAACTATAGAGATGGTGAAAAGAGCTGATGCCAGAGGTGAGGGGAGAGGGGACAGGGCAGAACAAGTGAAACACCAGGGATTTTTCCAGGAAATTGAAACCATCTTTATAATGTTGCAATTGTGAACGCATGTCATTATTCATGTCAATATCCATAGACTTATTGAGCATAAAGGAGTGACCCTTAATTTATAAAATTTAAAAAAATTGTAATTTAAGAAGTAGAGAGATTCCAGCATGGAATGCAGAATGTGACAAAAATATAACCATTAGCATGTATGAAACAATCTCACTGAAGTGGAGGAGAAAAATATGCTTAACTAAGTAACTTGGGAAATAAAAGGAGACTGTGATGAAAGGTAAAAGGAACTGTATGTGAGCGCAGTACATGAGTTAATAACCTTTTTTCCCCACAGGGGCACAGGTTAACCATTCTGATAACGCTGTACACGTGTACTGCAAATGAACACTTAAGTAAATTGATGGTGTAGAATGAAAGCTATGTTTTTCACTGTTTGAGTGAGGGTTTACAGACATGGTGAAGAGGCTGGAATGAGCCACATGGTGACTGAGGTATTAGTTGGAGGCTTCAGTACGAACCCATGTTCAGCGTGATATAAATGTGCACAGTTGCGTACAGAGCTGGTTACAATTACGTGTATATTCACGAGCTGTTTCCTTATGCTTTCGGCAGGGAATGCCAAGGAGCAACAACTCCCCAGCAGCAACAAACAAATCCGGCAGCTGTATCTTGGTTTCTAATATCAGTCCCCATTATCAGTATAAAGTTAACTGAAATATTGATATCCAATTATCTAATTTAGTCAATATCACAATGCCATATTTTACATTGCCAAGATTCTTGGAAAGTTGATTTAATTATGCTTTTAAAAGTATACTTTTCAAGAATAAAAGATGATTTTTTCAAGGCTATTTGCAAAAACTACCAATCCATACAGATATCTCCACTTTCTCAAATGTCTCAGGTTGCCACTATGAACTGAGGATCAATGAAATGTCATATTGAGGACTCTTAGTTTTTAGCAAAATAATTTTGTCCAAATAAAAATACATGTAAATTTCTTATTAAGTATGCTCTAAGTAAGGAATAACTAAATGATTTTTTTTTTTTGAGTAAAATCTCATTTATTCAGTAGGCTATATCCAATGTTACAATCCCTTCCATAAATTTGGCTGGATTTTTTAAAGAGAAATGCTTTCACCAAATTGGGAAACTCTTCTTAACTGATGGTTGATTTCTACTTAGATTCTGGTTCTTCCCCAAACAGATGGAGTCAAATGGAAAAGGTTTGTAAAACATGCAGGTATACGGCATTAACATTAGAATTTGGGTGTGAAGGGTACAGAAACCAATCTCGTTCAAACTCCAAGTTTTAATCATCATAGTAGACGAATCCGTTAAGCACTAACAGCCATACATGAATAAAAACTAAGCTCTCTTTGAGGCCCAGAAAAGAAAAATTCCATTACCCCCAATATGTAAGGTATTTTTTAATGCCTTTACTGAAAAACATCCATATCAATTGAAAAGGTCTGCACAGCAAGGCAGGATGCTGAATCCCTACTGTAAATTGATAGAGCTCACGTCCCAGGCTGGATAAGCCAATCAGAGACTGACAAACTGAGATGGAGAAGATGAGACATGCCAAGCAGAGCCGAGAAAGGTCTACCTTAGTCTGCTCTTCATATACACAATTGGGGCATGAGCAAACCCACAGCCAGAAACCTGCATGCCAAAGAACAGGATGCAAGTAGCCATGCCACAAATATATTGAATATATCCAATGGAAAAATAAGAGGTTTTTATGAATCTGTTGTCAAAAATTAGTAATTGTCTCATAGATAAAGTAGATAGAGGATGTTAAGGACACTACAAAAGGTCTTTTATCTGGCATGTGATGTAGAAGACTATCTCTTCTCTGAAGAATATGATGGAAAATAAATTGTGTTTCCTACCTATCCATTCACTGAGTTTAAATAGCAAAGGTTATTGTCAACCAATGTGTGGCTATCTGTTTTGGGGAGGAGACTGACATGGACAAATCCATACCCACTTTGATAAGACTCTTAACCAAAACCTCTCTCTTTGCACATCTCTCTGGGTCCTATGAACTCAGGGCGGCCATAGGAGGTTCTTAAAAGGGCCAGATCTACACCAAGGCCGAACCACCTCTTAAGACAAAAATGGTTCTCCTATTCAACATTCCAGCTCAGGTTTAAATACCTTCACTTGCATTTTCCTACTAAGTCTTTCATGTCTACTTTGGCTCCGAATTAAGTGTGAACTGTGTCTAATGAAGTAGCCTTCACCTCCTTTGGATAATTAACATTTATGACCATTTCTTCTTTTGTCTGTGCAGTCCCAGTTTCCTGTCTTTCTGTGTGCTGGAGCCTTCATATCTCAAAGGAAACAAGTTTATTTTTCCTCCATGGAGTCACTAATGGAGAATCACCTGCATAATATTTGTCCTAAAGACGTTGTTGATAGTTCTGCAACTTGTGTCCGTAGGAGCCCAATAAAGACCCGTACCTCAAATGATTCTCAAAATCTTTCCTGCCCTCAACTTTAGGATTTTCCAGTTCTTGAATAACTTGTATCGCTCCCATCGCAGCAGGGCTACTCCTTTCTGATCACCTTTTCCTGCAGTTTTTCTGTTGTTTCCTGTCTGTCAACTATTTTGAATGCCTGTCTCATCCTCTTATACAGGTAGGTCTAATAGTACTTACTGGTAAAAATAAGCTTTCATCTTTTTTTAAAGACATATAGTTGGACCTATTTTTTCCCCCTAATATACTCCTTTAGGTTATATCCTGTGGAGTCTCACACACCAACAGATTTGAGGTTAGTGGATTCTGAATCCACACAAGTACACATTTTCAGTGTCCCCGAGATGTAAGTACTTTACCTTTTCTCATTCATATATGCCAAGCCTCAAAATCAAACTCTCTCTTAAAGAGAAGTTGCTTTTCAAACTTCATCACTGTGTCTTTGTTTCACTTTACGCTTTCTGTTGATCATTTTCTAAAGACTGAAACATATTTTTTAATTCTCCTTGTAAGTTCCAAACATTATAACTTTCTTATTAATTAATTTAGAATATTCAGTTTTATTTTTCTATTTCAGTTCAAGATAATGCACACATATGCCCCTTCACAAAAATTAAAGTTTATCTTTAATTGTTTATGGATTATAATATACCAGTCAACGGTGTTTCTATAACAATACAGGTTTCCAGAAGACAATTATTATCAGGGTTTATTAATTAAGCAAACTTGATACCCTATTATGTTTTGGCAAGGAGAGGAAGAAGGTAATACCAGGAGTCTGGAGACATGATCAGTATATCCAATGCCCATGTATTTACATCTTTGGCCTATAATGCAATTCTGAACAAGATAAATAGGATCAAAACTTGAGGTTGCTGATTTAATGCCCAGATAATAGTGCCCAGACCTAACAAGAAAGGTCAAAACTTCTTACACTCAGCTTGGTTAAAAGCTTATCATTAGGCCTAGAATCCTCACTAAATAAATACATTTATAAATATATAAAAAAGTAATTGGAGTTTGTATGAACTGCCATACCAACATATACTGAAAATCTGGTATTCAGAACTGTTTACTTGAACGGAGCTTTCAAGCTGTTTCTTAAAAATATTTACTTACCTCTGCATTTCTGTGAGTCCAAGCAACTCTAAACCACATGGGACAAAGTCACACACAGGAGGTTCACCGACTGCCTTCACGCCGCAGCTCACATGCATATGTATACATCAGCTCCCAGACAACATAATGTCAGGTGGCAGATCTGCAAGCTTATTTACCCTTTTTCTTCTCTTGGTTTTAACCTGTGTAAAGGAGACAAAGGAAGACAACGGGAACCAGTTGTTAGCTTTACTACTAGTACACTAACTCGACCCTTTTGATGTTATTTCTGGGGCATTATAGCTAAAGGTAAACTGAGATGGGTTACTTTTCACCACAGACATTTATTTTTCAACATGTCTTCATGATAGGGTTGTTGCAAGCCTGAAACACCAGTGAGTCACTCTGAGTTTCCTGAGCTTGAACAGGTCCCACCACACAAAAAGACTTTGTATTTACACTACTGTGTAACTATCTTCCCAAAGGATGACCTCATCTGTCTCAAAAAAAAGACCACAGTTTTTCATAAGGCTACATTTTTAATGAAATATATGTTAAAATCAATTATGCATTTTTCTGAATATATTATATTCCTAGGTTAACATAGGATCAAGAATTTTTAATGAGTTAAATATAAGGAGAATCAGGTAGAAGACAAATAAAAGCACAACTTGAGTGTAAAACAGAATAGTACTCTAGCCCTCCAAGGTATGTCTTTCAAATACATCACTGCCAGTGAATAGGAACCTAGTCAACAAAACAAACAAGCAAGCAAAATACAACCACATACATTGAAATAAAGAACAAACCCACAGTAACCAGAAGTGGGGTGGGGGGAGGGATGATAGGGGAAGGGCCATCAAGGAACACGTATGAAGGACCTATGGACAATGCCAAAGGGGTAAGTTCGAGGGCAGGAGGCAGGAGGCAGGGATGGGTGGGGCAGAAGGGCATGGTGGGGTAAAAATTGATGTGGACCCTGGCCAGCAGGGTCCGTCTGTTGTGGATGCAATGAACAAGTTCACATGGACTACAGAAGTCCTGTGGAGAAAAAGGGACAGCATGGCCACTCTCTCAGTAGGAGAGAGGGCCCCGGTCCCTGCCTGGACAGGCTTTTATTGCTTTTCTGGGTACATTACATTGAGGATGGTCCTCATTTACTATGCACAGGTTCACTGTAGGTGATTACCTTTTACAGATAACAAAGGAAAGAATGTTGCTAATTACTTCAAAGAGAAGGATGTTGCAGATCAAGGGGAAAAGTGGTTGAACTGGTTACACTCCATACTTGGGAGGTTTAGCACAGACTTTGGGATGTTACTTTAGAGATACGCAGTAAACATTTGCTGCCTCAATCCAGGGTGAGGAAGTTTTAGCAAAAGCAAGTTTCATAGCAGCCTAGGTACAAAGCAGGCCTGATTCCCCACGGGAGAACCTATCTGTGGGCGTGGGTCCTGTGTGCGAGACTTCACTTCCCACTGGCTTTTCCAGTTAAGGGCTGGCTACATTCCCATGCCATGCAGAATAGTTCCTTATAAAAAATGAAGACAACGGTAACTTGAACAACAACAAAAAAAGTAAAATCTTTTGTAAAAATTGGAAAAAAAGAAAATGAAAATCTTTATAAAAAATGTGAGGTTCCCCTCCCCAAGGTGATAGGATGATTAGAATAAACACTAATGAATTACAAGTGCTTTAACATACCTTTTATTCTAAAAAAAAAAAAGATGCAAATAATTCTCACACTCTATAGATCAGTCATTCTCTGGACACGGTTTCCCCAGTTGTGAACGTTAAATGAAAAAACATGGGTTTGAACTGCGGCGATGTCCCTAACTGGGGCTGCAAATTTGCTTAAGTAAGGTCACTTCTTTGGGCCCCATTTGCTTCATCTATAAAATAAAACATCTGATCTAAATGATCTCCAAATTCCTTTCCGTCTATAAAATCCCCAAAACTTAATATGCAATTTACTTTACAGGCAGGAAAATGAAAGATGAACCCCATCCATGTAATCACTGTTGTGTAGTCACAAAAATTTGTGCATTTCGTATTTGTTGTTGGACATTAAGAGTAATTTTCAGACATATGTAACATTTACAAGTAAGAAAAAGCATTCAATGTGTAGAAAGCAAGGGTTCGACAAGATATCATTATTATAGAGGTCCACAACCTGGCTCTATTACATGATCTTGAGTGCTGTATTCAAATCCTTCTAACATAATACAAAGTGCTCTCCCCACCCCACTTTAACCTGGTGATGGCAAAGGGCCAATAGCAATAACAATGTATCCTACTACTGAAAGTAAGTGATTTATCCATTAGTTTTAAACTATATATGAATAAACAAATATAAATTCTTATTTTAAATATTAACTGAAAGATAATTTTAAAATAACAATGACCTAGTAATATTTAAACTTTGTAAACTAAGTACTCAGCAAAAATTTATTACATATGTTGTTCATTCTTGACCTCTACATTATATTTTTATTTGTATATTTATCTGATTAATACCATAGTGTATAAGATTTACATTTCTGAAGGAAGAGATTTCAGCTCATTTGCTCATTGTAGTATATCCAATGTCTAATAACATATTAGCTGGTCTAGAAATTTCTTCCAAAATCTTTTGAGTTAATAAATAAACAAGCCAGTCTCTAATAGACTTTAGAATCCTTTGAAGGAAGTACACAAATGACTATTAATGATATGATTTGATAGGTTGATTAATATCATTATTAACAAATAGCTATATGAGCATAGAATGAGGAATTATTCATTTCAATGTGTTTTTAAAAACTTCTTGGAAGAGTTGGTATTTACACTTTAGCTAAAATAATCAGGAGTTAGGTAAGTTGAAATGAGACATTTTACATGCAAGAAATATTTTAGGCAAAGGCTTGGGTGTTCAAAAAATCCAAGCTACAGGTGAATAAAATTAGCAACAAATAATACAGGTTATTGAAGGGAAGTTATTATGAAACGAGACCTTAGAAGTTGTGAAAAACCAAAAACTTTAATCTCTTTTATACATGCTATGGAAAGCAGGAGCAACGTAGAGCAGCAGAATGAGCTTAGGTTTCCTCATCTTTGAAAGAGAAATAATAATAATTATCCCATTGAGATAATTAGAATTAAACAGCTTAATGAATGCAAAGTGTGTCATATAGATCCTGGTAAATAATATGATCTCAATAAACAATAACTGTGATTATTTAAAATATGTATTATAAAATTGTGTGTCACTATAGAAGGCAGAGAACGGAAAAAAGAATACTTTCATGGTTCTCCAATAGGACAATTTGAATATATATATATATCTCCCCAGTTTATGGGAATAACAAGGACAAGACCTGCAAAAATAATATAATCCCCAAAACTACGACAAGGAAGAATGACATCTGAAACTTACAAGCATTTTTAAAGCAACCTAAGGGGTCTAAAGCCAAGAGGATTTTGGAGTGTTGGAAATGAATTCATTAACATAATTAAAGAGTCTGTCAATCACAAGAGAGTTAGTCACCTGTGGAAACTGAGATGCAGATGAGTCTCTAAAGTATAATTGATTTCTCTTCCAGTGTAATACCAAATTCTGACATGAGAAAGAAGCCTGGGCTAGTAAAATTGTCAATTCCATTGGCAAGTCTTCCCATCCTTAAAATGCATGTGTCCATTTATTTTAGCTTGATGGCATTAAATATTCTAATTATCTCACTATTCTTTTCTAATATAATGCATACTCTGCTCTTGTGTGCCTATATTTTATTTTCCCATATAGGTGTGCCTTTAGGGGAAATTGTTTACTAGTCATGCAGCAGTAAGAATTTTATTTCATATAACATATTTCCTGTTATAAATTAATAAACTATTTATTTACCATTGCCACCCCAACAAATTCAACAAAAAAGTAAAAAAAAAAAATAACAAACTTTCTGATGTATTTTAGCTATTATGGATTGAATTGTGTCTCCAAAACAATATGTTGAAATCCAAACTTCAGTACTTGTGAATGGATCTCACTGGTAAGTAGGAATTAGGGTCTTGACAGATGTAATCAAGTTAAAGGGAGGTCACATTGGATTAGGGAGGGCCTTAACTCAATGACTAGTGACCCTATCAAAGAGGGAATTTGGACACAGAAGGAGACACACATGAGAAAATGCCACGTGATGATAAAGGCAGAGATAGGAGTGATTCATGTATATATCAAAACACCATGGATGCTGAGAACCACTAGGAACTAGGAAGGAGAAAGGCATGGGGAAAGAATAGGCACTCCCTTGGCGCTCTCCAGCAGGACCCTTGCCAACACCGTCATTTCAAACTTCTAGTCTCCATAACTGTGGGGGATTACATTTATTGTTTTAAGCCACCTGCATTGTGGGACTTTGTAATGGCAGCCCTGGGAAAGTAATGCAATAGTCAAAGGAAATAATTTATCCCCTACCCTGCAACTTAAAAAATATTTTCAACCTGTTTGTTTGTTTGTCTGATGGTTGGTTTTGGTTGTATACTAGTTCAAACATCTTTATAGTGATGTTTTCTGAGATTCTTTTTGGCAATTTTAAAGAAGATTCAGAGAAATCAATCTATTCTAATCGAGTGCTTCTATTTAAAGAATTTGACACATTCTATAGTTGACCATTATTGGCTGTTGCTGTGATGTGTTATTGTCTTGGATGCTGTGTTTATCTCTTGCAAAATAACCTCAACTCTTGTGGAAGGAGGAAATAACTCTTACATGATTGCCTTCAGACCAGAGCCTGTTTCTAAGCACAACAGAGCAATAAGTGTGTATGTGCGTGTCTGTGTTTGTTGTAGAAGCTAATATATGAGAAATGTTAAAATATGCTAAGTAAATTTGAGTTCTTGTTATTTTAGTAAGAAAATAATGAAATATATCATCAATAAAAGTTAAAGGAACAAGGTAAATCAATCTAATAGGAGAATCTAAATCTTTCCAGGGATCTATCTCAGTCCATAAAAAGAGCACCCGTTGATAAGTAGCAGCAGGGGATTAAAGACTGAAGCAGTTTATTGCAGACTATGAATGACCCTGTCCCTTAATCCATCTGTCTTTTTATATGAGAATGCTATGCTAATTAGCTATGAAAATTGTTTCCTGATGGCATTAATTTTGTGCCTTTTTGTTATTCTGGGCTTTGACTTTCACTGTGATAAAAATATACTAAGGGACATTTCCAATTTAGTTGGTTCTCATCCTGATAAATTCCAACACAGAAGCAATGTTATGGGGAAATATGCATAAATAGCAAACTTAATCAATCCTAGAAATAGACAGAGGACTTTGGCCTCCTATATAATTGTTCCCTTTAGCTTCTAAAGCATTATATTAACACACTTGAAATGTTGAAACATAACTCAAGGAGAACTTTTAGCAAATGCAATTTTCATTGCCCCATTTTCTTTGGAGAAAATCAAGACTTGAATATTAACATGGAGAAAGTAATGGAACAGATAGTCGTGATGTGAAATCTTATTAGTAAACAAGAGCGGCATCTAAAAAAATATTGTCATTAAAAGCTATGTAGTAGTTAATTGAGTTTGATATGAAATTTAGGGCTGGAAAGTTAATGACTAATGCAGCTATTTCACAGAGCTTGCTTACTGCAGGCTCCATAATGATCTCCTTTGCTTCGGAGCAACAATGAAATTAACCTCTCTTTTGTCCTGCAGGTGTTGTGTTCTGATAATGCATATCCCTTACAAGTTTGGGTAAATTATTTGCTTTGCATATAAATTAACCCTAAAGCTGAATCAATATGAGAATAATGAAACTGTAGAGAATATTTTTATTCCAAGAAAACAAGGATTTATAGCAAGTATATCAAAATCCTTGATGCAGATCCAATTTTAGAAGAATGGATTAAAAATATTTACCATGCTCAAAAACAAACAAACAAACAAACAAAGATGTAAGATTGAGGGGAAGAATGATTTTAGAAACTAAAATATTATTTCATTACTTTTTTCATTAGTCAGAATGAAAATAATTCAGAATCAACACATGTAGCTTTCCAGTATAAGGAAAATAACATGGAATTTATTTAGCAATTGTTTTTTTTTTTTTAGTTTTTATTCTTGTTCAATTACAGTTGTCTCTAATTTTTTCCCCATTACTCTTCCCAGCCCTCCCCACCCCAGCCTCCTTCAATCCTCCCTCCCTTAGCCCACGCTGTCTTTGTCCATGGGTCCTTCACACACGTTCCTTCACTTAACCCTTCCCCTCCTTTCTCCCTCTATCCCCCACCCCACTCCCTTTGACCACTGTCAGTTTGTTCTTTATTTCAATTCTTAAGTGACATTTTCTGAGTTTCATTTTCTTGGGTTTACAATGTCCTTTAGTTTAAATCTAACATCAATATGTTAAGCATTATAGATATAAGGTAAAGACCCAGATTCCACTCATATACACTAGATTAGTAGTTATAGTTTACTTCAAATAATTTTTTTTTCTTCTTTTCCACTGCCAGAGACTTTTCCCCACATCTGTTCTTCTGTCTTTTTCTGTTTTTGGTAGTTCCTCCTTTAAAAATGTGTGTGTCTGTACAAATTGTAAATGTGACTTTTTCTTCTTTAAAATGATACCTAAAATCAAATTGCTATTATCTGACTCAAACTTAAGAGGTGAATTTATTAGTGACCTATTAAATGTTTGACAGTGCATCCTACTTCACCAGGTGCATACATTCTTGTGATTTAAGGAGAAAAGTTACACTTACTTTGGCTGTATATATCTAAAGAATATATTTACCCATGGATATTGATAAAAAAGCTTATAAGTAATATTTAGAAGGTAAAATGGGAATAAATGATATCATGAGCATTTTGTCAAGTGATAAATTTAGTCCTTCATGTTTACTTCTATTTAACTGTTTATAGGAATAATCTTGTTTTGTTTACTCCAAGACATTATTTATTCTCCTCCCCTACATTAAGCATTGGGTATAGCTTTGAAAATCTTAGTTATTACCTGTTGGATTTGTTCTTTGTTTCTAAATTTCAAAAGCCAGGTGGAATCAAAAGGGCCATAATAATCATTAGTAATTTAGAGAATGCTGATCTCCAAAACAGAATCATGGATGCTATAGACAATTTTAAGCACACACACAAAGCCAACTGGGCACTGTGCCAAGAAAATCTGCCAAGTACACACAACAAGCAAGAAAATAGCTTGTATGTGTGTAATAAATAAGTAAGGGAAACAATGCATGAAAAACTTCAAACAAAATATCTGGGGAGTTAACAGATTTCCGAAGTACCGTAGAAACAAAAATACCTTGAAGTCCTTTCTGCTGGATCTACTAACTGTGTTATATATAGTGTATGATAGATATGAAACCTATCAGAATAGGTTTAAGCAAGTTGAATGTATTCTAAAAATTTCAAATTTCCTTGGTGTAATACATTATTTTTGGTTTTGCCATCTACTAGGTGATGAGGCCCAGGACCACAATATAACCACAGGTTTGTGAAGGTTTTTATTATTGGGTATGATGTAAACCTTTACATATTTTATAGAAAGTACAGCACTCCATTTGGGATGGCATGTGAATCTTAAAAGGGAAAACAAAGAGTCTCCTGTATCTGTTTTCATACAACAGTGCCTAGTCTTTCTCAGGCCAGGCCTCTACTGGCAAATTGAAACAGGAAAACGCTCCCATGAACTGAAGAAACCTATGCAAGGTGGCTTACTGAAATGTTGCCAGTGGCTTCATTTAGGTCAGCTTTCACAGGCTGTAGGTCTGAATAACAATAGCATGAATGCTAAAAGTGTTGCTTTCTGAGAGAAGTATTCCAAAATTCTCATCTATTGGGCATGGGAGTTGAACAATAATTGGCTCACCATGCACTTGCTGCGGAATTCTACTTAGGTGCACCCAGCTGTAATTGGCAATGGGACACCAGGGATGCACATTGGCCATTGCTATTATATCCAAACCAGGAGAAAAATAAGTGGATACAGTCTTTACACAGGAATAAAAAATTAACACATGATGTACTTTAATTCTATGGAGTACAAACAACATTTGGTAGTTTTAGGAATTTACTGTATATGCTAGTCCTCAGTCCGTAACCAAAATTAGTGATAGCATAGATCTATCGTTCATCCCATGCGTAGATAGCCTGGGATGAACCAGGTAAATAATCACTTTTTGGAATTTTGAATATTTCTTTTTTCATGAAAAAAATTATTCAGTGAATCGATAAGTCTATTTTGTTTCATTGAAACAGATTTCAGGAATAATATACTCAATTGGCTGAAATATTTACATCAAGGAAATGACTTTTGCTTCATGACAGTTTATTATTTATCTGAAACGAATGTCATTAAAACATTTTCAAGCCGTGTAAAGGAGAATGATCCCTGCGCAGACTCGTTATTGCACTGTGAAATCTTACACTGACACACGCATTTATATATGAAATGCTGGAGATGTTTGAACATGAAGTTCTCAGGTATATTATAACTAAATGAGTTTTCTCTGGTGTGTGTGTCTCAGTAAGTGTAGGTGGACAGAAAGGCTGAAGGTCTATACCTCACTAGTAGGTAGTGTCTCCAACATCTAAAATTTACTTCTCCCCCTGTATATATCAATTGGGCTCATAAAACTTTGTTGCTCCGTGGTTCAAATGTTTGGATAATTCTGAGTATAGAAAACAACAGAGCAATTGTTTTTATAAACTATGGAATGGGTATAAACTTACCTGTGCAGAGGTTGTTGAAAAAGGTCTTTTTTTCCTTAAAATTCATAGCTTTACCAGTCAAATTTGGCACTATTTTGAAGAGAAACCTAAGTCCCAGTAATATAAATGAACTTAGTCATAATTAATTGAGTCAAAGGGATTTAAATTTTCTGAAATTGTTTTACCAGGTGGCTTATGAAACCTGCTTGGTGTCCGGTTTTAACAAGCCCACTGACCCATGGTTTAGTGCTAGGTGTTCACAACACAAACAGAATGACTGTTCCAACTGTGGGAAATAAAAGACTTTACATGATATTATTTTGGAAGCATAAGGTGAGTTCCATGAAAAATAGTTTTTCACTGAGTGCTCTTTCAGGATCATGTCAACCACATAGTAATGTTGATCTGTTTGTATTTCATCCATTCATTCAACAAACACTGATTAAATACAACTTACGTCTCAGGAATCAATGATGAATAAGATTCTTAACCTCAACAAGCACATGGTTGGAGACTAAATAAAGAATGCAAACTAAAGTAATTATGGTGGAATGTTTTACTGATATATCAGTATTCAGAATAGGGAGCTATTAAAAATAAAATCTGAAGAACATCTAACCGAATCTTTGGACAAGTAAAAGCTTTCTTTGGAAAATGACCTCTTATCAGAGTTCCAAAGGACACATAGAAATTAACCAGAAAAAAAGGAAAAGAACATTCCAGGCATCAAAAGGATTGTTCAAGGACGAGGAATCCGATTACTGAAATGTTAGACTTTCAGAGATGACAGTGTAGGTAAACACAGGACTTGGCTCCTCACGCAGCTGCATCAAAATTGCAACTAAACATGCAGAACCATCATCATTTACAATAGCCAGAAATCAAGCTGAAAGGAAGTCCTATAACTATAAAAATAAAGAGGAAACGACATTAAGACCGGTAGAAGGGTCAGAGATGCTGAACAGGTTGGTCCCACATCCACGTGGCAGATGAAAATGGGGAGGGCTATTTCAGGAGTGAGGGGGCCCAGTCCCACACCAGGTACCCCCAGCCAAGGTTTCCGGTGCCAGGAAGAGAAGTCCCCATAACTTCTGGCTGTAGAAACCAGCAGAGATTGAGGCTGAAGAAGATGGAAATTGCTGGATCCCAGGCAGTTCTTAAAGGGCCCAGGCACAAACTTACTGGGACTCACTCCCACTGAGCTCCAGCTTTGGGACAGTAACTTGAAAGGCACCGGAGACATACATGGAGGAACTGAATTATCTGGCATTAGGGCAAGATCTGAGGGGAAATTTTCTTCCAGACAGAAGTGCTAGAGAAGGCCATCGTTCCTTTGATAAGTCCCCAACAGAGTCAGAAGATGGGTGCCATATCTTAGACTCTGTCAACCTGGCTCACACTGTTTGCCCCAACCTGGTGTTCCCTGTGGCCCTGCCCCACCCAACTTTAGGGCCCACCCGATCAGTTTCTAGTGGCTTTTCCAAAAGAATGATTTGTCTTGGCTCATGCTGCATATTTTCCTAAATTCTCTCAAACAAGAAGCTTCTGGCTTCAGGGAGCCCTGTACCTCTTGCTAAGTGACGCCAAGCATGGCACTAGCAAAGGCCAGACTTGGTTCAAGCTTGGCCTCGCCTGGGCACCTCCAAGTGCAGCACAAGTAGCAGCCATCTCTAGATCACTTTGTAGTACAGCTCTACTTGATACACAGAAACAAACACAGGGAGGCTGCCAAAATGAGGAGACAAAGAAACACGACCCAAATGAAAGAACAGAACAAAACACCAGAAACAAAACAAAACAAAACAAAATGGAGACAAGAAATCTACTAAATGAACAGTTCAAAACATTACATACAAGGATGCTCAGTGAACTTAGTGAGAACTTCAACAGCATAAAAAAGAACCAGTCAGAAATGAAAGATATACTAATTGGAATAAAGAATAAGTTACAGGGAATCAACAGGAGAGTGAATAAAGCCAAGAATCACATTAGTGATTTGGAATATAAGGGAGTAAAAACACCCAATGAGAACAGCAAGAAGGAAAAAATTTTAAAAAATGAGAATAGTATAAGGAGTCTATGGGACAATTTCAAGCATATCAACATTTTCATCATGGGAGTGACAAAGAGAGACAACAGAGAGCAAGACCTTGAAAAAACCTATTTGAAAGAATACTGACAGAAAACTTCCCTAACTTGTTGAAGGCAATAGACATACAAGTCTACGAAGCACAGAGAGATGAACAAGATGAACCCGAAAGCCCACACCAAGACACGTCATAATTAAACTGCCAAAGGTCAAACAAAGCCAAAGAGAGAATCCTAAAAGCAGCAAGAGAAAAGCAGTTTGTTACCTACGGGGAGTTTCCCATCAGACTGTCAGTTGATTTCTCAACAGAAATTTTTCAGACCAGAAGGGAGTGGCAAGAAATATTGTAAATGATGGAAAGCAAGGGCCTACAACCAAGAGTACTCTACTCAACAAAGCTATCATTCAAAGTAGAAGGACAAGAAAAAGCTACAGGAGTTCATCACCACCAAACCAGTATTCTATGAAATATTAAAGGGTCTTCTTTAAGAAGAAGGAGATGAAGATCAAAGATATAAATAATAAAATGGCAATAAATACATATCTATCAACAATCAAATCTAAAAAACAAAATGAAAAAGAAAAACAAGCAGAACAGAAATCAAAATACATACACAGAACATTTTGATGGCTGCCAAATGGGAGGGGGATTGGGGGGATTGGAGAAAGAGGTGAAGGGATTAAGTACAAATTGGTTGTTACAAAACAGTCATGGGTATCTAAAGTACACAATAAAGAATATGGACAATAATAGTCTAATAACTATGTATGGGGTCAGATGGGTGCAAGGTTTATCAGGGTGATCACTTATTAAGTTATGTAATGTCTAATCACTGGGGTGTACAAATGTATGTCATTTGTAATAAATATGAAATATGATTAAAATATGTCAATTAATGTACATGATTATGTCTAACATTTTGAAACTAATACTATGTAATTTATACCACAATTCAAATCAGAAACTTTGACATATGTAACCCTGGTTCTACAAGGTATTGATAGGTGTTACTGAGTAAAAATTGAGGTTTTCTGTGTCTATATGCTTTTAGGAAAAACAGGTGATTTCTAAAAATTTAGCATTTTTTTTCTGTCTGGTTTATCTTTAATAAATTAATGTATAATGTGAATCTCCAGGAATTGTTAATAGAAAGCAGTACTTTCCAAAATCACATGACCAAGAAACTGTTTACTCATAGAACTAGTCTTATAACTAGTTTCCTTAAAAATATGCTTTGAGAAACCACCTTAAATATATGTGGACATAAAATTCCAAATCCAAATTCTTTGTAGTAAAAATTACTGAAAAATCATGGAGGAAAATTATAAAGTTTGGTAATGATTTGAATGGTGTTCTTCCAAAAATATATGTTCACCTGGAACCTCACAATGTGACCTTATTCAGAATAAGGATCTTTGAAGATGTAATTTTAATGGAAAGATCTAAGGTGAAATTATCTGGATTATTAGGAGTCCTAAATCCAATAATAGTTTTTTTTATTGCTTTTATAGACAGAGGAAAGGAGAGAAGGGGAGATAAAAACATTGATGTGAGAAACATCTATTGGTTGCTTCCTGTACACACCCCGACTAAGGTTGGAACCCACAACCTTGTATGTGCCCTGATCTGGGATTGAACCCACAACCTTTTGATCTACAGAATGACACTCCAACCAGCTGAGCCACATGGATCAGGGCCAATAATGATTTTTAAATCTAAAGATGAGTGTTCTAATAAGAGACAGAATTGACAGAGAAAGATAGAAGTTCAGGTAAGGACAGAGGCACTGATTAAACTGGTTTGTATACCAGCCAAGAAACACCAAAATTGCTGATAACATGGAATGGGTTCTCTCAAGCCTCCAGTAGAAACTGATACTGGAAACACTCAGACTTCAGACCTCTGGCATTCAGAATTGCATGAAAATAAATTTCTATTACTTTAAGCCACCACGTCTGTGGTAATTTGTTATGAAAACTGTAGGAACCAAATACAAGAATATATTACATTTATATACAGGTCATATATTAACAAATTTTAACCTTAACACTATGATTATCAAATGGTCTCCAATAAATCAGGATGTTTCTTGAATTCATGTCCTTGCCCTGCTCTCCTAATCTGAATAGAGGTTAGCCTTAAGAGTTACTTGAACAAAGAAAATACAGAAGTAACATTTTATAAGTTCCTGACCTAGGCCTCAAAGGGATTTAGCTTCCATTTACTCATCTTAGCCCTGAGCCTTTGCAAATGTGTCCAGTTTAGCTTTCTTAAGGATGAGAAGCCCCAGGATAGAAAAGATTCAGGAGAATGAAGGACCAGGAAGACAGAAGGCTTGATCAGCTCCCATTCATTCCAGCCCAACACACCAACGGGGCCATCTCTGATCTTCTAGCCCCAGTGGAGCCACTCACTAAACACAAACACATGGGAGAACCTAGCCAACACAGTCTTGGCAAGCCACACAGCTGAGTCCAGCCCAGCTTGCAAACAGAAGCAGATAAATGTTTGTTGCTTAGTTGTTTTAAGCTGCTGTTTTGGAGTGGGTTTTTTTATGCTCAACTGAAAATTATAATCATTAAGCATTATCTTCATGAATTTATTTTTAAAACAAGGACAGACAAAACATTAAAATAGAATGTCAGTTGGTATGCTGTAGCAAAAGCATGTCTGATTTCTTTTGACCAACTAAGAATTTCCACTCTCCTGTAACTTTTTCAGTCTTGACTTCATTAACTTTCTGAGAAGAATGCAAGCCACCATGAGCAAATGAAGACTACTTGTTCATGAACACCCAAACAGAAAAGTACATTAAAACTCTGCATAAATATAGCCAGAATACAAATTGCTGAACTGGAATTTTAGCACACTCTACACTCAACTTTTATGAGAAACAGACAAATGACAACCTAATCTCTAGGGTTTATTTGAAAGGTTGCATCGTAAGGACAGCACATACCACAAGCATCTCTTATTTAACCCCTTGTATCTTCAGATGACCACAGACAACCGATATCATACTGACCTGCATGACCTTGAAATGGCATTTGGATATTAACAATTAAATTATGAGCAGTCGTGGTTTAAAACACCTAGCTATGTATTGATTTTTTAAAAAAACTGCAATCCACATAAAAAGTATTGTTAATGATCCAGAGATCAGACATCTAATTAACTTATATCCTATATTTCAACCATTACTAGATATAATTAGCTTAAACATACAGGTGATAACAGACTACTGCTACAAATAAATTCTCATACAAACCAGTTATTCAAATGACACACACACATGCACACAAACACACTTTTATGCACACATGCCTGTGGAGTGTGAGAGTAAGTCCATAAACGCAGAATTATATTACATTTTTTATTGCAAATAGGCTCACAGGGGAAGTGAACCATCCTGGTAACTTGGTCTTAGTCTTGTGAAGGACATTTTCTCTTTCCCTGAACTGGGCTTTTCTAAGAAATGAAAGTGGGTGCACAATGATCACTCATCTGTTTCCCATGGACACACAGAATATAAGTATATTACATAGAGAAGAGAGAAAATAATCCTGACTATATTTAATTTCTGTATTAGAGAACTTAGATTAGATAGACTGCTATAAAATTAATGTTTTAAATAAATGCATTCATAGTGTTGTTACTTTTTTCAATAGTCTTTTTCCTATGTATTTGGCTTTATTTCCTTTCTTCCTCTTTCTTTTCCTTCCTTCCTTCTTTCCTTCCTTCCTTCCTTCCTTCCTGCCTTCCTGCCTTCCTGCTTTCCTTCTCCTCCTCTTATTCCTTTTTTGTTTTCATTATGAAATGTAACATGAATTCAGAAAACTCCATCCAGATATTGTTACTTATCTAAAGGACCTTAGTGCTACTTCTTCTTCCTCTTCTCTAATTCCTTTGTCTTCTATTTTGCTTTCTCTTTCAAACAAATGCTACAACTATGATTTTGCTCTGATTGTGTAGGTGATTTTTAAGGGTGAAATTTTAATAATAATTTTCATAATAAAAAACAACAGCAAACCATTTTAAAAACAAAAATTTATACCATGTAAACAAACAGTAACTATTTCTACTAAGAAAATATTGCAACTGGTTTTCTCTCATCCCTGCAAGATTTTTATTGGATATAGTTATTCTCTTTTCCTAAGTTCAACTTCCTAAGCAAGCGTTTCCAGCAATAGAGAATACTTTCAATTAGTAGTTCTCTACTTCTCTGGTTGCTAAGCAACTAATCTATGGTGAAGAATACATCAATCAGCACAGACACCTTAAAGTGGTGGAAAGTATAGGTTTTGATATTGTACTACAGTTTCTAAAAATATAACCACTGGGGGAACTGAGTAGAGGAGTATAAGAAAACTCTCTGCACCATGTTGTAACTTTCTGTATATCTAAAAGTATTTCAAAATTCACAGTTAACAAAAACCTTAATAGAAATATGATTAATAGACTAACAGTTTCACACGGAGGTCAGAATAATGGAAAAAAAATAAGAGATTGTTTTTATATGAGTGAGTGAAGTCATCCATGAAGGAGATTAACTTTGCAATTGAATAAGTAATTCCAATCCTGAAAAAGCATGGGGAATAATACATTGTTTACATTAGGTATTTTAGAAACCAAAGTTATCTCTGAAAAGTTTGGCATTCATGATATGAAGTAATCTGAGTCCTTGATCTAAAAAATTATCCTATTTCTAGAATATTAGTGAATATTTTCTTCATCCTAAACCATTCAGACATTAAAACAATCATTGACAATTAACAACAGGGGAAAAGGGAGGTAGACAAAAAAATAAAATGTGGGGAAATTCAAAAGAACAATATGAACCCTTTAAAGGCTTGATATTCTGTGAGTTGTACTTTGACTGCAACGCTGCCATAAATTTCTTACTCTTAGTACTGAGTGCTCTTTCACTGAGTGAATCTACTTTATGAACATAGTAAGTAAAAAGATTGTATCCATTATAGGTATAAAATTATAAAAAATATCTCAGTATATAAATGTTTCAAGGCAAAATGGACCCATTTCTGCTGTTGCTCTCATAGAGTGATGCTACTGTCCTATGCCTCTTTAATGAAAGGACCACGGTACAGTCATCTGCAATAGAGATTATTCATTTTAGCTGATGCTCATTACATAATATCATTAGATAATACTACCACATTATTTGCTATTCAAGAATGTGGAAATACTTAGAAAATGGCCTTTAATATAGCTATAGAATTATTTAGAACAATGGCAAATCTGTTTTTAACAGTTTCACCTACTTTTTTAGTTTCAATGGAATAATTTTTTAATAAAATATTTTCATGACTTGCACATGACTTTCAAGGAGTATTGGAATCTTATTTGTAATGTTTATCCTTAACTAAATTTCAAAATGATCAGACTTTTAAAAGTTCAGAGAAAATCACTGAGATTTATAGATCACAGACATAAGAACTATACAGTTCTATCATGAATCTTGTGGTGTTAACCCCTCACTTAGAAATCATGGTCGTGTGTGTGGACACACACACACACACACACACACACAATGCATCAGTACATGACTTTTAACATCATTAATATCTTCTTAACATTAAACCAGAGGATGGACATTATTGCTAAAGAGGGTCAAATTATTTTAAGTCAAAAAATGGTAAGTATGCTGCTTGAGCAAAAATACTACAATAAGCAGAAGACTACAAGTAAAATTTTTTGTCCAAATGATATTAGCTAAACCATATATTTCTATACTGATGATATCAATTATTGAATGAATGTGCTGGAATTCCCTTACTGATCTTACACGACTTTTTTACTGCTTTTTAAAAAATAAACATTTAAAATGTGCTTTTTATACTTCTACAACTTTTCATTGTCTATATATTCATTGAACAAACTGAAGTTGATTATTTAAATAATCACTATTATATTATATACTGAATAAAAAATAACAGTAATTATAATATCACTACAGGTTGTTACTGATTTTTACATTTTTTTACCATGAGTTTCATGGCCTAATGATTTTAAGTTTTAAATTATTTCTTTTAACATACATTATTTCTTTAAAAACATACAGAAAGCAGCCTCTAAGACTATACAGAAGTTAGCTTATACATTTTGTCCCATTGATTTTCGTGGACTAAAATTGGCTACTTTCAATAGCTTATTTTAACAACATCTCATAAAATTTTATAAATCACCATGTGTTTAACTTTATTGTTATTTTATATTTGAATTTATGAACAATGTATATGTATCAATCTAGAAGTAGAAATATTCAAATTATTAATATACCTATATACCTTATATGTTATAATTTTCCCTAGGTTTGTTCTCTCTCTATATATACACACATACATAGTATATACTACAGTATATATGTACATACTATATATAGAGTGTATATACATACATACATACATATATATACACACACTGTTTACCTCTTGTTTTTTTAACAACTTACATTTTTAAGAATACTATACTCAAGTGCAAGGGTGGGGAACAAGCATGCTGAATGGCAGGGGTATTAGATAGGTGGGGAAAATACCAAAATGAAGTAAAAGGTAAGACAGAAACTTTAAAAAGGTAGAAAATGAAAATATAACCTTGTGAAAAGCTTCCATTTTAATATACATATATTTTAATAAAATAATAATCTCAATGGTTACTGAAGAGATAAATGGACAGTATTACTTTGTAATATGCCAGTAAGAAAAGACTTTGACAGGGGTGGGAAATTTTCCAAATGTAATGTGAGGATTTCATGTATAAAATTTTCACTTGGTGGTGAGTTACTTGCATAGCACTTTGTACGCTACATTAAAAGCCAAACATTAATACTCAGAACCAGTACTTAATCCTTGTTTCATTTTTTCTCTACCTTCTGCAGTGACTTTTAAAATCCAAATACAATGACATCATTACTAAGGAGAGACTGCTATATTAAACATGACATATTAAATATAGGATGGATTTTAGTAAATCAGAAATGGTAAAAAATGATAGTCAATACAAATGGTATCACTTTATCATAATTTATATTATATTAAATACAATCTCTATTTCTAAGAACAAAATGTAATTACTAGGTCATTTCTCCCTTTTCTAGAAATAGTCAGAGTCTTTTCAATGAGGACAATAGCACATGAGTATACTTGGAGAATAGCAGTTATTGCTGAATGATACAACATTTGAGACTACACTTTCATTGTATAAATTATAAAGCTGGTAATTTATATTATTTTACTTTTACACAAAAATTGCTAATGCATATATATTGCATATGTGAGTGTCTTTTCTAGTCTTTTTTCTATTTCTTTTAAATTTGGGAGTTAAAATTAAAGAATCTATTTATAAATAGTTGCAAGTTCATGTATACCTGTTCCTAAATGAATCTTGATGTCTCACAAGGATCAAATGCTATGAAAAACCTAATTTCCTCCAAACCTGAGTCTACTATTTCACTAGCAGAAGGAAAATATCTTTATCAAAGCTAATAGAAAAAATTAATGATAATAAAAAACTATACTTGACCAAAGAAAAGGAAAAGATGTTTCTCATAATATTAAAGTCAACTTGATTTAAAAAGCAGTTAGTTATCTAGGACTGCCCCTACCATTTGTGGGACCTGAGGAAGTATTGATATAAATTTAGGCTCACCTATTACATACCTAAATATTTAAAAGTATAAATCAAGTTAAGAAATTCTGAGAGCCAGCCTGATCTATCATCCTACATTGACAAGTACGACTTCACAAAAACTTGGAAAGCCAAATTGAAATCCTGAGTTTTTGGACCACTTGGAGCTCTGCGCAGTATGGGAACTGAGTAAGTCATCACAGGCCTACCTTCTGCCTCCATTCTCTTCCCACACTTGTTTCCATCTTGTATGATGAAGGGCTTTTCATACATTCAAGAAGATACCATGGCTCCCTCTCCAGCTAGCCTCCGTTAGCCATCCCTTTGGCCTAGGGTTGTGCACACCAGTCTACCAGGGGGACAGACTTGGGCAAGATGCTAGAACAGATCTTAAAAGCAACCTTAGGACCTTTTGAAAAAAATTTTCTACAGAGGATTAAAGAGCCTCAAGTACTTGTACACTGGCATTGACAGCGAGGCATGGATATGCCTCCTGCTTTAATTGAACATATTCCCTTACTTAGTGGACTCCTCACACCATGGTGCAAGGAGGGAGCCAGGGAGGGTGCATCTAAAAGACAGAGCCTGCAAGATGAGCCCCTCTTCTCCTGTGTTCCAGTGCAGCAAGCAGCTGTCCCTCTCCACTGTTCATGTTTTCATAGAGTTAGTGAGAGTTATGAAGACAGCCCAAAGATACCTTTAATAAATATTTATAAATGAAAGTTTAGTATTAAGTTAAGGGAGGTCCCTGGCCATTGTGGCTTAGTAGATTGAGCTCCAGACTGTGAACCAAAAGACTGCGGTTTGATTCCCACTCAAGGCGCATGCCTGGGTTGCGGGCCAGATCCCCAGGTGGGGGCATGTGAGAGGCAACTGATCCATGTATCTCTTGCACATTGCTGTTTTTCTCCTTCTCTTTCTCCCTCCCTTCCCCTCTCTCTAAAAGTAAATAAACAAAATATTTAAAAAAGTAAAATCAAATTAATTTAAAGGAGATAAATCAACACATATTTGCTCATTTTGAAGCTGGAAAAAACTCCATATTCTATAGAATTTATTTGTACACAGTTCTTTACCAAGTGTTCCCTGTGATCAGAAAGGTATTATATAGAGTCTTTACCTTCAGGTAACTTAGTATCCAGGTGTGAACATAAGAAATATAAATGCATAAAAGTTCTGTGAAAAATATACTGGGAATCTTCTAGGAGGGAGATACCATTGTAAGCTATGAGGATCAAAGAAAGGTTAATAGAAGAAGTGAAGTTTGAATGTGATCCTGGAAGTTGGCTTTATGCGGAAGAGGAAGGAATGCATTACACATCATTTAAACACTGATTGCAAATTTATAGTGATGGAATTATAGAAAACACATTCAGAAGTTTCCAGAATGAATAAATTAGATAGAAGAGTGTGATTTTTTTTTTCAGAATATTTATAGACATAAGTAGAAGTTAATGGTCAGGACAAACTATGGAGAGTTTACAATATTAAACTAAGGAAGGTGGATTTTATTTTATAAATGAATGGAGAAAGAAAGGATGATTAAAAATTGCTGAAAAAAAAAATGGACCTACCTACAAAAGGAGAGTCATGAAATAATAACATGTATTGGGTATATCGAAAGAAATCAGGGTGACTTTCTTCTTCAACTTTCACCATTTAAGTATAAGGGTTACACTAGGTAATAAAAGTAGAAATGTATTTGAGAAATCATTAAAATGAAGAATTTAAGTATATGATGAGTAGTTATGGGAAAACCAAGAAAATGAGTCTTACTCCAAATTTTGAATCAGATTGACAATGGTACATTTGACATAAATAGGGGAAACTTGGGAGAGGGAATTTGTCTTTGACCTGATATAGGAGATGAAGCCAACTTTGCACAGCTAATGAGTGGTAGGGCTGGGATATGAATTTACCTTGTCTGATTTTAGAGACTTTACTCTTAACCATTGTGTCATACCTCTGAAGTCTTGCTAATTCACAGAGACACAAATCCAGTAGAGGCTGATGGGACTGTATAATTAGGGGAGAGATAGGTCCTGTCTAGGTTCTGTTTTCCCAGAGAAAATGATGGGTAAATACATATACTCCTTGAATAAACTACCATACCAAATTTCAGATATTCCTAGGCATAGAAGACTAAAATATTAGAATCATTTATTTCTTAATATGTTATTATGTTATTAATGACAAGTTTTGAGAAGAAAATAAAAAAGGGACCCAATTTCACATAAATTGTTGCAGTAGAAATTTAGAAAGAAAAGATTTTTAATTAAGGAAAGCAGGAGTATGAAATGGTAGCCATATTAACTGAAGTCATTCATGATAGACATGCACACACATATCTGCAATTAATAAAGAAGGAACCACAGAAGATTAGCATCTTGATGTTGCTAGGCAAAGATGATTCTAGAGATAAAAGAAGGACATTGGGTTTAAAGCTCTTGTAAGAAGTTTAGTCTGGATAATGGGCCTCCTGAAAATTCAAGGATAGATGATAACCAAATGCAGAAATATATGAGATGGAAAGAATTATGTATCATATATGAGGGAGCTCTCCACAAATTGTCCCAGAGGGTCACAATAAAACAGAAATCATTCTACATGCCAAGAATAAAGGAAATGGGATAATTAGGAGCTTAAGGAGATTGGGCAAAGTCTGAGGTTTGTCATGGAAGTAACAAGTCAAGTCTTACTAATCTACATTCATTCATTCATTCACTTGAGAACTGACTTAGTCATACTTTTGTGAAAGTGCATTCTTACCATGGTGGATAACATGTATTATTTCTGGATTTATTTCACCTAATTGTTTTTTTCCCTTGCCCTAATATCTCATCTCTATTCTTACTTCCCTATTCCTCTCCCACACCAATGTCAGTATTGTGTTGTCATCATTTAGAAGACTACTCTGCACATAGTGGATACTCTAAATTTCTAATGAGTGGGAGAAAAAATGAATGCAAGAAAAAGAAATTGGTAAACTAAAAATTTCTGTCTTGCCTGTTTTGGTGTCCTTAGAGTTTACTTTCCGCTTGTTGCTGTTTTTTCTCCAGCACTCACAGACCTCACTGTAGTTTGTAATTACAAGAGCTACTCATGTCTTTTAGTATTAGATACATCAGCCTTTCCTTTATTATTGTTACATTTCCAATATTGTAGTTATGGAAGGGAGTGCCTATCCTGTTAGTTCTCCAATTTATCAGAGAAAGCTTTCTACTTTAAAACTTTCACACTACACAAATCTCCCATGTCACTTTTCTTTCCAAGTTACTCCAACTTATGCAAATTTCTCTGAATAATTTTAAGATTTAAGAATCTAATAAATTATTGATTAATCCAAGATGTATAGTCATCTGCTATAAGATGAAGCTATGACAAAATACTCAGTGCGCTATTCTGAAATATCACACAGCCAGTGATAAAGCATCCACAATAGTTTGCAGATCCTCATTTCTAGTACCCCCAAATGAAGTTCGTCAACTACTTTACTACAAGAATACAAATATAAAAGTTATAAACAGTGAAATGAAATAAGTATCCCTAAAAGCAAGAGTACGTTTGGGGGCGGGGAAGGAAGGTAAAATAGATTAAGAAAATATGCAGATCCTCCCTCTGGTCCTTAATCATTATATAATTCTAGGGAGCACATTTCTTCCAAGACTCATTTTTTATAGAGGTAAAGTGAGGACAAAAACAGCTTCTCTGCCAGGCTTACAAAATTTCTGTGAGAATAAAAGGCAATGAATGATTATGAAACTATTTTCTAAATATTATAAAGTACCATAATTATAAATAAAGAGGAATGCTTGCTTTTGTACCCATGTTTCTGTTATAAATGTTGCTTGGGTTTTAAATTTTAATATGTTTGTTGTTTGTTTTCGCTACTCAGTGTCTGAACCCTGACATTCTCTTATAAATGTTTTCTGCAAAAAAAAAAAAAAAAAAGTTGTATGCCCATGGAATAACTTTATGTGCTCAGTCTTTTAATTTAAAAAATTCTATTGTGATTTCTTTGTAGAGAAAATGATTACATTCTAATTTAGATTTTGTGCAAATTATAGTAATTATGTGAAGTAAGATAATTCATGAAAGCTATTTGTAGTACTGTTTAAAACTACTTTTCATTTATTCAAACTTATTAATTTTTCCCAATGAGAAATGAATCATTATCCAGGTAAACAAAAGATTTTGTCTAGAAAACTTTGGTTTTTGAATTCAGGCGATGCCATCATTTTCTCCTCTTTATGTCTTAGATAGCTTATTCTAAATTACCCAGAAAATTGCCTCGATTTTACAGTTTTATTTCACATTCTCTAAGTCTCAGACAAAAGTTAAAGGAAAAAAACAAAGGAAAAGGAAATTGTACTCCAGTCACATAGACATCTGAAGTCTCTGATTTATGTGAAATCTCCTGTTTGGTAGAGGATATAAAGGAAAAGAAAGGGATATTGAATTTCTTAAAACATATGTGCTCAGTGCTTTGTCTGCCAATGAGCTGAACACATATTTATTTTTCCTCTATACTTTCTGCATTGAAACCAGTACATTACAAGCTTATCACACAAATGATTAAAAAATGCTTGCCACTTTTCTATTACTTCTTTGTTCTTTTTCTGCTGAGGTTACCATTCTATGTAGAGTCACTTTAACCTCCTCATGTCTTTGACAGTGGGAACATCTTGACATGATTCCAAATTCAATGCCAATGTGTTGGAAGAATAAAAACACATTTACTTTAAAATTCTGAAGTATATTAATGTCACCATAGAAATACATGTAATACCCTGAGTGGTGTAGCTCAGTGGGGTGGGCAGTGTCTTGCAAACCAAAAGATCTCTAGTTCCATCCCCGGTCAGGTCACATGCCTGGTTTGCAGAGCAGGTGCCTGGATGGGGGGTTGCTGGTTGATGTTTCTCTCCTTCTTTTGATCTCTCTCTTCCTCTCTCTCTAAAAGTAAATAATTAAAATATTTTTTTAAAAAAGAAATATATCTTTCTTAAGATCAGTTTATTAATTTCACCTCTGTTAACATGTTTCAGTGCCACCATGTGACTAAGGTTTCACTCTATGCAGGTTGCAGCTGTAGCAACTGCAGCTGCCAAGAAAAAGAGCACAGTATTTTAAAATCCAAAGCAAACGGCAAGGCTGCTACAAATATCTTATTCATTTACCTTTTATATCTTGTGGGTTTTTTTGTTATAACTGTACAATGAAATGCCATTATCACTGTCATCATCCCAGATTAAGGCTTAGAGAGAGAAGAAACCTATCCTTACACTGATTTTCAGGCCATTTCACTCTGGAAGATCAACAACAAGAGGATTTTCCTCACTGGACATGGGTTGCTGTTCATCTACAGTGAAGGCAGCATAGGTCTCTGTTTGCATTCTGGGGTATTAACAGCAATAAAATGTAATGACAAGGATCTGACGTGTTTACGCAGATCTCTAGTGGGGCAGATGAGGTTGACCTGAGCTCTCGTCAGCTTCGTGTCTGCTCCAATTTCATAAAGCCCATAGACAGAATAAGCAACAGGGCAAAGTCTCAGGAAAAGCATCGCTAGACTGGTGGCAGTTCTGAGAGCTGTAGGCCTATTGATCCTCTGATAATGATGCAGTGCTAGCAACAAAGACAAGACTGCATTTAAGCTAGGAATCTAAAAGAGAGAGTGTGTGTGTGTGTGTGTGTGTGTGCACGCGCACGTGTGTGTGTGGGTGTGCATGCATGTGCCCATGGTACAGAAAGAGGACTTTCTTTTATTGACACCCAGTTGATTTCAGCTTCTAGACCTATAATGTAAACAAGCCAACAATAGTCCTGGAGGGTTGCTTTTCTCCTTTTCTCGGGAGTGGAATTTGCTTACTGTAGTTTAGAATGTATGTAGATGTCACAACATGTGAACTCATGGTGAAAAGCCACAAAAGAAGGGAAATTCAAGAGTGAGAGGGCATGCTGAATTTACTGGCCTGCCTGACCTCTTATTGAAAATATTACTCACAGAATCAGTAGCATTCAAAATGCTGACAGAAAGAGTGTAAGGGGTCGGCAAAGGGTGAACCTGCCATCAGCTTCTTGGGACCAAAACTTTGAGAATATAGCTAGTACAATAAACTATCAGCTGTATAGTATAGTGGCCACAACTGAAATGCAACTATTCATTTAGTACCTTTTTTTTTTTAAATTTTTGACATGTGCCCAAATCAAGTGTAAATAACTTCTTCTTTGTTGTAGAGAAAGAAATACAAAAGCCTCAGAAGAAGTTAAGCCCTGGAATGCTTTTAACAAGCAGTTGACTATGAAAAACAATTATTTGAAAGAGTCTTCCAATTTGCTCCTCTGTCTCCTTGGTTTGCTTATCACTTACTGAGAATTACAGAGCCTCCTACGATTGTAATCTTTATTTTCTGTCCTAGAAAGATGTGAGGATTTTCTAGACTCAGTAGCATTTTATAGATTTTCCATAGATAGGGCAATGGAGGCCTAGGAAAATGCTGTTCATTCACCACACTTATAAATATTTATTGTGCAGCTGCTATGTGCCACGCTTTGTGTTAAGCACTGCGTAGACAGTACACATGTTTCTTTTTCTCTGAAAATCAGTCTAGGAAATATAATACAGATTCAGACATAATGTGCATCTTATGTTACAAAACATGTTTTTGGTTGCTGGGTCCATTTCTACCAGAGGAGGAGAATGTGTGGCTTGGGGACTTTTTTCATATATTCGTTTCATTTTAGGACGGCCCCACTCCTAATTTTCCAATTAAAATTCATCTAGACTATTTTTAAAGGAAACAGATCCAGGCTTTGTGGGAACTGGAGCTTATAAAGTGTGGGGTCCCTCTTTAGGAAAAAGGATACAAGGTCCTAGAGGGTGGAGGATCCCTTGTATGTATTTGTCCACAGTTTTGGAAGCAAATGAACTTACCATAGTATATTCTGATTTCTTTTCTGAATATAACAAACCTTATATTCCACACTAATCCCAAAGAAGGTTAATCTTTTTGTCTGGGTTATTTTCAGAAAAGTAAGTACCCACGTATCACAACTTCTAAATGTTTCTTTAGACCTTATAGTTTGAGTTTAGAATACTAGACAAGTTTCAATGTTTTCTATTTATATAATGGTTTAAATTATGAAAATATACTGTCAGGTACAGTTACATTAAAACTTCCTAAGGTCAAAGTAATCTTAGGAAAGAACAAAGTTGAAGATAGCACACTCCCTGATTTCAAACTATACCACAAAGCTATAGTGATCAAATGGTATGGTCCTGGCAGTAAAACAGACACAGAAATCAATGGTACAAAACAGAGAGCTTAGAAATAAGTCCATGCTTATATGGTCAATTAAGCTACGACAAAGGAGGCAAAAATATACATTTGAGAAAAGACAGTCTCTTCAAATGATATATCTGACAATGAGTTAATAATCAAAATACATGATGAGCAAATACAGCTCAACATAAAAAACACAAACAATTCTATTAAAAAATTTACAGAGGAACTGAATAGGTATTTTTCCTAAGAGGACATACAGATGGCCAACCAACACATGAAAAGATGTTCAGCATCGCTAATCATTGGGGTAATGGATATCAAAACTAAAATGAGATATCACTTCACACCTGTTTGAATGGCTATTATCAAAAAGAGCACAAATAACAAGTGCTGGTAAGGATGCGGAAAAAAGGAAATCTCCGGCATTATTGATGGGATTATAAATAAATGTGGGCACTATGGAAAACAGTATAAAAGTTCCTCAAAAAATTAAAAATAGAACTACTATACAACCCAGTGATTCTACTTCTAGGATGTATTTGAAAAAAGTGAGAGCAACAATTCAAAAATATATGCACCATATGTTCATTGCAACATTGTTCACAATAGCCAAACTATGGAAACGACCTTGGTGTCCATCAGTAGTTGAATAAAGAAGACACACACATACACACAATGAATACACTCAGCTGCAAAAAAGAATGAAATTGCAAAGACCCAATAACACTTTCAGCTTGTCACTATTTACTCCCAACTCTATTGCTGCCACCGAAGACAACAATTAATATGAATTTTAAAATTATAGATTCAATTTGCCTGGCTATACATGCACATGTGCATATGTACATGTGCATGTTAATTCTTCCTTTGGTATAATTTTAAACTTACAAAACGTTGCAAAAATAGTGGAAGGAACTCTGGATTCACTCTTGATTACATTTTGATGTATTGTTATTAGTACATTTCATGTACTGTGCTCTCGTCCTCTGAACCACCTGTAAGTTGGAGATACCACGCTCCTTCAACCATAAACACATCACTGGAAATTTCCTAAAACCAAGACATTCTCTCATGTAACAACATTCTATTATACAATTTAAATACAGTTAGCAAAATCAGTAAATTTTACAGTACAATATAGAGTTTTTTAAATGTTAAAATATATTAGGTGTCAATTATTTGTTAATGGATTAAGCATACATTTGGACTAAGCAAACATAACCAAGACCTTTCTTTGTGGAAATTAATGGCATATTTGAGGAGAAAATACCAAACTCCAGGGAATGTCTTGTAAATTTATCATTTAACGTGAACTACAATTACCAAAAACAAAACAAAACAATGGCTTGCTTCAGTGATGTTCTGGCTTTCAAATATTTAAAAAAACTAATGGCCAATCTAGTCCCTGATTCTTCCCAGTTCTTTTTTTTTTTTTTTTTTTCTTAATGGACTACACTTCAGAGTTCATTAACATTTCAATTGAAAGCCATCTTTTTTTAAAATCACATATTCAGCTATCAGTAAATACCAGTGATGCTATTTCTTAATGTATAAGTTGGAACAACTTACCATTCCATTTTAAATTATGTTTTATTCATTCAGCTAAATTTTTTAAGAAAATCTACTATATAGCATAGCATCCTACACATAATAATTTTTAAAAAATGGATGAAAAACATACTGGGTCTTAAGGAGTCTCAAAGATAGAACTTATGCATAAGGAGAATATGTCTTATATATAGAAGAGATTACAGTGCACTAGGGATTTTGATGAGGCAGAAAATAATTTTTCCTTGGGTGATCAGAGAAACCTTTTTGAAAGAGTTGTTATTTGAGATGTGTCATGAAAGATACATAGGGTTTCTGCAGATGATAATAGGAGAGGACATTGAAAAGAATATTCGTGCAATTCACACAGGTAGAAGACTGCTAGGCAAATTTAAGGTACTGAAACGTCAGATGAGTAAGTTGTTCAGCATGGGTGAGAGAGAGGAAATAGTAATGAAACAATTGTGAAGGACTACAAATAACTGCTAAAGAGTTTGGATATTGGTAGGTGTAGGACAATGATTTTTCAACTTTTTCATCTCATAGCACAGATAAACATATTACTAAAATTCTATGGCACACCAAAAATACATTTTTGCCAATCTGTCAAAAAGTAGTTATAATTTTGATTCATTCACACCAGACAGCTGTTGTATTGGCTGTTGTCATTGTTTTTATTTGATGATCTAAGGAAACAAAGGTAAATCAGGTATTTAATCAATACCTGATTAAATAGTCAGGTATTGCATGTTTTAAAAACTCTTGTGGCACACTGGTTGAAAAATCTCTAGTATGGGGGAACAAGTGGACATTATTCTATTTTCTTAATAGGTAATATATTCAGGTGATTCCAAAATAGAAAAACTCTCCATTCTGTCTTATTTTGTCTCTACAGTTCTCATCTCCTTTCACAACTGAATGCTGTTCTTGGCACATATAAAAAATAAAAATATAAATAACGAATTTCCTTTTTCTGGTAGCATGGTGTATGTCCTTTCTGTACCTTGTTTATTTTTGCATGAAAATACTTTTTTTTTTTAGTTTTCTGGAAATTTTATGACTTGTTTTGCAATTCTTTTTTTTATTGTTGTTCAGTTACAGTTGTCCTATTTCCCCCCATCACTCTCCATCACCCTATCTGTACTCACCTCCCACATTAAATCTGCTTCCCATTGTCCTTGTCCATGGGCCCTTTATACAGAAAAGAGTTCTCTAATTGCTTTCCATGCTAATATATCAAGAGAGAATTCCTACTAATCTTCACTGTTACAAAATATTTAATCAAAGGGAAGTAACATTCACTTAAGTAACATTGTATAACCATTGTAAACATATATGTACCCAACATATGAGCACTGGAATATATAAGAAAAATCTTGGTGGGTGGACATTAAGAGAGAGAGCAACAGAAATACAGCCACAGTAGGGGATTTTAATAACCCACTCAAATTAATGGATAGCTCTTCCAGACAAAAGAAAAAATCAACAAGGAAACAGTGACCTTAAATGACCCATTGGATCGCATGGATTCAATTGATATGTACAGAACATTTCATCCAAAAGCAGCAGAATATACATTTGTCTCAAGTGCACAATGACAGACAGCATGTTAGCACACAAGTCTAGATAAATTTAAAAAAATGAAATTACATCAAGCATCTTCTCTGAAAACAGTGGTATGAAACTAGAAATCAACTACAATTTAAAAACTGAAAACATTCAAACACATGGAGGCTGAGTAACATGTTATTAAACAATGAATAGGTTAACAATAAAATGAAGGAAGAAATAAAAAATTACCTAGAAACAAATGAAAATGAACACACAACAACCCCAAATCTGTGTGACACAGTGAAAGTCCTGAAAGGGAAGTTCACAGCATTACAGGCTGACTTCAAGAAACAAGAAAAATCTAATCTAAAATAAACAGTCTAACCCTAACCCACAAATTACTAGAAAATAAACAACAAACAAAGCCCAATGTGAGTAGAAAGAAGGAAATAATAAAGATTAGAGAGGAAATAAATGACACAGAGGCTAAAGAAAAATACAAAGGATAAATGAATCCAAGAGGTGGTTCTTTGAAAAGATAAACAATATTGATGACCCTTTTACCACAATCATCAAGAAAAAGAGAGAGGACCCAAATAAATAAAATCTGAAATAAAAGAGGCGAATTAACAACTCACACCAAAGAAATACAAAGGATTGTAAGAAAATACATATAGTTATATGCCAATAAATTGTACAACCTGGGAAAAGTGGATGAATTCCTAGGACCACAGAATCTTCCAGAAGTGGCTCAGGAAGAAGCAGAGAACTTGAACAGACTGAGTGCAGCTAATGAAATTGAAGCAGCAAAGAAAGCACCCCGAGAAACAAAAGCATTGGACCACGTGGCTTCACAGGTGAATTTTACCAAACATTTAAAGAATAATTAACACCTGTCTTTCTCAAACTATTCCAAAAAATTCAAGAGGAGAGAAGACTTCCAAGCTCTTTTTATAAGGCCAGCATTAACCTAATTCTAAAACCAGATAAAGACACTAGAAAGAAAAAAAACATATAGATCAATATCCCTGATGAACATAGAGGCTAAAATCCTTAAAATGATACTAGCAAACTGGATCCAGAAATACATTAAAAAGATCATACACCATAAGCAAGTGGGATTTATTCCAAGGATACAGGGTTGGTACAATATTTGCAAATCAATAAACATGATACATGACACAAACAAAATGAAGGATATATAACATACATTTATCAATAGATATAGAAAAAGCATTTGATAAAGTACAGCACCCATTTATGATAAAAAGTCTCAGCAACGTGGTAGTAAAGGGAACATACCTAAACATAATAAAGGCCACGTATGACAAACCCACTGCTAGCCTCACACTCAGTGGGCAAAAACTACAAGCGTTCCCCTTAAGATTGGGAACAATATGGAGATGTCTGCTTTCACCTCTGTCATTCAACTTCGTACTGGAAGTCCTAGGCACAGTAATCAGACAAGAAGAACAAACAAAAGGCATCCAAACTCACAAGGAGGAAGTAAAACTGTCATTATTCACAAATGACATGAAATTCTTAAAGACTCCCCCCAAAAATCTATTATATCTAATAAATGAACTCAGTAAAGTAGCATGATACAAGGTTCATATTCAGAAATCAGTAGCTTTCTGTACAACAATAATAAACTCTCAGAAGAGAAATTAAGAAAACAATCTCACTGACTATTACAATAACAACAAAAAAAATAAGGTACGTAAGAATAAATTTAGCCAAGGGGGTAAAAATCTGTACTTGGAAAGTTATAGGATACTGAAGAAAGAAATTAAAGATATAAATAAGTGGAAGAATATACTGTGTTCATGGACTGGAAGAATTAACATCATTAAAATGTCCGTACTACCCAAAGCAATCTATAAGTTCAATGCAATTCCAATTAAAATACCATTGCCATATTTCACAAACCTAAACAAGTATTCTAAATATTTATATGGAACCAAGAAAGACCCTGGACAGTCTCAGCAATCTTGAGAAATACGAACAAAGTTGAAGGTATCACAATACCTGATATCAAGCTACGCTACAAAGCCATGGTGATCAAAACAGCATGGTAATGGCATAAGAACAGGCACATAGATCAATGGAACAAAAAAAGAGAGACTAGAAAAACCCACGCCTTTATGGGAAATTAATATTTGACAAAGGAGGCAAGAGCATATGATGAATAAAGACAGTCTCTTCAATAAATGGTGTTAAGTCCTGGCTGGTGCAGCTCTATTGGTTGGAGTGTCATCTCTAACATGAAAGGCTGCAGGTTCAATCCCCAGATGGGGTGTGTATGGAAGGCAACTAACTGATCATTGTTTCCTCTCATACTGATGTCTCTCTCTCTCTCTCTCTGTCTACCCCTCTCTCTAAAAGCCACAAAGAAATATACTTGGTTGAGGATAAAAAAAATAAAAATAATTGGTGTTGGGAAAATTGGAGAGGTACATGCAACAAAAATGTAACTAGGATACCAACATACACCATAAATAAGAATAAATTCAAAATGGATAAAAGACATAAATATAAGTCATGGAACCATTAAAATCCCAGAAGAAAACGTAGACAGAAATAGATATTTCTCATAGCAATATTTGCTGATACAGCAGCCCCCAGCAGCCAGGGAAACAGTGGAAACAATGAGCACACGGGGCCACATCAACCTGAAAAGCTTCTGCACAGCAAAAGAAGCCATCGACAAAGTGAAAAGGAACACACTGTGTGGAAGAACACATCAGATAAGGGGTTAATTTCCAAATATGTAAAGAAGTTACACAACTCAACATGAAGACAAACAGTTCAATTAAAAAATGGGCAACCTGAATAGACCCTTCTCCAAAGAGGACACAGAGATGTCCAATAGACATATGAAAAATGCTCAACATCACTAATGATCAGAAATGCAAGTTAAAAAAACTACAATGAGATACCATCTCACACCTGTCAGAATGGCTATCACCAATTAACCAACAAACAAGTGCTGGCGAGGATGTGGAGAAAAGGGAACCCTAGTGCACTCTTGGTGGGAATGCAGACTGGTGCAGTTACTCTGGAGAACAGTATGAAGTTTCTTCAAAAAATTAAAAATGTAACTGCCTCTTAGCCAAAAGGTCCCCCTTCTCAGAATTTGTCTGAAGAATCCTGAAACACCAAATTGAAAGAATATATGCATGCCTACGTTTATTGCAGTGTTATTTACGGTACCCAAGATCTAGAAACAGCCCAAGTGTCCATCAGTTGAAGAGTGGCTAAAAAAAAAACCTGTGATACATTTACAAATGGAATACCACTCAGCTGTAAAAATGAAGGAAATCTTGCCTTTTAAAACAGCATGGTTGGACCTGCAGGTTATTATGCTAAGTGAAATAAGGCAGCCAGAGAAAGACAGATACTATATGATTTCACTTATACAGGGAATCTAATGTGCAAGATAAACTGACAAATTAGAAACAGAAGAATGGATACATGGAACAGACTGACGGCTGTCTGAGGGGAGGGGGAGGAGTTGGAGAGATGAAAGAAGGGGAAGGGATTAACCAAAGAACATACATGTGCCACATGCGGACAGAGACAGCAGTGTGGTGAGGGCCAGAGGAAGTGGGGCAGGGGCTGGGTGGAGGTGGGCGGAAGGGGAAAAAGGGGGCGATCTGTAATCGTGTCAACAATAAAATAAAGTTAGAAAAAGTGATTTGCATTTACTTTTCTATGAACTGCTCATTTATACGCTTGCCTATTTTTCTTTTGAGCTATGAATCTTTTGCTCATATACTTCTAAAAACACTTTAAATATTAGAGAAATTATCCTACATAAGAAACAAATATTGTTTCTCACTATCGTAGTTTCACCGTGTTTATAGTATTGCTCTCTCATGAATAAGTTTATTTTCAATGTATTTACATATATTTATTTTTGATCTCATGGCTCCTATACTTCTAGTCATAATTAGGTAGACCATAACCACTCCAAGTTTACAAAGGAAATACTTCTGTTTTCTTCTACAGCCCTTATGATTTTATTTTTCCACAGTTAATGTTTTAACACAGTTGGAAGTAATCTCATTGTACGCAATAAAGGTATGGCTCTGCTCATACTACTATTTTTGCACAAAATGGTAACTCATTTTTTTCACTGATTTGAGATTTACTGTTTATATGTTTCTAGATGTTTTATTCTTTTCCATATATCAATCTCTCTCTTTACATAGTGCATTTTTTTATTTCACTTATTTCACTCATAGATACAGATGACAACAGCATGGTGGTTATGAGTGGAAGGGGGCTGGGGAGGATAACGGTAAAGGTGGTCAGATATATGGCAACAGAAGACTATACTTTGGGTGGTAAGCCCATAATGTGATGTACAGATGATGTATTATAGAATTGTACACTTGAAACTTAAATAATGTTATTATCCAATGTTGCCCCCAAATTTCTTTTAAAAAGCAAAGCTGCTCACCATTTCAAACTCCTTCTCTTATTTATGTGCATTCTATGCCAATGAATTACACATACGCTTACATACATAAACCTTTAATAATAAGAGTACAAGTTATTCCTAATGGTACTGGTCCACCTTGATTGTTGTAAACTACTTTTATAATGCTACAGTAAGCATAACTTGCCTTTACAACTATACTCACCATATTTGTGGAGGTTTTGAAAACAATTTAATGAAATATACAAAATGATTATCTATATTGAAAAAACATCCCATTGAAAAGAACAATTTAATGTTTGGATTTGTTGTTAAGGACTTTTATCTTGCCCACATCTCTATGCTACCACCCTAGACAGAGGCAAAGCTGTGCTATTCGTAAACGTTGTCATGGGAAGACAGTCCCGCAACCTCCCTGGTGTTATGTGCAATCTCATTTACATTCAGAATACTTGCTTTATGTCTAAATGAAAAGATTTGGCTGTAATTCAAGACAATTGTTTTGTTCTCCTCCCCAATTCTCTGCAATAGCCTGCAGAGTTGGTATAGTATCTACCTTCCTCCTTTAATTTTCCTTCTTTTTTTTTAAAGAGATGTCATAGGATGCAGTACTTATTCCAAAGTTTTGTTTCAATAGTGAAAATGTCGAACCCTGTGGAAGGCCAATAAAAGACAGTTTCACTGTGAAAGCCATTCTGGTATGAGTTAAATCACATGACAGTTTTATTCCCTGTTTACACACACATGTGCGATTGTGCGATTAATTTGATCTGGGGTAGAAATCTTTCCCCTCCCTTATTCTTTTCTTTCTCTCAGTTTTTACATTCTCATTTTCACTTTCTTCCTAAGGTATATTTTGAGTAATGATTATGGGGTAGTCCATTTGGAGAGTTCGGACTTTGTCAAAGAACTTTCACATAAATGATCTCTTTAGCCCTCTTGAAACATTTGCACTAGTAGAAATTATGTTAATCACCCAGCCCTGTTTCATTAAAGCTACGTTGTGTGTGTGTGTAGTATTCATCTGACATAGACTATTATCTTTTGAGTGAGCTTGAAATTGCATGCTTGTCTGAAATACAAAAACAAATGTTATTCTCATAATATCTAGTATATATTTATATTTTTTCTGATAGTGGCATAATTGTAGAATTAAAAATACATTGCAGTGAGAATAAGGAAACTTGATTTTGCAACTAACATATCATGTGAACTTGACTACATTAATAGTCTTTACCGATGTAAATTTCTGTATCACTAAAATAAAGGTATTTGATTTTACATAGTTCCCAAAATAGCTCTTCTCTGATAGTCTCTGAAGCGCTAGCTGATTTTTTGGCCTAGTCTGCTACATGAGAAGAGCAGCTTCCACAGGAAGATTATCATATGATACTCCTAAGTGTCTTAATGTGTAGAATTCCATTTTTTTGTTCCGGAGATAAAATGCATATTCCAAAATGGAAAAATATAAAACTATTTTTTGACTAAAATTTACTGTGTGTGAATCATCCCATAAACAATGAGACTACTTGTTTTGGAAGACACAGGCCATATCACGTAGTTTCTTGCCTCAAGAATCTTATCACTTGGTAAATGTAATAAAACAACTATACAGATAACTGCGAGTAGAAAACATTATATGTCCTAAGTGGTGGATAGAAAGGAGCTAAGAAGGAGGGTCCAAGCAAATGCTAAAATTCTAGCTCAGCCCTGATCTCAGATGGTGATGATGGAAGTACCGTATTTTTTAGACTATAAGATGCACTTTCCCCCCAAATTTGGGAGAAAAGGGGGTGAGTCTTATAGTCCAAATGCAGGTTGCCTGGCTCACTGTGGAGGGATGGGCAGTGGTGGAGTGGGGCCAAAATGCAGGTTATTAAATATTTTACATTTTTTGCTTCAAAAATTTTTTTTCTATTTTCCTCCTCCAAAACTTAGGTGTGCCTTATGGTCCAGTGCATCTTGTAGACCTAAAATATGGTAAATGAACTGAGCAGGTACCATATGATCTCACCTATAGGTCTAACCTAATCAACAAAATAAACGAATGAGCAAAATAGAACCAGAGACTTGAAAATAAAGAACAGACAGGGACCGGAAGGAAGAGGGAAGGGAGATAATGGGGGAAAGAAGGCAAAGGGGCAAGCAAAGGAACATAAATGGAAGACTCATGGGCATTGACAATGGGGGGGGGAGTGGAAGGGATGGGGTAGGGGTGAGCGATGTAACTTAACAACAATAAATTTTAAAAAATAAATGAGAATTAAGTGACTTGAACTGATTTAGGAGAGATCCATGAAAGGAAAAATCCCTGGGGTTTTCCATGGGGATCTTTCCATTTTTGAGAACATAATACATTTGAATCTTTCTCTTTAGTGATATGTGGTTAAAACCCCCTTTAATATAGTTACAATAAAACTTTCATTAATTTCTTGGATTTTTGTCAATCATAAAAGACAATAACAGAATTATATGTCCTATGGAGAACTGTATGCATAATTTTGGAAACAAGGTAGGAGGAAAGAGAATCTTCTGAGCTGTTAGAAACAAAAGATTTCCTTTCTTTTCTCCTGCTTGCATTAAGGTTGTCTTTTCTCCTTTAAAGCTTTAAGAAATACTCTGAATACTAATGTGGCAAAATCAGACACAATCCCCAAATACCGTATTTGCTTAATGATAAATACCTAGTCCTTATCTTTAAAGAGATTTAGACAATCAGTTTGTCCTGTAGCCTTGAGGTAGTCAGAAAAGTGAGGCTCAGTATTTTAATGCTCATTCCTCCTGTATCGCTGCCAGCTATCATTAATCCCTGATGCCTGGAACAGCATAAATTTCTTCTACAAAGGAAGCCCACAGGTCGTTTTTATTTGGAGCACTTTTTTTATGTGCGCCACAATATATTCCGTTATGTATTACCTCGTCTGAATGCAAAACTGTTTTATATGCAGATTTAAGGTAATGAGCACTCAAGTTTAAAAAATGGCTCTGGTATCCTGTAGCTTCTCAATAATAATATACTCTTACATTCCAACAGAGAAGGATAGATTATGGGTTTTTCAATTTGCATCAAGCATATTAATTGCAGAATAGGGCTTCCACATAAAATATCAATGTACTGGAACAAACTGTTAATGTACCAGAATATGAACACTTACATTCATTTCTGGAACTTTAAAAAGAATCATCTTTCTTTCTTTTCTTTTCTTTTTTTTTTTTTTTTTGGTTTTGTTTCTATACTTCTGGAGATGACACAATTTTTTTTAGTCAATTATTGAGAACTATGTAACCTGTTTCTCAAAAAATCCCTAATTAGATTAAGGGTAGTAGGGATTTTCCAGCTATTCTGCTGGAAGAAAATACCAGCCATTAGGGAAAGAGAATAGTTCATAGGATCTGGATGAAACTTATTTTAGAGTTGCTTTTAAGAAACATGACACGGAAGTTCAACTCTACATTGTAGTTGGAGGCAGAGAAGCACACTCAACTTTTATTTGCATTATATTTCTCAACTGTGAGGAGAATACCTAAATTAGTAAAACCATAGTTGGAAGTCTGATAAGTAATTTTTAGCTGAGGTTTTGTACTATAGGTTTAATCGTAGAGAATTGTACTTGAATTATGTATTCTCTTGTAAACATAAATTTTTGAACGTCAATTTTTAAATAAAAAAATATAATAAACAAATGCACCAAATCCTTGTGTTTTATATTTTCTTAAAAGGTTTGATAATATAAATTACAAACACAAATTGGTTAGACTAAAACACTGATTTAAATATTTAAAAATATGTTCTCTGCATTTGATAATGTGAATATGACCCTGTGTTGAAACAATAAAATAGCAGGAAGAAACAAAGTTTGAAATTTCAGCACACACACTGCATTGTTTTCCTGAAACCTGTACATAATATGCAAATTCTAAGTAATTGATGAATATTCATTGAATAAGATTCTTCTCTATTGTATCCTAAATTGTCACTTCTTTCACACTAATATTTTATTCCACATTGTTTTTGATACTTAATGAAATTTGTGATTTTATTATCCCCAAACAACAGTATAATGGGGACCCTGTTTCCAAACCATTCTAGGAATGCCAATATTTGAGTTTGCATGCCACAGCTGTAAGCAGCGAATTATCACACTAGGGACAAGAAGAAATACCACCCACATAATCCACGGTGTCTGGATTCATTTTGTGTCTGGAGCAATCCCTGCAATGTTACAAACTGAAATGAGTTTCCTTCTCAATCTTCAGGTGAAAAATGTCGTGAGCAGGCCCTGCTTTCTCTATCAATGTAAATTTCTTTTTCTTAGCTTATAAAATCGTGTGTGTTTGTGCGCGTGTTTTGTTTTGCGGTGGTAGCTTTGACCTCATAATGCTATTATGAGGCAAAGTGTGTCATGGGTTAAAAATGAAGGCAAGATAGACTTTCCTCAGCATTAAAACACAACCTAATCTATGGTAAAGTAATTCTGATACTGTTTTAAGGAAATAGCCACAGGCAACACGAGCGTTCCACTGTTGTAGCAAGCTGGCTAAAAAAACAGGCTTAGCTCTATGCTCAGTGAAGAGTCCGGGGCAAATCACTAGCACTATAAACTGTATCTGTTGGGTGCTGACATTTTGAAAAATTCTGAAAGTGTGTTATTATCATTTTGTGTTACCCATAATGGGTGCATTTTAAACTCGAAAAATTGTATTTCTAGCAAGAAAGCCAAACAAAGTGTTGCAACTGTTTTATTCTTTCAACTGAAAGAAGGGCAAAGGCCATGCTTCCAACTGAACAACTTTTATTTCCAAAGGTGTTTTTTCCCTCCTTGTGTGAGACGCTACGTAACACAAGATGCTGCCTGCTCTTTGTTTCTTTTTATATATGGAAAGTAGGTGCAACTACCTCATTCAAAAATCTTTTTTACTTAATTCCATCAGTTGAAAAGATACCATCTTTTCCGAATTTGCTTCCCTTGGTAAATATCAATAACAAAAGTTTAAAGTTTATGAAGGGTACCATATACCTCAATTTGATACATATAGCAAAATTCATTTTTAATGAACTTGTAGTATTTAATAAAAAATGCTTTGGGATCATAAAAGATACTTTTAGAGGCAGTAATTAAATGCACCTGCCCCTCCTCCCTAGACATCTACCTTCTCTATCCTCTCTCAAATGAAAATTAATCTCAGGTTCAAAGTGATGTTAACTGAATGCAGGGATCTTATGATGTCCTTTACTTCCTTTGAAGCATCATTTGACAACACAAGTACAATTCTAGCATAGCTGTTGATTTTTAGTTGTAGTTTTTATTTTTTAATTCTTGTGGGAGAGGGATTTAATCTCCCAGACTTCGGTGGTAAATTACATTGATGAATGCATTCTGACAGGAAGCTTTACTGAAATGAAAGGGACTCCTGTGTAAGGGAGGGAATAACTATTCTAAGAGCTTTTTCATGGTGCTCGTTGCCAGGGAAACCACTGCTTTGTCTGTACGTGTTTGGAATGGCTGCCTCATTAGAACTCAGGCTCTTAGACACTTTGTGATACTGATGAAATGAAAGGGTTGAACCTAGTTCAGTTGATTAACTCCACATTAAGAAAAATAGCATATTTGAAAGACAGATTTCTGAAATCTAAACATAAAAAATTATGAGGAAACTGTAAAGATAATATTGATTAGGCATTTTTAACCACTGTGACTAGAAGAACATTTTTATTATTTTCTTTCCCTTTGCCTATTTACATACTTATGGAAAGGTGAGCAAATGGAATACCATATAGTATTAGTGCCACAAATAAACCTGGGATGTGACAGAGCCCAATATTTGCACAAACATGCACATCTCTCTCTTATTAAAAATTTATTTTTTCCTTCAGTCACTGGCCTGTGTCACTGCTACAGTATCATCAGAACAGACTGAATTCACTGACTCAGGGCATAAAAGGTATTGTAAACCTGTGTTAAAATCCTATGTTAAGGTAGTTTTCATTTCCTTGAAAGAACAAAGCAGTGGCATACTCAGAAATTATATGAGCCAATATTAACAACAAAGAGGGCAATATAACTTTTATTATTGCTCTAAACTTTAAAAAAAATAGCAAGCAGGCATAAAACCATCTCAAGTTCAAGGAAGCTCAGGCCAACTCCCAATGTAACACTGCCTCTTCCTGCTTTTTACTGTGAGTCAAATTGCCTTTGGCAAGTCATTGGCATTTCAAATTTCTCCTCCTGCTCTTGACAAACAGATGAAGCAGCAGGTTTATAACCTCTTTTCTTTCAAAAACAGTTTCTATAAATTTCTTGTTCTGTCTTTCTGTATAAGTCCCAGAATCTTAAATATTAATACTTTATCCTGAAGGGAAAAAGGTATACAAAAATCCAAAGAAAAATGACCACACAAGCTGTTTAAATCAGTATTATTTAACTAAATTAGGATTAACCAAATTGACAATACAGATTTTTGTAAAATTTTACTTGTAGCACTATTCCAGGAAGAGAAGTGTCAAAATGATCTTCTGGACTTTGCAAGCCTAGTTTTTATTGGCAATATGAAAAATTTGGTTTTATATATGTTAAGCTTAAATTAACTATTATACATTCAAGACAAGAAGTTACTAAGGAATCTTTTACAAAGGTAGAATGCACAAGATTTGTTCTTTAACTGAGTGTGAAATAAGAGGAAAGCGAGAATAAATTCAGGGTTTATCATGACTTCCAAGCCTAAATGAATAAAAGTCATTAACTTTATATCATGTATTGCGGTTGGAACTACCAATATTGGCTACACATAAGCATCATTTGGGAGTTTTAAAAAACTGACACCTGAAATTCAGCTTCCGGTATCTGTATTCAGTTGATAAGGGGTTGGGTCTAGAACGGTACGTAAACATTGTTCCGGGGCAGTTCTAATGTGAAGCCAGGTGTAGGAACTTGGCTACCAGGACTCATTATGGTGCTTTGTAATCTTGCCTGAACATTGAAGCCGCATGAAACATTTTTAAAACCCCAATAGGCAGGCAGTACCCCAGATTAATTAAACCAACATCTGTGAAAGTGGGTCCTGGACTTGCAACTTCCCCAGGGGACTCCCATGGGGGTCAGAGTTGAGCACCATGACACTAGCCCAGGGGTGTCAAACTCATTTTCACCGGGGGCCACATCAGCCTCGGGGTTGCCTTCAAAGGGCCAAATGTATTTCAACTCCTTAACAGTTAAGTAATAGCTGTATTTATACAGTCCTAAAACTATTTTGGCCCTTTGAAGGCAACCTCGAGGCTGATGTAGCCCCCAGTAAAAATGAGTTTGTCACCCCTGCACTAGAAGAGGTTGAACATCATGACACAGGTGAAGAAGCTGGTGTTAGAAATACTGGATGTGAATGGGATCTTGGGCTACCCAGCTGTAAGTACTCAGACACTTGAAAAAAAAAATCTGAACCTATAGAGCACAAACCTGGATCTAAAATGTCAATTATGGCAACATATTTATAGTGGAACACATGGGAAGGAGGTAGTCATTAGGGTCCCTATATTTAAAAAGAGAGAGAGACAAAAGAGAAGAAGACAGGGGACCGATAGCAGAGTTTGGAAAACATCAGCCTTTGAACGAAGAGAAGAGGAAAAAGAACCAGAACTGGAAACTAAGAAAAACAAAGGAAGGGATTTGAAAGCTGAGACACCATGAATCCGGCTTATCATATTTTGTCAGCTTTCTCCCCACCTTCCTCTTTCACCCACTCCCCCTGCCTCTTCATTCCTATCCCTTCCTTCCTTTCCTCTCCTCCTCTCTCTCTCATTAGAAATTTACTGCTCTTTTTCACTCTAAATTTAGTTTTTATCATAGATAATATCTAGGTTGCTAGGCATAGAAGATAAAATTTCAAATTCTTTGACTTAAATTTATTAATTTGCTCTCATAGTTCACCTCAGAGGACCATTCTGTTGGTTGTAGTGTTCACGACCACCCTGGCCGTTACTGCACCCAAAACTGTTTCATATTTGAAATTTCAACATTTCAACATTTCAAATATTCAAATAATTGATTTCAAGCAAACTCATGCCTGTATTCTCAATGTTTAAATCTTGCATTTGTCCCGAAAATGGCAAGTATTGGATCTCTCTACCTGTTCTTTTTTTTTCTTTTCCTATATCTTAATATCAGAATGCTATTGAGGAAAATCACATACTTTTGTAGACTGCAATGTTCTAAGTCTCACCTGGTCAATATTTTTCAAACCAATTGAATCAGAAAATTATCATGATCATTAACCTTTTCCCATATAAGTTATTTTAAATTTTTATCAATCTCTTTAAATGCCTTACATTACTGCCACTACTAATGCAGAGAGTGAAAATAATCTTAGGGAAAATTGTGGCTATCAACCAGATTCCCTCAACTTTCTGTCTTAATCTCTTTATATAGCAAATAGAAAAGAAAAACAACAGAATTACAATTTTACTCACTTTTATAGCTTTTTTCTCCAGTCAGCTGTTCACCATTCTCTTTTTAGGAATGACTTCTCTACCAGTGACTTTGATCTCTGTACTTCATTTTTATATATCCTGAATCCTAATCTCAAGCATTTTCAACTTCTGTGCAAACAGTGTTAGGTCTCCCATAATTCCTATTACCATGTCTTTTATTTTCCTCTCAGCTTCCTCTCATTTTATTTGCAGTCACACTGCTGAAAAGCATACCCTAAACAATGGTTTTCAAACCTATGTATTAGGATCACCTGAGGAGTTGTGGGACCACATTGACACACAGTCCCCAGAAATTCTGATTCAATTGGTCTAGAGTAGAAGTCAGGTATTCTTTTTTCTGTAACTCCCCATATGATTCCAATATATGGCCAGGTTTAAAAACCACTGTTCTACTAATTCAAAATGCAGTTGCTCATTTCCCACTCTTTCATTCCAACTATTTTCTACTTACTCACCTCCCTGAAGCTATTTTCTTAAAGGGCAGAAATATATCCTTAATTTCCAAATCCAGATAATTGTTTCCAATGTTCATGTTAACTTTTCATACAGAGCCTCTGAAGAAATTGATTGTTGTACTTTTCTCGAAAAGCCTTTGCTTTCTATTCTTTGTACTACTAAAGGGAAATCATGCTTACTTCTTAGCTCTTTGTTATCTAAGCAGAGGTAATGTAACAACAAAACCAAAATTGCCAGAAAGGCTTCTTGTGTTTAGCAAATATTAAAAAATGACTTTTCGATATGGACTTCCGACCAAGATGGAGGCATAAATGGATACACTGTGCCTCCTCTCACAACCAAAATTAAGGACAACAAAAATTTAGAACCAAAAGACAACAGAACAGATAGAAAATTGAATTATATGGAAGTCCGACAACGATTCACCCAGACCAGCAAGAGGGGCAGAGTCGGCAGCCAGCGGAGAGGGATCCCCACAGGAAAAAGCAGTGGCTAGTGGTCCAGGGCACACAGGTGTCGGCTGGCACACCCCAGGCACAAAGGCAGCGGTTACCTGGCTCAGGGAGGCAACAAGCAGACCAAGCAAGGTGCACAAGGCGGCTTACCATGGTCACACATTCGAGTGCAGATAAACCCAGGGGAAGATGCGCAGTGAGACTTACTGTGCAACCCAGGGCCCCAGTGCTGGGAAATAAAGCCTAAAACACCAATTGAAAACACTTGTGGGGGTTGAAATGCTGGGAGAGACTCCCAGTCTCACAGGAGAGTTTGTTGGAGAGACCCACAGGGTCCTAGAATGTACACAAAACTACCCTCCCAGGAATCAGCACCAGAAGGGCCCAATTTGCTTGGGGAAAGTGGAGGAAGGGACTGGAATCTGAGAGATCATGGAGCAAGCGCCATTGTTCCCTATTGGATCCCGCCCCCACATACAGCATCATAACCCAGTGACTGGGCTGCCTCACCCTGGTGAACACCTAAGGCTCTGCCCCTCGCTATGTAACAGCTGCGACCGGACCAAAATAAAAAACAAAAACAAAAACAAAAACAAATATGGCTCAAATGGGAGAACAGATCAAAGCCCCAGAGCCAATTAATCTAAGTGACCAAGAGATAGCCAGCCTATCAGATGCACAGCTCCAAGCTCTGGTTATCAGGATGCTCACAGAATTGGTTGATTTTGGTCGCAAATTAGATAAACAAATGAAGACTACAATAAGTGAAATGAAGGAAAATACACAGGGAACCCATAGTGATGGGAGGAAAACTAGGACTCAAATCAATGGAGTGGACCAGAAGGAAGAAAGAAACAACCAAACAGAAAAGAAGGAAGAAACAAGAATTTAAAAAAATGAGGAGAGGCTTAGGAACCTCCAGGACATCTTTAAAAGTCCCAACATCCGAATTATAGGGGTACCAGAAGGGGAAGAGGAAGAGCAACAAGTGGAAAACTTATTTGAACAAATAATAAAGAACTTCCCCAATCTGGCAAAGGAAATGGACTTCCAGGAAGTTCAGAGAATCCCAAAGAAGGTGGACCCAAAGAGGAGCACACCAAGGCACGTCATCATTACATTAGCCAGGATTAAAATGAAGGAGAGAATTCTAGAAGCAGCAAGGGATAAGGGCACAGTCACCTACAAAGGAGTTCCCATCAGACTGTCAGCTGATTTCTCGAAAGAGACCTTACAGGCAAGAAGGGGCTGGAAAGAAGTATTCCAAGTCAGAAAAGGCAAGGACCTACATCCAAGATTGCTCTATCCAGCTAAGCTTTCATTTATAATGGAAGGGAAGATAAAGTGCCTCTTGGATAAGGCCAAGTTAAAGGAGTTCATTATCACCAAGCCCTTATTATATGAAATGTTAAAGGGACTTATCTAAGAAAAAGAAGATAAAAAATAGGACAGTTAAAACACAGCAAACTCACAGATATTAACAACCACACCTAAAACAAAAGCAAACTAAGCAAACAATAGAACAGGAGCAGAAACACAGAAATGGAGATCACATGGAGGGTTAGCAACAGGGGAGCGGGAGGAGGAGAGAGGGGGAAAAGGTACAGAGAATAAGTAGCACGGGTGGTAGGTAGAAAATAGAGGAGGGCAAGAAAAGTGTGGGAAGAGTAGAAGCTAAAGAACTTATGACACACGGACATGAACTAAAGGGGGGAATGTGGGTGGGAGGGGATGTGCAGGGTGGAGAGGAGTGATGGGGGAGAAATGGGACAACTGTAATAGCATAATCAATAAAATATATTAACAAAAATAAAAATTACTTTTCTATATGTGTGTTTGCAGTGATAGTACAGTTACTTCTGTAAAGTGAAGCTTCACTTAACCAGATGGAATAATTCTTTGCTTAACAAGTTTAGAGTGATGATAAAATGGTAAGAAATAATATAAATGTTGAAAAAAGCATAACAACAGAACTGTAGGAGTCCAAATTCAATAAACTGTTTAAAAAGTTTCTAGATTATACTGTGTTTTATTAATTTAAATTGTTGTCTTAAGTTTTTGTTCAAAATATAAAATTCTGAAGACAATAACAAATATTGACAGAAATATTGGCAGTCTCATAAAACATGGATTTGAAGTCAAAATTTAGAAATAGAAAGAGTAACTGGAAGACCATTTCATTACTCAAAATGTAGACATAAATCGTTGGATAAAGATCTTGAAAGTCGATGCGAAGAGACAAATGTGAAAGAGGTTAAATTGATGAGTAAAGGATCTCAGTGATATATTCAATTTTGTAGTGAAGAATGAAGTGATAAAGATGTTTTAAAAATATTTAGCCTGGCAATGGGAAGAGTTGTATAACAAGTGACACTGTGATAGTTGGGGAAAAAAAGAACAAACACACACACACACACACACACACACACACACACCATGATTTGGGATGTGAGAAATGATTTCCATTTGAGACATAATTCTGAACTTAGTGACTGGCTGTTTATGTGATGGTTATAAGTCAGTGCACTTGATAATGTGGGACTGTATTATACAGGAATTGCTAGGACTGGAGATGTTGGTTTAAGTGTTATCTATACAGAAGGGGGCATTCAAATCATAAGTGGTGAGATTTCTAAAAGGGTAAGTATAAATGATGACACAGAGCCTAAGAATTTTGTGAAACTTTAGCATTAAAGGAATATGCAGTATGGTGCGTAAGAGAATACAGTCTCTGAACCCAGACTGAACTGTGTTTGTGTTATAGCTTCAGCACATACTAATTATGTGATCTCAGACTTTCCTGTTAACTAGTCAGCATCATATTACTCATCTACAATCAGGGAAAATATTATCTCCCTTGGAGAATAGTGTGATTCTGTTTGCCTCTGTGTGTGTATGTGTGTTTGGATAGAGACAAAGAATATAAATTATTATTCAATGAGTATTTCTATTTTATGTTAGATTGCAAATATAAACTAAATAAAAAGTTGTCAAGAATTGAGGAGTTAGAAGTTTAAGAAAAATGCAGTGTTTTAGAAACCAGGGGAAGATAGTTTTAATGACAGTGGATAGTTCAACAATTCAACAAGAAAAATTATTCCTGGAAGAGATGTGAATAAATCTATCCATTATAAAGATAATATCTACCTGCTATTATATCTGTTAATTTGTCACATCTCAAAATTGAAGCATGAACTATCTAATATACATATTATCTTATACACTTCATTAATGTATAAAAAGGGAAGCAAATAATTTTCAGATTTTTTCAAGGTTACATATTGCTTTTATTAAAGATCTAAGTTTTGATGGGAAAAAGTGATATATGAATGAGATAAAAATTAAAATAATGCCAAATGAAAGGATGGTTTTCTCTGACCACACATACCAGATTTTTCCTCAACAGCAATTACTTTTAGTTTCTTGTACTAACTTCTCACATTTCTATGTGCATGTACAAGCAAATCTGAATATGGTCATTATCTTTTTTTTAATGGAGTACATGTATAGGTAGGTATGTGAGTACCTACCTATACATGTACATATGTGAGTACCTATGTGAGCGCGCTCTCTCTCTCTCTCTCCCCCTCGTTCCCTTCCTCCTTCTCTCCCATATTTCTCCACAAATTTGGGAATCATTCCCAGGGACATGCATACATTTTTTTCTCATCTGCTTCTTCCTCCTCTTCTCTCCCTTCTTCAAATTGCCTAATATTTCATTCCATAGTATGACAAGTTTTATTTAGCTGGTTCCTTATTGATGGGCACTTAGGGTCCATCTATTAAGTTTCTGTATTGAGTCATATTATTAACAGGAAGCTTCCATATTCTAATTCTAACTTTAAGAAAAAGAATTTTTTTCCTGGCTGTGCCCCCAAGCTTTAAGCCAAATAGATTTTAGAACTACCTGGGCAATGTTGAATTTCAAAAAGTAAATAATATGTTTAAAGTAATACACATTTAAACTCCCAAATTCAGTATAACAACACAGAAGTAGCATTGGGAGACTTCTTAAAATTTATCTAGAATGGATTCATAGTGAAAAAACCTGAAATAAGGAACCCCTATAGTTGACAAATTAAACTTGTGTCTTTGGTGTAGCAAGGCATTTTGAATGACCACAGCTATGTGTACAGTGGATTTGTTTATCCGGTAACACAGAAAGGCAGAGGTGCATCACAAAGACTCCATAAAGTAGGTGGTCTGGCTTGTTGTTGTTGTTGTTTGTTTGTTTGCTTTAAGTTATAGTCCCTGTACAAAAGATACATACAGAACTTCTGGTCAAGATGGCAGCACAGGTAAATGTGGTATTCAGAGCCTCCCACAACCACATCAAAAGTACAACTAAATTACATAATCATCATCATTCAGAACCACCATATATCTAGCTGAACGGAAGTCCTACAACCAATGACATAATGAAGAAGCCACATTGAGACTGGTATAGGGTGTGGAAACATGCAACAGGCTGGTCCCACACCCATGTGTAGCAGTTAAAAATCAAGAGGGATATCTCGGCTGTAGAGATCCCCACTGAGGATCCAGGGATTCCAGCCCCAAACCAGGCTCTCCAGCCTGGATTCCAGTGCCGAGAAAAGAAGTCCCTATAACTCTGTACTATAACATCCATCAGGGACTGTGGCTGAGTGAGATAGAGAGCTGCTGAAGTCCGTGACATTCCTCTTAAAGAGCCAGGACAGATTTACTCAGACTCACTCACTCTGAGCTCTAGCAATGGGGCAGCAGCCTGAAAGGCACCACAAACATTTTGGAGGGAACTAAATTGTCTGGCTTCAAAATGAGGACTTAGGTGCAGCTTTGTCTCAGATACAAGTGCTGGCAGAGGCCATTGTTCCTTTTTGGAGCACTCCTCACCACAAAGCCAACAGATGGGCACCAGATCTGAGTTTTCATCAATGTGGTAACACTGTTGGCCCCATCCTGGTGATTCCAAGAGACCATACCCCTTCAACTTACAGGCCTATCCAAATTGTTTCCAATGGCTTTTCTATAGATACAGCCTGTCTTGGGTCATGATGCAGATTTTCCTTAAAATCTCTCAAATAAGCAGTATCTGGCCTCTGTGGGACTATACCCCTCACTAAGTGGCCCCAAGCCTGGCACTAGCAGGAGTGGCCTTGGTTCACAGTATGGCCTCTCCCAGTCACCTCCAAGACCAACCCATGTAGCAGCCATCCATAAATCTCTTTGTAGCTCATTCTGGGTGACCTCAAGCAGGACATAGGCCACAGGTGACCTTGGCCTGTACCTCCCAGGAGGCCCCAGAGCCAGCACATCTGGAGGAGAGCTTCAGACCCATGAGTAACACCCTCAAAGTATAGACTTGGCAGGTTCCTGAGCCCCACTGATGTGAGTTCTGCTCTGTAAGTTCAGCTTCTACACAGCAGAACCTCCATGGTGGTCAGGGCCAGCCCTTGCAGCCAATTTACTTGAGGATAAATCCCTCCCATTGACATGCCAACAGCAATAAAGGCCCAACTATAATAGGAGGGTGCACACAACCCACAGGGGGTACCTGGGGTGCCCAGCTTGGGTGACTGTGGAGGCTGCACCTCTGGACCCCACAGGACACCTACTACATAAGGCCCTCTACCAAGTCCGGTGGACATAGCAGGTGTACCTAATACATAGAAACAAACACAGAGAAGCAGACAAAAGGAAGAGATAAACATATCTCAAATAAAAGAAAACATCTCCAGAAAAAGAACTAAACAAAATGGAGACAAGCAATTAACAAGATGTGGAATTCAAAACATTGGTTATTAGGATACTCAATGAACTTAGGGGAAAAGTAGAGGAACTTAACGAGAATGTCAACAAAGAGATAGGAAACATAAAAATAAAGATAGAAAACATATACAAGAACCACTCAGAAATGAAGAATATAATAACTGAATGAAGAATACATTACAGGGAATCAACAGTAGAGTAGATGAAGTAAAGGGTCAAATCAGTGATTTGGAGAGGAAGGAAGCAGTTAATACCCAATCAGAACACCAAATATAAATAAATAAATAAAAAATGATGAGAGTATAAGGAGTATCTGGGACAACTTCAAGCATATCAACATTTGCATAATGGGGGTGCTGGAGGGAAAAGACAGAGAGCAAGAAATTGAAAACTTACTTTTAAAAAATTGTGACAGAAAATTCCCTTAACCTGGTGAAGCAAGTAGACATAAAAGTCCAGGAAGCACAGAAAGTCCCAAATAAGAAGCACCCAAAGAGGCCCACACCAAGACACATCATAATTAAAATGCCAAAGGTTAAAGACAAAGAGAGAATCTTAAAAGCAGCAAGAGAAAAACAGGTAGTTACTGTCAGCTAACTTCTCAACAGAAACTTTGCAGGTCAGAAGAGATTGGCAAGAAATTTCCAAAGTGATGAAAAGTAAGAATGCTACAGCCAAGGCTACTCTACCCAGCAAAGTTATCATTTAAAATTAAAGGAGAAATAAAGAGCTTCCCAGACAAGGAAAAGCTAAAGGAGTTCATCACTACAAAACCAATATAACAAGAAATGTTAAAGGATCTTCTTTAAGAATAAGAAAACAAATTAAAAATTTGAATAGTAAAATGGTAATAAATGCATATCTATCAACAATCAATTCAAATGCAAATGAATTAAGAGCTCCAATCAAAAGACATATGGTGGCTAAATGGATAACAAAACAAGATCCTAACATACGCTGTCTGCAAGAGACTTCAGACTGAAAGACACACACACAGACTAAAATTAAATAGATGGAAAATAATACTTCATGAAAATGAAAATGAAAAAAGAAAACAGGGGTATCAATACTTATAGCAGACAAAGTAGACTAAAACAAAGGCTATCAAAAGAAACAAAGAAGGACTCAGCAATTCCACTTCTAGGTATCTATCTGAAGAAACTCAAAACACTTAATTGAAAAGCCATGTACATCCATACATTCATTGCAGCATTATTTACAATAACCAAGATATGAAAGCCACCTAAGTGTCCATCAGTAGATAAATGGATAAAGAAGTAGTACTTATATACAATGGAATATGAGTCAGTCATTAAAAAAAAACAAAACAACTAAACCTTGCCATCTACAATGACATGGATGGACCTAGAAGGTACTGCGCTGAGTGAAATGTCAGACAGAGAAAAACAAATGCCATATGATTTCACTTATGTTTGTAGTCTAAAAAACAAAATAAAAAAGCAGAACAGAAACAGACTCATAGATACAGAGAACATTTTTGATGTTTGACAGATGGGAGGGGGGTTGGAGGGATGGGCAAAAAAGCTAAAGGATTTAAGAAGTACAAATTGGTAGTCAGAATAGTCATGGAGATGTAAAGTACAGCATAGGAAATAGAGTCAATAGTATTAATATAACTATATATACTGTCAAATGGATACTTGATTTATCTGGTGATTACTATAAGAGTTATATAAATGTCTTATCACAGGGTTGTACACCTGACACTAATATCATATTATACAATTAGAAATTTAAAATTTAAATGTATTAAAATACAAGGTTAGAAAAAAATGACACCAGGTTGATTACAGCAACTTGCTCACAGAAATGTGTGAGAAGTTTTCAAATGATCACATATAAAAAGTGTTGAAGAAGTTGAGTAAATAAAAACCACTGCAACTCCCTATAAATGTATATATTTCTTTATTTATAGCTCATAGCTTTAGTGAGCTTAACTATGAGAACAATAACTCCATGATTCTTTGCCTTTTATGACTTGAGACATTGAGGATCATAGGATTGGCAGAGAATGATTTGGATTTACATAATTTATAGATATAGCCTCCTGAACATTGATAATGATTTTATTGTAGTCTTGTATTTCTATCTTTAGACAGATTATTATTATTTTTATGAGGAATGGTAATTACAAATGAGAATTAAGCTGAATGAAGTTAAAGAGAAACTACAGCATTGAATTTCCTTCCAGAAAAGAGTTATATTTTAACAAGTATTAGAGAAAGTTGTTTGCAATTTTCACTAAGCTAAAATGTATTTCTAGTTGTGTTTGGAGATTTGCATCATTCTGAAGACAGCCACTAGCTATATCCTCATTTTTCATATGAAAAGGTTTACTGGGACTAAATGTCTTTTTGAGGTTTAATTTCTGAATATTTTACAAGGTGAGGACTGGATTCACTTTTATTCAAATAGAGATTCTCTGAACTGCATTTGGGCAGCTATTTCAGAGACTGAAGCTCAGAAAAACATAATACTTTTAAATGATGCATTGTAAAAGGATCTGGAATGCATGTGTGTGTGGTATGTGTCAATGTTGTATGGAAGCCATGTGAATGAATAGATAAAGAGCATACAACCACCCTGACTGGTGTGGCTCACTTGGTAGGGCATCATCCCACAAACCAAAAAGTCGCTGATTCCATTCCTGGTCAGGGCACATGTCTGGGTTGTGGGTTCGGTCCCTGGTCAGGGCAGGTACAGAGGCAACTGATAGATGTTTCTCTCTCACGTTGGTGTTTCTCTCCCTTTCTCCCTTCCCTCCTCTATGTCTAAAAATAAATAAATAAATAAAATCTTTAAAAAACATAAAACCATACATGCATACAACATGATTTTCAAATAATTAAAAATGTAACTGTACCTTCCATGAAAAATAATATAAAGCAAGTTTTATATCTTAATTTTTCAGTTTTCACATCTGAACATTTTTTCTGTCATCTGTTTTTTCAGGAAAGTTTCTAAAAACTTCAAGTAAATAAAAATTTTAGATTTTTCATTTCCATAATAATATTTGACTTGCCTAATTTACATACTTCTCAGTAGTATTTTCACTAATGTATTGTTTTTTCAATGAGGAAAACATTCTTAAAGATACTAAGCTATTAAATTGTCATCATTATTTGTAATACACAGTTTACACAGCCTAAATGTGTACTACATTGAGAATAGTTCAATGGTGATACATCTATGTTATAAAATACCCTAAGAAGATTTTTAAAATAATGTATATCTATGTTTATTGACATGGAAGAAGTAACGGATAAACTGATGAATTGTTTATTTAAGTGAAAATCATTCTATTTGCATAAATAAAATTATGTACCAGGGCTGTGACATTATGTGACTGTAGCAGATATACAATTCTATAGTACTATGATGTATGCATTCTAGCTATTTATGCATAAAGCTCACAGTGAAGAGAAATGATTAGCACTTTCAAACTGTATATGTTTATATAGAGAGAATGAGTCATGGTAGTAAACACTGTAAATTATCAACAGAGGAAACAACAGATAGGATGTTAAAAAGGGTAGAGGTGAGGTTAATTTTGCCTTTCATTTTGCTTTACACAGCTTTGTATTGCCTGAATTTTTCAAGTGAACTTACATTACCTCCATAATATTTTTCTTCAATATAACTATAATTAGAATTCTGTTTTGAATTTTATGTCTGCTTAATTCATGTCAATTCTGTTTAATCAGTTTCTATACTGACTTCATGAAAATACCAGAAGCCCACCAATTAAAGAATCCAAAAAATAAAAAGAAGTAAGATAAAGAAGTAATTAAACATAAGCTAACCTTCTCTTAGAGACATTGCCTTTTGTTTCTGCCCTTGAAATAAGATTGTATAACATCAAACTTCCCTCCCTTCTAAAAACGTTTGGTTTAAATAAGGTCAGGCTCCCCATAATTTTGGTCCCCTGTCATTGACATTTTGGTCAATGACAGGCCACATATACATGGTGGTCCCATCAAATTATAATGGAGCTAAAAAATTCTTATCATCTAGTGACATCATATTCATCATAATGCTGTAGTGCAATGAGTTACTCAGGTGTTTGTGGTGATGCTGGTGTAAACACACCTACCTCACTGCTAGTTGTATAAAAGTATAGCACATACCATGATGTATAGTACATAATACCGGTAATAGTAACATACAACTGTGTTACTGGTTATGTATTTACCACACTCTACTTTTTAATCACTATTTTAGTGTGTACCTTTTCCACTTATACAACAAGCAAGTTCGTTGTGAAGCAGTGTGCCATGTTATACTGATAGCAGCCTCATGTATCTTCTGCTCATGCCTGTTGCCTGCATCATTTTCTCTGGTATTTGATGTAATCTCAGGTCGTTGTGTTCAACATGACCCCTAAGAGTACCAAATCAACCATTACGGTTGCCAGTAAAAGGCCATATCAAATGAGTAGCCTGGAAAAACATTAAAAGTGATCAAGGGCTACAAAGGTGGAGAATCAGTGAGGGTTACTGCTCACCAGTCAGGGGTGTCCCATGCCCCACAGCCGCTACAACCCTGAACAACAAGAACGAAGTGAGGGAAGCTGTTAAAGGATCTGCTTTATTGAAAGCAATGAGACAAACAAAAATTCGAGAAAAGCCTATGTCAGACATGAAGAAATTTTACATTATCAGAATTGGAGATACAACACAGTATTGTATCCCTCTCAGCAACATAATGATCATGGCAAAAACAAAAGTTTGTTTTATCTGAAAGAAAAACCTGGACCTGACTACGATGTTGAATTTACTGCTAGCTCTGAGTGGCTTAAACTATTCGAGAGTCATTCATTGCTCATCACATAATGTGAAAGTGAATGACAAGCACGCAAGTGCTGATGTGAAAGCAGTGGAATAATTTTTTGAAACTCTAGATAAGATAATTGTGGAGAAAAATTACTTAGCAGAGAAAATATTCAATATGGATGAAAACCCCCTATTCCGGAAATAGATGCTGAAAGAACTTCATCCATAAGGAGGCCAAGTCAATGTCAGGCTTCCAGGCTCTTAAAGGCAGGATAACAGTCTTGCTCGGAGGCAGTGTTACAAGCTGTAATTCAAAACTTTTGTGATCCCGTAGTAGAGAACCCCAGAGCATTCAAGCATATCAATAAGTATACATTGCCAGTGTTCCATAGAAGCAGTAAATCAGGGAGGATCCAGCTTCTTTCCCATGTAGTCCTCCTGAGTTGCTGTCAATGAAATGGAGAAGTACTGTTTGGAAAATAACATACCTTTCAAGAATGTGCTTATTGTTGACAATGTCCTCTTTTTAGTGATCCTTACTCCAGTATCAAAGTGGTGTTTCTCCCTGTAAGCACCATCTCTTTGATCTAATCAACAGATCAAGGATTTATAGCAGTTTTTAAGGACAATTACCTGAGGAGGATGTTTGCCTAGCCTACTGCTGTCATTGAGAAAGACACTAAGAAGGCACTCATGCAATTCAGGAAGGACTGTGACATCTGATTCATCAAAACCTAACTTGGTCTTGGGAAGATGTAGCAAGGAGTTTATGAATGGCATCCGGAAGAAGACATTCAAGAAGTTCATCCATGACTTCAAAATATTTGCCAAGGAAGGGAAGGTTGCACAGATCAACAAGGCTGAGTTTGACATGGTAAACAACTTTACCTGGGAGTAGACGGGGGCAACATTGAGGATCTCCTAGTGGTGGTTCTTCAGCAATTGCTAATGAGCTGTTGAAACTGGGACAGGAATACATAACCGAAGAAGAATAAAAAAAAAAAAATACAGGAGTAGGAAATGAAGAAAGATCCACCCCCCCAAAAAAAATTAATAGTAAAGCATTCAGCAGAAGTTTGCGTAGACCTCAAGCAGCTCCTTTAAAAATTTGAGAACATGGACACCAACACCAAAAAGTTTTCACTAATTGAAAAGAATGTTTGTAGTATGTTATCTGCTTACAAGCAATTCTATGATAAATAAGAAACAAAGCACATAGGTTACCATTAACATATTTCTAAAAAGAGTGACACTTCTCGTGCAGAGCCTCAGGCAGGTGCTCAGCAGGTATTCCAGAGGAAGGCAGTGTTATCATAGGAGATGACTGCTCCCGGCCTGTTACTACCCCTGAACACCTTCCGCTGAGACAAGATGTGGAGGTGCAAGACCATGAGATTAAGCACCCTGACTATGTGAAGGCCTATGCTAATGTGTGTTTGTGTCTTAGTTTTTAACCAAAAAGTTTAAAATTAAAAAATATTAAAAATAGAAAAAACTTATAGAATAAGTATATAAAGAAAGAAAATACTTTTGAGCAGTTATACATTTGTGTTTTAAGCTATTTTATTAATAAAAGAGTAAAAAAGTTTTAAAAATTTGGAAGTTTATACAGTAAAATACAGTATGCTAAGGTTACCTTATTAATTAAGAAACAATGTTAAAAGAAATTTCCTGTAGCCTAAGTTTGCTGCGTTTATGAAGCCCACAGTAGTGCACCGGAATGCCCCGGGCCTTCACACTCACTCACCACTCACTCACTGATTCACCCAGAGCAACGTCCATTCTTGCAAGCTCCTTCATGGTAAGTGTCATATTCAGGTATATCACTTTTTATCTTTTGTAACATATTTTTACTGGACCTTTTCTATGTTTAGATAAACAAATACATACCATTGTATTATCATTGCCTACATTATACAGTACAGTAATATGCTGTATAGGTTTGTAGTCTGGAAGCAATAGGTTGTACCATACAGACTAGGGTTGAGTAGGATATACCACCTAGGTTTGTGTAAGTGCTCTCTCTGATGTGCACACTATGACTAAACCACCAGTTTAACACATTTCTCAGAATATACTCCTGTCATTAAATAAAGTGTAACTGCAATCAAATCCAAAGTCTGCAACATCCCACAAAGATATCTTTACATTAATTCTAAAATACTAATCTTGAGGTTTTTTTCCTCAATATTTCTCCATCTGGTTAGGAAGTCTGCAAATGCAGAATAATACATTTTTTTTTAAAGGAAATTCTAGAGGTTCCAAGATGGTGACAGAGTAAATGGAAGCTACACTAACCTCTTCCCAGGACCAAAATGGAATTAAAATTATAGAAAAATCATCCTGGATAACCAACTAAAGACTAGGTGGAGAGAAGGCTTATAACCAAGGATTTACAGAAGAAACAACATAATACATCAAGACTGGTAGGAAACATGAGGGGTAAGAGGGCTGACTGGACTCCCACAGGTGAAATTATGGAGGGATATTTCAGCAGCTGAGGGTGTCCCCTGAGAAGTGTGAGGTCTACACCCCAATCAGAGCTCCCCATCCTAGAGCACCAGAACCAGGCAAAGTGCCCACATAACATCCAGACACTAAAATTAGCAGGGCCCTGTCCATCAGGGAAAGATGGCTAGAGATGCAGAGCCTCTTAAAGAGCCAACACACAAAATTTCATTTGCAGCCACATGCCCTAAGCTCCAGCACATAGAGTACAGAGTGGACTAGAGCCACATGAGAGGAATCTGGGGTTGGTGGCTCTGGGGAGAGAGGTGAAGTGTCAGCTGCCAGGATCCCTGTGTTAAGTCATTTATTATACTGCAAAAGCCATCTTTCTTGGTCAGAACACTCCCCTCCATGCACCATCAGCTTAGGAGCAAGCAAGAGTTCCACCTGCTGAAACCCCTCTCAAGCTACCTTGTAGGGCTTAAGCACTGCTGAGAAGTTCATCTGAAGACTCTTCGAGTGACTAAGCCTAATAGGCAGCCTGCAGAGAGTGTTGGATCTCTGTGGGTTTAGAGACTTTAGCAGACTTTCCCTGGGCCAAGTGCTGGTAAAATCCAACCTTGGTAAAGCTTGGTTCACTCCACATGCACTCAGGCCTAGCAGAAGGAGCTACAAGAAATGAAATGGAGCAAGCAATTTATTAGATTTAGAGCTTAAAGTAATGATTATAAGGATTCTCAAACACATAAAAATATAAACCATAAAAACAACCAGTCAGAAACTAAGAATGCAATATCTAAAATAATATACCGGAAGGAATAGACAGTAAGTTAGATGAAGCAGAGGACCAAATCAGCGATTTGGAAGATAAGATAGAAAGAAGTACCACGTGAGAGCAGCAACAAGAAAAAAAAAGAATTTTAGAAAATGAGGATAGTTTAAGGAACTTTGGGAACAAAATTAAGCAAAACAACTTCTGCATCATAGGAATACCAGAAGGAGAAGAGTGAGAGCAAGGGGTTGAGAACCTCCTTGAAAAAATAATCTTAGAAACTTCCCTAAACTGGTAAAGGAAAAGAGACGCACAAGTCCAGGAAGTACAGAGAGTCCTTAACAAATGGACCCAAAGACGTCAACACCAAGACACATCATAATTAAAATGACAAAGATTAAATGCAAGGAGAGAATCTTAAAAGCCACCAGAGTAAAGCAGATATTTACCTACAAAGGAGCTCCCATAAGACTGTCATCTGACTTCTCACAGAAAGATTTCAACCCAGAAGTGATTGGCGTGAAATGTTCAACATAATGAAAAGAAGGACCTACAACCCGCCTACTTTACCCAGCAAGGCTATTATTTAAAACTGAAAGAGAAATAGATTCCCAGATAAGAAAAAGCTAAAGGAGTTTACTACCACCAAACCAGTATTACAACAAATGTTAAAGGCTTTGCCTTCAAAAGAAGAAGAAAAAGAAAAAAACAACATAACATAGTTAAAAAATAAAATGGCAACAAATACATTAGCTACTGATTATCACTTAAAATGTAAAACTTATGACCATTATCACCATTAAGTGATAAAGCTCCAATAAAAAAGAACATTGGGTAGATAAGAAAATATGACATATATATTCTGTCTTCAAGAGACCCACTGCTAAGTTAAAGTTACTCACAGACTAAAAGTAAGGGGATGGAAAAAGACATTTCATGCAAAAGGAGAGGGTAAAAAATGCTGGTGTAGCAAAACTAATATCTGACAGAAAAAAAACTTTAAAAGAAAGACAATAATAAGAGATAAAGAAGGACATTGACGTAATAATAAAGGGAACAATCTAACGAGAGGACATAATCCTAGTAGACATTTATATACCCAACGTAGGAGCACCTATATGTAAAGAAATTCTTGATGGACATAAAGAAAGAGATAGACAGAAAGACAGTCATAGTAAGGGATTTTACCCCATTGATTCAATGGATAGTTATTCCAGGCATAAAATCAACAAGTAGACCGTGGCCTTAAGTGGCACATTAGATCAAATGGATTTAATTTGTATCTTCAAAGCATTTCACCCCCAAACAGCAAAATATACATTCCTTTCGAGTGCATATGGAACATTTCCTAAGACAGACCACAAGATAGCACACAAAAAAGTCTCAATAAATATAAGATGACTGAAATCATACTGGCATCTTCTATGACCATAAGCTATAAAACTAGAAATCAATCAAAAGAAGAAAAGAAAAACAATACACAAGAGATGGAAGCTAAATAACATGTTATTAAACAATAAGCAGGTCAAATGAGGTCAAGAAAAAATCAAAAGACACCTTGAAACAAATGAAAATGAGATCACACCAACCCAATGTGGGACACAGGGAAGGAAATTCATAGCACTACAGGCCTATCTCAAAAAAAAAAAAAAAAAAAAAAAAAAAAAAAAAAAAAAAAAAAAAAAAAAAAAAAAAAAAAAAAAAAAAAAAAAAAAAAAAAAAAAAAAAAAAAAAAAAAAAAAAAAAAAAAAAAAAAAAAAAAAA